>OX442314.1:25525217-25816417 GCA_949358305.1 Strigamia acuminata | reverse complement strand
ACTCGTTTATCCCCGACCGCCTGTTTAGTCGTTTGTTTGTTTCCCTGTCTATCCATCTATCTATCTATCTATCTATCTATCTATCTATCTATCTGTCAGTCAGTCAGTCAGTCAGTCGGCTAAATTAAAATATGGTGGTCGGGGAAACCGACTATTTTCTCACCTTGCAGATAAAACGCTCGAACGTATCGATACACACGCGTGTTTCACGAAATGGAGTGTGGCGCAATAGATAAAAATCTTTCTTTTTTTTTTGTTGCGCGTCGTGATACCTTGACGTAACTGCGACAACGTGAATAGGTGGGGGGAGGGATTTTGGTACTGTAAGTAGTGCAAGTGTCTATTTTCAAACAAACGAGCGAGTGGAGAGACGATTCACGCATTCACTCGACCGCCCGCCCGTGCGCGTGCGTACATTACATTAGCATGTGCACACGCGCACGGGCGGGAGACCCCGTGCATCGCCATCACTTTTTAATTTTTAACAAGCATGCGAGGTGGTCTTCATTGCGTTGTGTGGGTTTTCTGGACCAAACTCGACGTGTGTAATCGACCAATTTGTTTTATTTTCACACAACGAACAGACGAATGAAGAAACAAACAAAGAAAGAAGCAG
The DNA here is from genome assembly GCA_949358305.1 of Strigamia acuminata. Lineage (NCBI taxonomy): Eukaryota > Metazoa > Arthropoda > Chilopoda > Geophilomorpha > Linotaeniidae > Strigamia > Strigamia acuminata. The sequence goes on along the minus strand of OX442314.1, from coordinate 25,815,801 downwards.
CATTCATTTAACACATACTTTGTCATTGTTTTGGCATTTTTGGCACGTCGAGACAGACTTAATCACACCGCTCTAAAACTATCCGTGCAGTTTCAAACTCTGTTTGGTTTTGTTTGGTTTGGGTTTTTCTTCCCCTCCCCCCCCCCCCCTCTCCCCTACGTTTTATTTGCATCTACAAGTATTTGCTTCTCATTAAATTACGTTTATTCATTTTCTCTTTCTTTCCAAATGGGTAAACAGAAGACCTCGGCTAGACGCGTGTACCCGGCGCGTTGTTACTACGCGCGCGACCGAAGTGACTGGCCCAGCGTCTTGACCAATTATTAATTCAAATGTTAATTTTTTATTTCGCTCTTCTTCTACCAACTGTCTTGCGCCGAGACCGCCGGTGTAGAGGCAGTGGCATCGCGCGCGGATTTGGTCGGACGGATTGTCGCGGCCATCCGCTTCGCGTTTATGTTGGAGGACCTAAACTCGTTTTTGGACGATTGCCTTGGCGGTCGGTATGGTGGCGGAATCGACCACGGTGGCGGAATCGACCACGGTGGCGTGCAGGGAGATGGAGATGGAGGAGCCCCGAATGCGTCGTTGGATTTGTCGATTTTTTTCTATTTTCATTCCAATTTTTACTCCAATTTTTTTATTCAATTTCTATTACAATTTTCATTCGATTTTTATTCAATTTTTGTTTCAATCTTTATTCAATTTTTATTCAGATTTTCTCTCTAATTTTCGATTTGTTTTGTTTGTCTGTTTTGTTAAATAGAAAAATAAAATAAAATAAACAAATCTTTGGATTTTTTATGTGGGCGTGTTTGAGTGGCGGTGGAGAAAATGGGATTATCTAGACCAAAAGAGAGAACAACGTGAGCACCCTGTTTGGTTACGTAATTGCTAGGGGCCACGCACATTCCAAGAAGGAGGGTAATAAAGAAAGGTCGTGTAAAGGCGATAAAAAAGGTAGACGTTTTGTTCCGCAACATCGCCCAAACGATAGAATAAACAAGCGGACGGATGGGCAGGGAGAAGAAAAGCACGCGCGCGATCAAACGCGGTGGGTAAAATGTCAGTTGATTCTATTAGTCAGTCCTGGTCGAGGAGCATGCTGTCTTTAACGATTGAATCGAGGATGGCACAAAGGAGATTCCGTACCTTGTGTGAGACAAGGTCTCCCATTGAAATCTGAAAATTTAAATCTGCAGTGGTGCGCCCCTGTCGGTTGAGCGAACGAACGATTGAGACGAGTGGTCGAGGTTATCCGCAGCAGCCAACTATTGTTTATTTTTTAACACACATCCATGGCTGCCCCTATTCATTGCGACGCGTCTAACCAACCGACACATTTGGTTGGCCGGTGACTGCGCAACGCAGCGAGTCTGGGACATGAGACCAGACACCGAAACCCTCCGGATTCCCGCGAAGGTCCGAAACGAACGGTTTGGAAGTGCTCGTGAATCTGGCGAACGCGGTGATATGAATTCGCGTCATTTACGACGATGCGACGCGCACCGAGAGATGAAATTTAAATCGTAAACCGATCGAAACGTTTACGATCTTCGTTTCACACAACACCTAATACGACAATGCAATTAATGGTTGGAGTACACGATGTGAAATTAATTTCACGAATCGGGGAATCAATTTCTATTTTCTTCTCTCTACGTATCATTTTTATCCTGTAGTCTTTGTGCGTCTTTTCGTTTTTTCCTTGAAATCAGGTTTTCGTGAAACCTGATCCTGGGGTTATCCATGCGTCACATCCGTCTGGTAGGTTATTTTTTCCTCGAAATCAGGTTTTCGTGAAACCTGACCCTGGGGTTATCCACGCGTCACATCTGACCGGTATGTTGTTTTTTTCTTCGAAATCAGGTTTTCGTGAAACTTGATCCTGGGGTTATTCACGCGTCACATCCGCCCGGTAGGTTCACGACGCGCGATCACGAGATAATATTGTTTGCCGACGCGCGCATCATATTCGAGCGTGCGTGTAGCCCGTTCCCACGTATTTAAGCTAAGTTCACATGTGCGCGTCTAAACGCGCGCGTCAAGGCCGACGCGTATGGCTGAGGACGCACTTAGGATTTGCGAGGCTGTGCAGCGCATGTCACAAGCTCGCGTCAACCAATTTTTTGGTTCCCATGCAGCACAAAAACAAAAATTGTTAAGTTGCTTAAGAATTGATTTTTTTGGTATTTTATTGTTGATTATTAATTTAAAGAATATTTAATTGTTTTTTAAAATGGGAAAAGTTGAAAATTTGGTGGGTTTTTGTGTTTGCTTGCTCGACGGGAAATTGCAATCTCCCCGGCCGCAGCAGGCGAGCATTGAGCGGCATGTAATTTCCACGCGCACCGTCGAAACGATTGTATTTGTTTATGAACTCTTTTTTTTCTTGTATTGTTTTTCGTGTATTGTTTTGACGTGAAAACAATTCATTTCAATAGAATGTGACTGTTTTCAATGTAAAAATCAATGATTTCACTGGAAAACAAAGGTGGCAACGAGTGGTCGCGCGCGTCAAAGTTGAATATTTTCAACTTTCGGCGTTCGCGCGATTTCGGGAAATTCGTCCACTTGCGGCGCGGCGACGCGCGCGGCGACGTATGGTCAACGTTTTGCATTCACATGTCGAACGCGCGAAACGCGCGCGTCAACGCGCACATGTGAACTTAGCTTTTACACGCGTGTGTCACGCGATAGAAGACGCGTCGTCTACAAAACACACGTAAATAAATAAATAAATATTTTTGGTGGTTAACCCGTGTGTCTTTCCATGAAAAAAAAAGAGAAGAGTTTTCTCGTCGTAAGATTTCTCTCAAAAATCTCTAAAACACGATAGAAAGCAGTCCAACAATCGAATTTGGCGCCATCGTACGAAGCGATTTGATTGGCCAACAATGAGCAGAGTCGTGATTGGTCTTGTCTATGCCTCCTGGATGCAGAACTAACCACCCAACATCATGGACGCCTTAGTACCACAATTGATAGAAGATTTTAATGTAATTGGGGTAATTTTTATCACGAATTTTTGTCAAACGTACAGTCCCGAGTGAGTGAGTGAGCGAATGAGTGAATGAGTGAGCGAGTGAGCGAGGTGATGCGTGTGACTAACGTCCATTGGACGTTTCGTCCGTCGTTAACAGAGATCGAAACTGAGTTTACGTCCCATTCGTTTTCCTTTGTTCAGGTTTTATTCATTTATATAACCTCCATCTTCCTCACGTTTTTTTTTTTTTTTTTTTTTTTTTTTTTTCTTTTCTTTTTTTACAGGTTGCTACGGAGAAAAACAGAGAGATTGGAGGGGATGGGGAAGAGGAAACGACGACTACATCGAATTTGTCGTCCGCTGTGCCATTGACCGACACGCCGTCAAAAATAGATCCTATTCCATCTAAACGCGCTTGTTTAGTGGGTGATGGGGAGATGGAAGACCCGGCGCAAGTTAACGAGGTACTGATTCGTTCGTTTGCTTTATTTGTCATCAATCTATTTATTTGTTCATCCGTTTTTTTTTTATCCGTTTGTCTTTTTTCTCTCTTTCAAGTCGTGTCGAGGAGAGGCGTCGCCACTGCTGCCACCGCCGCAGCGCGAGAAAAAGACGGTGGCGGGGGCGGCGAAAAAAGCCAGGGAGATCGCGTGGACTCTAGCAAAGAGATTCACGGGGACAACCAAACGAATTGAGAGGATCGAAGAGTACATGGGTTGGAGGTGGCGTGGCAGGAAGGAGATGATAGGTCGGTTGAGATCAATGGAGAAGAAGTTGAAGCAGATGGAAAGCGACCTGGACTGGGTCGATACAGATGTGTATGATATGGAAGTGGAGGTGGAGATAACCGAGGAGGATAGAGAGATGGACGTGGATGGAGTGGAAGCGGAAGTTGAAGTGGCTATGGGCGAAGTGGAGGTGGCGGAGGCGAGATCAGGGGAACGGGAGCAGCGGGAGCGGGATGATGTCGAACCGGTCGCCGAGAAAACGCGCGATGGTGGCATTCTTTTATCGTCTATTGCGGCGGACACGGTGGAATCCGTGTTAAAGAAATTGTCTGGCAAGGTAAGAATAAAACGCACGATGACGCGCGCGACCACTTTTCGACCTTTCATGTACATTCATTTTTGTTTGATAATTTTCAGTGTGTCGATTTGATGGCGTTGACTTCGATCAAGTCTGTCGAATCGCTGTACAAGTTTCAGCAACGGGTCTGCCAACCGGTAAACATTTTTGGTGCACATCCACCTTTTTTGATTGTTTCTCTTATTTTTTCTTTCTTTTCAGAGGGTAATTGATGATGACGACGACGGTGACGATGTTAATAGTGACGATGGTGATGGTGACGATGGTGATAGTGACGATGGTGATAGTGACGATGGTGAAGATGATGACGATGACAATGTCGACTAGACAGATCATTCGAATTTTTTATTTTATTTTATTTTATTTTATTTTATTTCATTTTATTTTATTTTATTTTATTTTATTTTTTTCTTTTTCTTTATTTCTTCTTTCGTGTGTTGTTATGTTTTAATTAAATAAATAAATAGTAGTTGTCGTACAATTTCATCATCAAACAAGTGGTTTAACATCGTTGTTATTACTGTTTGTTTGTTAAATTATTTGTCGTGTTCGGTTCGGCTTTGTGGAACAATCATGATTGTGTGAAAAGTTTGGGACACCTGTCGTTGATTTCGTGTATCACCTGTTGTCTGGTGTGCTTTTTAGCCACTGACTGTCGGGTCCCGTTGGCAGGACTGAGACCGAATTGGCGTTCTATTTTTCTCTCCTTCCAGGTCGGGAGATGGACAAACGCCATGCGGAACAGCAGTTGCGATCGGTCGTCCATCGCGGTATTCTCGCGCTAGTTTTATGCTTGTATTGGACGCGCACACATTGCAAAAATAAAAGATAAATTAGCGTACTGTATCGAAACCTTGGTCCGGCTTTTGAGGAATTTTTTTTTTCTTTCTCGTCAACAAAATATACGCGCGATCACACGTAATAACGTCAAAAAATGTTTAATAAACGCCCAAAAACGCCCAAAAACCGTGCATTGGAGTCGTGAGCGCATTCCGTATTGCAGCGCGACTACGCGCGGATGCATATTGGAGTCGTGGACGACTTTGCGTCGCAATGTGATCGCGTAAAGCTGCATTCATATGTGCGCGTCCAGATGCGCTCGTCTAGACGACCGCGTCAGGGCCCACGCGTATAGTTGTGGAAGGATGCCTCTAGGATTCGTGAGGCTGTGCAGCGCGTGTCATAAGCGCGTCTCAATTAATTTTTTTTATTCCCATGCTGCACGTCGTTTTGAATTAACAATACTCGAAAATAGTCGTTTTAACTTTGAAAATAATTGTTTTAATTTCGAAAATATTCGCTTTCATATCAAAGTGTCCATTCTCACGCTATATAATGTTTAATACGTAATTTTATTATAAAAAATTTCCAATGTATAAACTTTATTTCTGTTTTCAGTTTCCTGATATGATTAAAGAAAATCCTAAATATTATTTCCAAACATTTATCAAATTCTTTTCAAAAGCAGTTGTGGAGGCGTCTACTACGAACGTGTCATCGTGGGCGTCAAATTTGAATATTTTTAACTTTCTGCGTTTGCACGAATTCGCAGAATTCGTCCACTGGCATCGTGGCGACGCATGGTCGACATTTCGTATTCATATGTGACGCGCACTCTATTTACTCACGTAGAACACACGAATCGCGCGCGTCAACGCGCACATGTAAATTTAGTTTCACTGAATCGCGTACGAGTTTTTCCCTTTTTCAACGCGAAATCGTATTCGACTCGCTTTCTAGTCGAGTACGAATTTTGCCCTTCTTCAACGCGAAATCGTATTCGACTCGTTTTCGAGTCGAATACGAGTTTTGCCCTTCTTCAACGCGAAATCGTATTCGACTCGTTTTCGAGTCGAATACGAGTTTTGCCCTTCTTCAACGCGAAATCGTATTCGACTCGTTTAAGAGTCGAATACGAGTTTTGCCCTTCTTCAACGCGAAATCGTATTCGACTCGTTTTCGAGTCGAATGCGAATTTTGCCCTTCTTCAACGCGAAATCGTATTCGACTCGTTTTCGAGTCGAATGCGAGTTTTGCCCTTCTTCAACGCGAAATCGTATTCGACTCGTTTTCGAGTCGAATGCGAGTTTTGCCCTTCTTCAACGCGAAATCGTATTCGACTCGTTTTCGAGTCGAATGCGAATTTTGCCCTTCTTCAACGCGAAATCGTATTCGACTCGTTTTCGAGTCGAATACGAGTTTTGCCCTTCTTCAACGCGAAATCGTATTCGACTCGTTTTCGAGTCGAATGCGAGTTTTGCCCTTCTTCAACGCGAAATCGTATTCGACTCGTTTTCGAGTCAAATACGAGTTTTGCCCTTCTTCAACGCGAAATCGTATTCGACTCGTTTTCGAGTCAAATACGAGTTTTGCCCTTCTTCAACGCGAAATCGTATTCGACTCGTCTTATTTGGAAATTGTGTTTTCACAAACTTCGTTCGTATACGAGGTGTATACACGTCGTATACAACTCGTATACGACTTGTAAACGATTCGTTTACGATTACGATCAAAATACGAGCTCGTATACAACGCGTATACGAGCGAGTGGAAATCATCGACCATCTCGAATACGACTCGAATTCGATTCGTATTCGATTCGAATACGACTCGAAAACGAGTCGAATACGAATTTTGCCCTTCTTCAACGCGAAATCGTATTCGACTCGTTTTCGAATCGTATACGAGATGGTCGATTTTTGTTTCCCGGGCTTTGATTCGTATTCGAGTTGTTACGAATCGAATTCGAATCGTATTCGAATCGAATACGAATCGAATTCGAGTCGTATTCGAGATGGTCGATGATTTCCACTCGCTCGTATACGCGTTGTATACGAGCTCGTATTTTGATCGTAATCGTAAACGAATCGTTTACAAGTCGTATACGAGTTGTATACGACGTGTATACACCTCGTATACGAACGAAGTTTGGAAAATCCACCGGATACTTACTACGACATGAAAACACATAGTAGTCACATACGTCTTATTTGGAAATTGTGTTTTCACAAACTTCGTTCGTATACGAGGTGTATACACGTCGTATACAACTCGTATACGACTTGTAAACGATTCGTTTACGATTACGATCAAAATACGAGCTCGTATACAACGCGTATACGAGCGAGTGGAAATCATCGACCATCTCGAATACGACTCGAATTCGATTCGTATTCGATTCGAATACGACTCGAAAACGAGTCGAATACGAATTTTGCCCTTCTTCAACGCGAAATCGTATTCGACTCGTTTTCGAATCGTATACGAGATGGTCGATTTTTGTTTCCCGGGCTTTGATTCGTATTCGAGTTGTTACGAATCGAATTCGAATCGTATTCGAATCGAATACGAATCGAATTCGAGTCGTATTCGAGATGGTCGATGATTTCCACTCGCTCGTATACGCGTTGTATACGAGCTCGTATTTTGATCGTAATCGTAAACGAATCGTTTACAAGTCGTATACGAGTTGTATACGACGTGTATACACCTCGTATACGAACGAAGTTTGGAAAATCCACCGGATACTTACTACGACATGAAAACACATAGTAGTCACATACGTCTTATTTGGAAATTGTGTTTTCACAAACTTCGTTCGTATACGAGGTGTATACACGTCGTATACAACTCGTATACGACTTGTAAACGATTCGTTTACGATTACGATCAAAATACGAGCTCGTATACAACGCGTATACGAGCGAGTGGAAATCATCGACCATCTCGAATGCGACTCGAATACGATTCGAATACATCTCGAATACATCTCGAATACGAGTCGTACGAGTCAAAGTCCGGGAACGGGTCATCGACTATCTCGTATTCGACTCGAAAACGAGTCGAATACGATTTCGCGTTGAAGAAGGGCAAAACTCGTATTCGACTCGAAAACGAGTCGAATACGATTTCGCGTTGAAGAAGGGCAAAACTCGTACTCGACTCGAAAACGAGTCGAATACGATTTCTCGTTGAAGAAGGGCAAAACTCGTATTCGACTCGAAAACGAGTCGAATACGATTTTGCGTTGAAGAAGGGCAAAATTCGCATTCGACTCGAAAACGAGTCGAATACGATTTCGCGTTGAAGAAGGGCAAAACTCGTACTCGACTCGAAAACGAGTCGAATACGATTTCTCGTTGAAGAAGGGCAAAACTCGTATTCGACTCGAAAACGAGTCGAATACGATTTCGCGTTGAAGAAGGGCAAAACTCGTACTCGACTCGAAAACGAGTCGAATACGATTTCTCGTTGAAGAAGGGCAAAACTCGTATTCGACTCGAAAACGAGTCGAATACGATTTCGCGTTGAAGAAGGGCAAAACTCGCATTCGACTCGAAAACGAGTCGAATACGAGATCATTTTTTGATCTGGGTCGTGAATGCGTCCGTATGTCACGCGAACGCGTGTTGGAGTCGATTCCGAGTTCGTATTCCATCTTGAACGCGCATTGGAGACGTAAACCAGTTTATTTTACCCACTCTCGCTCGATCCCGCTTCATCGCTCCTTGTCGCTCCTGTGAAAAAAAATACATGAGAATGTGCAGAAATGAACCTTCCAATACTCACATGAAAATTGACAACCTTGACACAAAACAGTCTATTGACACTCCCAACACCACCCCGGACGTTTTCCGGAAGAGTTTGGTCCACCCGGAATCCCCAGAATAGTCGCCCCCGAAATGCGGATTTCACGGAAGCCAATCCGCGAAAAGGATATGGAGACCACAGGTGTGTGTAATCCACATCCACAATTGTTTAATTTAAAAAAAAAGTATTGTTATTATCTGAACAGTCAATATTTTTTTATTTAAATGCATCTCTCTCTCACATTGTTACAAACGTTTACAACACACAGAATTCTTTACTGTGTGTTGAAACACTAATTTTTTATTTTTTGAGTAAAAAGGCCAATTTTATCATTACACTTGGTGAATAGGCTGCTGGACATGTGACATGTGACATCATAACTACTCATAATTCACAATTCATAATTCACTATTCATGATGTCACATGTCACATGTCCAGCAGCCTATTCACCAAGTGTAATGATAAAATTGGCCTTTTTACTCAAAAAATAGAAAAGTAGTGTTACTACTTTCTTGTCCCAACTCGACGGCCATCGCTGAACAGTGTGACTTCGTGCATCGTCATCCGTAGTGGGATAATTGAAACGGTATTTTAACTGTCTGTTAAACTTAATAAAACGATTTCACACTGTGACGATGACGCTCTCCGCTTAAATTAAGCATAACAAGCAAGTCTATCTGTCTGTGTTGAGAAAAGGCTTACCAACCTAAAGGTGTGAACTGGGTAAAATAAGAAGGCATTTGGTTATCAAATCATAACATCTTTATTGATATGTAAATATAATCACCGTAAAGTGATTATATTAATCAATTCGCATAAAATATAGTTACACAATAACTATGCCGACAATTGGCCAAAGGAATTCTCGATTAAACTATACATATAGTTGCCTGTGCGGCGCTATAATAATATCAATCGGCTTCGTCCTGGTAAGATGTCGTCTGAATCGGTTGATTGTTTGGTCCTGGTTCGAATCTATAATGAAGGGGTTAGTATCCGAGTATTTGCGGTTGACGTTATCTGCATCGCCACAAACTTGGGGCGGTTATTGGTTTAAATGGCTTGCGAGAGCCATTTACCAATTGACCTCTTATAAATGTTTTGCGACATTTATAATCGGTTGTGATAAGTCAAATGGTTCTTCATATGAGAGTAAACTGTTGCGAGTTTACAATCATAACTGTTGTGGTTCTGGTACGTGTAATGATGCATTTATTAGAGTATTACTTTTCAGTAAATACTCGTAATAATTCAGCTTACATAAAGTTGGCAATTTAGTTACACATTTACTGGTGAGGTAAATGTTACATGTAGCTAGTCTTCAGTCTTGGTAATTCTTGTAGAAGTATCCATGTTTATGCATAATGGTAAGTTATGACATAAACCAGTTGGGGATTTACTTTGGTTAGACTTTTTCAAGTTTAGTCATTTCAACCCTAAGTTGATGTATTTTCGACACGCTGTTCGGCAGCCGTGGCTTACTACATCTCGCATGCATTGAGGAACACTGTGGATTGAATAAAGTGCCCGACGGTATTCATCACCCATCGCCGGACACAATCTCCTCGCGGCCACACGGCCGTCATCGGGCACCCGGACATGGAGGCATCATAACACCCATCTCCACGTCAAGTGTACGCCGTATGTAGGTTGTCATAGGCCCGCAGTATAAGGGGCATTGACTGCGCAATCAACATGACAACCGAAGTAGTAGAAAGGCTCAAGTAATTCATATGTATCAATATTCAGGACAAGAGCGAGTGACTTCCTGTTGCGAGGAAGTTTATACTCGGGGTGGACAATAGCTTGACCATTGCTTCAATGAGAGCAGTGGTCCCCTGAATCCCTCCAATCACTGGTCAAGGTGATGGGATACTCAGGACACATATTCAGTCCAGGTGGTCAATATAGCTCTCTGCTAGGTCGGGACAGGAACTGGATAGCGAGGAACACTTTTGGATTAAGTCTTTTAACTTAATCCGCGGGGGTCCGAGCTTGGAGCAGGTGCAAGGGGGAGTTAATCCCTAAACCTAGTTTTGGTGATAACTTGGCAAGAGTTGTCACCAATAGTTTTATATCTATACTTTTTTCCATAAATAAAGATAAACTTGTTCCTATTGCTTTGAAATCACATAAAAGTTGCGTTTTATGTGAATTCATATCAAGTAGCAAATTCTATTCGAATTTGCTGCTTATTGACATCAGCGCCATCTGTTGGTGTAATTGTCGTTATATCGAAGGGAAGCATACGTGACCGTCATAACACTCTGATGTAATTTTCATTACGAACTTTAACAGAATTATCTGACTACGCCGTCTCGCCCGATGCCCGGCCGCATCCAAACAACATGGCGCCTGCGTGAACATCGCACAGCATTGACTATAAATATATTTGATTCTTACCTGAGTTGGCAAGTTTTTCAATGAAAAAGGTCAGGATTTTCAATTATTCACGTAATTTGGATATTTATTTATGCTCGGTACACTGAATTCGATTTTAAATTCGTTAATTAGTTGTGTTAAGTCAATAATTTATACCTTATGGATAATTTGCTATTAACAATCTTTAGGGTCAAGGTAACACTGTAAATTGGGATTAACATAGCATGGCTGAGTGAATGTCGATGACTCAACAATGGATTTAATGGCACTCCAGGTTGCCGCAATACCCCCTAATACACCAATCGCGATCAACTCCCATAAATACACTCTTTCGTGCAAAGACACAGGTCTGAAAATAATTCATAAAGTTTTAATGAAACACCGCACTTATCTGTCGTCATAAATTTCTTACATTGGAGGCCAGTTTGTATGTTTCTGACCGCATAATCTCAAGTAGAATAATGATGGGAAAATGAATGGGAGCATCGTTACTGATGAACCGCCTATTAATGACAATATATTGCCGAAATGCGGAACGCTTAAAGCGACAAAAATTACAAGTAGTACTACACATGTCCGTAGTAAATATCTTCTCCAATTCAAATCTGAAAAAATAATAGTAGCTGCATTCAAAAATTAAAATACTTGTGTTTTAACAATTGTAGTTTAAGTGTATTTTAAGTTTAAATTTTGAGTGTGAGAATTTTAACTCTATTTTAGAAAATTGACAGCATATGAAAGCTTTAACATACATCTTTGATCACCTGATATGTAATTAATTCCAAAATGTAGCATATAATACTCTCCAAGTGATTAGAAAGTAGTATGCATTGTTGGAATGTTATTATTTTTAGTAAGATTTAAATTTTTTATGCTTTGCTAGTAGAAGGGTGGAAGAAATTTTAAAAGAGTACGACCAACTGCCACCAGAGGTCATTGACAGCATCAATTCAAAGATGGAGTGATTGGATAAGAAAGAAGAAATAATTAATAAAGCATCTAAGTAATATTTATTATCAATCTTAGTTAGAAAAATACCAAAATTTATGGTTTGAATAAGAATGGTGAAAAATTAAAAAAAACAATTTAAAAACATGTTCACATGTGAGTTTGTCACGGTCCTGACTTTAGACAGTAATAATTTTCAAAATTTTACGCGCATTTTGCGCCTTTCCTTTAAATTTTCCCCAATCTTATTGAGAAATTGTTCTAGTTTCCCTAAATTATTTTATTTTTCCCAAATCTAAATTTATTATTTTATTTTATTTTATTTTCCTTGTTTTTGATATTTATCTTTAATTTGGCCTGGTTTTAATCACCCCATCCAGACAATTCATGAGAATTCTGCAATAAGTTGATATAATCGCGCTCTAAATTTGCATATTTCACCCCTGATCGCCTGTTTTCTGCTCGGTCCCCATTGGGAATTGGCTTGGCCTTTGACATGTGATCAGAGGTGACTTGTTCTGTCAAGACATTTTTGACAGAGAGAATAATTTTCGCCTTCGACTAGTCAACATCTTCTGTCTCAACTGGAAGATTTCCAAGTGCGATTTATGTTGCGTCTCAACGCATACGGCCATATTGCAGCCCGAATTCTCATGGTTGGCTATCTAACCACAACATTTATTATTTGCCCATTATTTGCGTACAAATTACTGGAAAAACGGCGTATTCGACGGTCTTAATTCGTCAATACATTTTATGCCACGACTGTGACTTCCTCCTCAGCCTAGACATTTTGAACTCATACTCGTCTCAATTGCGTATTCATTTCATTATCGACGGTTCGACGACGTTGTCTGCGGTTTGGTACCTGTTTGCGCGTTCACCCAACGTTTGCGCGTGTCCAGGAGAAGAAACATACTCTTCGTAAGTACGCCTAGCATATGACGACATTTTCCCTAGTGAAGAGCGATATTTTGGTCTTAAATTCAAAGTATCAACGTTCGCCATTTTGTACGGCGCCCGAATTGAATCCTGCACCCATAAAATACAGATTTCACGAATAGACGCTGTCTTAACCTAGCTACCACCCCCGGCAAAGTTTTAAGAGTTGCAGCGCCTGCGAACCTAAATTTTCTGGTTATCACAATCCCTGGAAATTCTCAAATTTCCGAAACCATTGTTAAAAAGTCGACTACGACGTGACAATCTTGGCGAGCTAGACAGGATTCAACTCGAAACGTGTTCTAAGAGAACACAAATCACCATTTTCTTCAGTGAAGACTACGCAAGTATAGGTCGTTATATTTATTTAATTAATTACTTGTTTTTGCCGGCACACATATTATTATTTCAACATGGCTTCACGCGACGCTCTGTCAGAGTCCAGTGTTTCGGACGTAGACGCCGAAATAGCGCATACTACGCCACTTCCAGACTCACCTATCCATGAGTCAGACCAACAGCAAGATCTACTAGTACAACCAATTTCTACAGACGTACCATTTTCCAATCCTTGGAGGACATACGCCCAAATGGAGGCGGATCAACTCCAACATGAACAGGAAGCGGCTGCGGCACGAGAACAATGGGAGGAAAATAGACGCCATTTGCAGGACTCACTCATGGAGAGAAGACGAGTTGTGGACGGGATGCGGGCGGTTCGAGAAGAAATTCAACGAGGACCGCCGCCTCCTTACCAACCTACGTTTATGCAACCGGAACCACAACAACATCGAAGGAATCCACCTGCATTGTCGATGGAAGCATTGATGAGAGTATTACGAGAGGATAGAAGGGAGTTACAACACGAACTTCGCCAGGAGTTGCTCGAATCAATGAGGCAGATTAGGCGCGAGCTGAACGACAGAGTGGAGGAGTTTATCCATTCGCACAACGAGCGAACTCAACCTGAACCACCAGCACCAGAAGCAGGTTCAGGGGCTACACGTCGTGGTCGAGAAGGCGCTCGGGGAGCCGATTTTTCTTTTGGAGATACTGGACGTGCGTCGGGACCACGACGCACTGGCTCTTATTCTCCGAGACGACGCCAACAACATTCACAACAGGGAGACACGACTTTCAATGTTCCACGGGACCCACCAACAAATCCTGACCCGGATTCCGCTCAAAGAGGTAGTCAAGGCATACCACTCAGCGCCTCAAGACAGCACCCTCACACAAGATCTCAACTCTCGTTGGAGTCGGAGGATCAGCGTCAAGCCGCTCAGGTTGGAAGGTATAAACTTAAAGTTGAAAAAATTCCATACTTTGACCCGGATGAAGCTACTTTCGACACAGTGGACTTGTTCCTAGGTAAGCTATATGCGCACATGTTTACCATGGGAGCACCGGAAGGAATATATTTGAAAGTATACGTGGTTCTCGCGCTTCGAAATCGAGCGCAACGTTGGTGGATGGCTCTAACTCCAAAACCAAACAATTGGGAGGACTTTGAATTAATTTTCAGGCAGGTATTTTCCATTAATTCAGCTTTAGCTAATGTTAAGTTGTCTCAGCGCAAACAAAAGCCAGGGGAATCAACTATGTCATTCCTCAGCGAGATGATTCATTATTTAAACATTGCTGGATACAAGGACAAGGGCTTGCAGTGGGAACGAGTTCAGGGCATGATGCAAACTCAGGTCGTACAATTAATGCGCTCTTGGTGCATCAGGACGATCGACGACGCAGTCAAAATGGGCAACGACGTCGATAATCGCCTTCAGTTGGATTCGTTGCGGACTTTTGAGTACAAACAGTGCGGAGTTTCGGACCAAGAGATGCCTTTACCCGCAGGAGTGGGTCCTGCCACACGTACCAGAACGGAGGAGGAGAAGTTAAATCAACAATCTACTTCGTCCAGGTCTGGTCGTTTTTCACGATTCAACAAAGTATTTACAGCGTTGCTCGAGGACATGTCGACTTGTGCAATTGATCCAGAAGATCCCAACAGCGAGGAATCAAACAAGGACCCGCCAAAGGAGTCTGCATCAGCGGCAGCACAAAGGTCTGATGTCCACGTCATGAATGCGACTACCACGCCAACACCTAGAACGGATACACAGCACACATGTCCCAAGGACGTTGTCATTTTTCCAGCCGCTAAAGAAGCGCCTTCAGAGCCAAAGCTCCCGAAGAATGCTTTGTGGAGAAAAACCCCAACGGATAAATGGTTCATGTCTGACAGGCAATCATGGAGGCCTGTGTGCCCCGTTTGTGGCAAGGAATGGATTCGTCAGTCGGGAAACGCAAGCGGCCTGCTCAAAGCATGAGTCCAGAGAGTGGGTCGGATACAAACATCAAGGACTCTACTGAGAAGAAAACTGAAGAATCACCAGACATCGATGGAAGTACAAAACCGTCTACTCCGACACCAGAGGCGCCATCTGCTGTTCGAGAAGACAACAACAAATCATTAACCCCGTCCACGGACATTAAATTAACTACATCAATCAAATCAGATTCAAGTAAATCAAAAACAAAAATACCCGGTGTCGTAACACCACAACCAACAAAATCAGCGCAACTTTCGTCTGTGAAAGCCAAGGAAACCCCCAAAAACCCAACTTCGTTGACAACACAGAGTGAGACGTTGCAAACAAACTTCGTTCTTTTGTCGCCTGAGGAATTGCAAAAATCCGACGAGCCAATAATCGAAATTACGAAGATTGATCGCTTCAACAGAGAAGCACCATACATCAAAATAACATGGGCCAACGTGAGTTTTGTCGCACTTTTAGATTCAGAATGTCAGAGTCATTATTTAACAAACTTAAAGCCAATATGGGTTTGGAATTGCTCGAACTTCACGAAACAGTACGTACAGCGGCTGACGACAAAATTCCAGTTAAGGGATCTGTTAAACTGTCGGTGCGCGCGCCTTTGGCCGTTATTTCTTTCATTTGCTTGATTATACCCGAAACATCAAAAGACCTTCTGCTGGGAAGAGATTTCTGCAGAGCGGTTGGTCTGTGCGCAGACTTTGAATTGTGCCAGTGGTATTTGAAGGGATCACAAGAGCGAAGACAATTCATGACTTTAGAACAAGCTAATAAGTCAGAATCTGTTCTTTTATTTCCCATCAAGAAGCCCGATGATAGAAAGGACAGCTCCAAGGATGTACCCAAGGTAGTAATTAACAACATTAATTGTATTCTTCTAGAACATCGACCTTTGTCGCAAGAGATTTTCGAATATCCAAATGACGATGCTCAGCACCAAATCAAGAGGATTCAAAATCGTACGCGAGATCAATGGTCATTGATATGGTCACCAAGAAGAAAGGATTCCATTAAAAAATCAAGAAAATTCAATTCATCATTGTTTTCGACGCTTAGCCAACGCAGACGTGCAAGACGACAGCGGAGACGCCTTTATGAATTGTCACCAACAATAAAACAACTTAACACGCAGGGAAGACAGCTTTTGCGTCGTGTGGATGAAAATGCGCTCATGGCCAGAGTACACAATCATTCGACGATTTCGGAGCCGCCTCTGGATGTTAACGTACTACAATATCAACCAAGCAGTGATCCAACACAGCTGGATTGGATTTACGACCAGCTGTGGTCATCATTGACGGTACCCCAAATTCGTTTATTAATTCAGACTCTTCGACCAATTTCGAAAGTATTTCGCGAGGAGGTTGGATTATGTAACAACACTCAGTTTGAAGTAAATTTAAAACCGGACTTTAGACCAATTCATGTGCCTGTAAGACCCGTTAACCCAGCAAAAAAGATGGTAATTGACGCTTATTTGGACCAAAAACTAAAACAAGGCATTATTCGTCGATCAAAAAGTGATTGTGCGGTGGCGCCTGTTGTTGTTCCAAAGAAAACTGGAGACTGGCGTACAGCCATGGATTTTAGACCGATGAATGCTCAAACTTTACCAGATGTCTACCCACTACCCGACATCGATAATATATTTTCTTATTTAGGAGGATCAAATTGGTTTTCGATCATAGACGGACGAGAAGCTTTCCACCAGATTGGAGTGCGTCCAGGTGACGAGAGATTTCTCGCATTTATTACGCACAGAGGACTTTTCGAGTATGTGAGAATGCCGTTTGGACCCATTAATGGCCCAGCAACTCTGCAGAGAGCCATGAACAAAACTTTGTCGAAATATCTTTACAAGTTTGTGTTCGTTTATCTCGATGACGTCATAATTTTCAGCAAGACTTTCGAGGAGCATGTGCAACATCTTAAAATAATTCTTCAGGCCTTGGATGAGGCGGGATTCACCATGAACGCCAACAAGACAGAATTATGTAGAACATCGCTCGAGGTTTTGGGACACATTGTGGAGGCTGGACATATTAAACCAAATCCAAACAAGGTGACGGCAATTCAGTATTTTCCGGCGCCTACCAACATCAAAGAATTACAAAGATTCAAAGGAATGATTGGTTATTATCAGTCATTTTTCCCAAATTATTCAAAAACATGCGAGGTGTTTCGCCCCTTACTCAAAAAAGATTCTGAGTGGAATTGGACGATTCAACACCAAGAGGCATTTGATTCACTCAAGAGAGGATTGGCAGAACCAACTCTACACCGAAAATTCCCAGATTGGACCAAGCCATACATATTACAAACAGACGCCAGCTATTCAGGTTTGGGCGCTGCCCTCATGCAATTAAATGATCAAGGTGAACGAACACCAATCGCCTTTGCATCACGTGCATTAAATTCTGCTGAAAAGAATTACAGCGTCACCGAGATTGAATGCTTAGCGGCGGTTTGGGCGGTCAAGAGATTTCGTGTATATCTTGAGATGATGAATTTTTATTTAGAAAGCGATCATTTGTCGTTAAAGTGGCTTTTCCAGCAGCGAGAACCAAAAGGACGCCTGGCACGATGGGTTTTATCCCTCAGTGAGTACAAATTTACATTTCTTTACTGTTCAGGAGCACAGAATCGTGTTGCGGATGCCCTTAGCCGTGCGCCTGTGGAACCATCGGAACCATTAGATGCGGACGACTCGCCTCTCGTTGATGAAACATGCTACATCGCCTATTTTGACGACCCAAATGATTGGCCAAAATTACCAATAATCAACATTATTGGAGTTGGATTGGCTGCGGCACAACAACGAAATAACGCAGCTGTGATGACAAGAGCGCAAGGACGACAACAGCAGATTAAACCAAAATTGGGTAGGCCAAAAGGTTCTAAAAATAGAAAGAGACCGCCACCAAATTATCAGGTATTAACTCGAGCCAGGGCACGTCAGCAGGCACAAGTTTCAACGCCTCCTGGGGCTGTTGCGCCATTGCCACCTTTAATACCGCCCTTGCCATCGCCAAATGTGCCGACTGCATCGTTTCCGACCCCTAATATGTTGAACCCACCTGCAGGACCATCTGGAGCTGTGCGACCGAATTTTGACGGATATGGAGGTCCGGATTCGGATTCGTCGGACGATTCGACAACTTATCGACCGGCGTGGATGGGACGTGCAGGATTTATGCCACAACAAGTGCGTCATGATCGATCACAATTTCAAAGAAATGCATCGAGACGACCAATTGCTGATGAGCAACAAGACGAGGAAGAAGATGAGGCCGAACAAGCACATGATACACCGCGGGATCACCAATCTTTTCGTCTAATACCAACTATTAACGAAATAATTCGTCGACAACACGAAGATACGTGGAGCGCCGAATTAATCGAATATCTTGATCAAGGACATTTGCCCAACGACCAAGTACAAGCAGCGCGTATCAGGTATCGTGCCGTAGATTTTGCTATTTATAAGGGAATGTTGTGTCGTTATCCACCGATCGACATAAATAAAATTCGCCGTAGAAGACAAATCTATTTGCCTTTAATGTTACGCGAACAATATTTCAAGGCTCTGCATTACCCGCCGAGCTGCGGACATTTAGGAGTTGAAAAAACACTTCATCGACTCCGGGCCCGAGTTTATTGGCCGAAAATGAAGGAGGACGTTTTACTTTGGATTCAAAAATGTGAACCATGTCAACGAGCCAAGCCGTTGAATCGCCTTCCATATGGACCAATGATCATGGCCAAACCACGACATTTGTTTCACACAATTTACATCGATTATTATGGTAAAAAGCCCCGGTCGATTGGAGGACATTGTTACGCATTAGTAATTGTGGATGCCGCCAGTCGATGGTTGGATGTGAGATTGACTGAGACATCTGACTGGAAAACAACAATTAAACAATTGCAAGGATTTATTCAGCGATGGGCATTTCCAAAGGTTATCATCAGTGATAATGCGCCAGCTTTCCGATCAATGGAATTCCAGGCTGCATGTCAGAGTTTTGGCGCCATCAATCGCTATACGGCTGTTTATCATCCACAAGGGAACTTAGCCGAGAGATTAAACCAAGCATTAAAAAACTGCATTTTAGCTTATATTGAAGAGCATGTGCGCTGGGACATTCACATTGGATATTTTGTGCTAGCAATCAACTCAGCATATCAAGCTTCGCTTCAATATTCTCCTTATCAAATGGTAACGGGACAAGAGGCGCGTTATCCAGGTGATTTCGATTCGGACACCGACGATGGACAGCCGCTGCCACCAGCACGAGCGCGAGAGACGCATGAATTGATGAGAGAATTACGAAATAATGCCACTGTAAATTTACAAAAAGCTCAAATTAGACATAAACGTTGGTTTGATCGAAAAAGAAGACCACATGATTTCAAACCGGGCGATTTTGTATCTATTAAAAATCGACAATTGTCATCAGCGGACCGACAGTTTGCTGCAGGACTTCGACAGAGGACGGAAGGCGTTTACGTAATCCATAAATTAACTGGGCCCAATACTGTCATTCTAATAGACAAGGATGGTCGTCGAATGCTGCCGTATAACGTCGTAGAATTGCGCCATTGGTTCAATAATGATGATGATCTAGACCAAACAGACGCAACAATGATCGAAAAACATGTTGCTGCGTTTACATCGGAAATTGAAACCATCATCGCTTCATTTTCGATAAAATAACTTAATTTCTTTTCATTTTATAATTTTATTTCTTTCTTTACTTTACCCAACCTTCTTTCCTTCTTGTGTTTATAATTTTCCCTGCTTTAAACCAAATATTTACGGAGGATAGACGCTGAAAATAGTAAGTAAAGATTAGTTTAGGAATTTGAAATTCATCAATTTAAAATGATGATACGAAAATTTACTAAGTCCAAACTCATGCTTCTTCAGCGTGCGTGATTAAATCTCGTTCACGCGAGAGGTCCGTGTCATATTTTATGACGAGGCGACCCCGTAGCGAGACCGCGTGTATTAAGGACATGTGAGGGCACGACTTAGTTAGTTTGAAATTAGTTTGCATCTGAATAGTCGCCTTAAAACATTTAACAATTGCTAAAATTGGATAAATATTGTTAAAAATTGTGCGTCTATCAACCGTAAGTACTTTCTATCTCACAACAATTTAATTTTAATTGAATATTTTCGTTAAAATAACTTTTTCTTTCTGGAAAACTTCCATTTCTTTTAGTTTCACTTTACGATAATTTATTATGGCGTCCTACGATCCAAAAGTAACGATTACGATTCCAAAACCAACCCAAAAAGGCTATCCAAAGTACCTGCCGATGCCACCAATCGAAGCGTCGGGCGAAGGACTGGTGCCACGCTTTCATCCGGACCACCCAAACGACCAAAGTTTTCCAAACTATGAACTGTGTCCAGTTTGTAGCGGGACGGGATTTGAAATTTATCAACTGCGGGCGCCACGAGAATGCCGAGCGTGTCGGGGCGGCGGTGACTTGCGCCGTTGCAAATTTTGGAAGTGGATGCGCCTTATGTTCGCGTATGTGCTTGGTTATGAATCGATAGACAAAACATCGTTGGCTGGAGTGGATTTTCCACCACCGAGGATTCCGTTCGGCAGTGCAAACGCCATCGCTCGTTTTCGACATGCGCATGCCTCATATTTGGCACGCATAAAGCAATTGGCGAAAGAGAAGGGAATCCGGCCGTTGACTTGGAAATATCCGGAGGGAGCATACATAATTGCCGGCGAGCAGCCTGCCGAACTTCCGGACCAGTTTGTGACGCCCGAAGGAAAAACCTACGATGTAGAATCGGGCCTGGAACTATGTTTAACAGCGCCTGGTGTAATTGCGGACGCGAAAAGAGCATATTCGGAGCCGGAAAGAGTTGCGACCGACTTGCCATTTCAGCATTCAAATCTGCGTCCACGACATACGTACGAGGAGCGAAGTGCGCATCGTTTAAAGGAATACACGCAAAAGGTGACGAAAAGAATTGGAGCGGAGGCAAACCGAGACGCTCACTTCGTGACGGGACGATCCGGACCAGCGTTGGACGTCTCTTCAGTCATCATCGAGGAAAACGGAGCGGTTGGAGGAGCGCCTGCCGAAGTTGATCAGCGTTTCAACGGTGACCACTTCGAGCGCTGCTGCGCCGATTGTCATTCCTTATTTTTATGTCGTAAAGAACAAATCATCTTCGATTGAGACGTCTGAATCGAGCCAGGCTGCCCGATCTGTCGATGCCACTACTGTGACCCAATCGAATACGACGCCAAAGATGATGACTTCAGTCGTTGCGACATCGGTGCCGATTACGTATTCTGGGATTATGACCACAAACACAAAAATGGACACTATCGCAGATTTTAACAAAAAATTAATAACAGCTGATTTTTCCCCACAGGTTGACCGAGATATTAAGGCGTTGCTAAACTTCACACCGTCTTCGTCCATCGCGAATATCGCTGCCGAGATTGCAAAGGATGCAGGAGAGTGCGCAAGGATCCACGATATCAAGAAATTGGAAAGCAAGATCTCGAATCCAATTGCTAAAGCCATTTCAGCGGTCTCGAGCGGATCGACGTCGTCGGAGGGATGCGCATCTCTGAAGCCACGTTATCTCCAGGGATTCGACCGAAATGGATGTACGATGCGCCCAGACCGTATTTTCACTCAGATGTCCGAAATATTCCGGCGCCATGAGCTTGAGATTCTGTACCCCATGGAGAACAGGGGCCAAGGACGTATCAACCTGAGATCTGAGGGATGGAAAGAACTTTTCAAGATGTCGATTAACCTGGATTTCAACGTTAGCGCCTCAGACTTCAAGACGGTCGTCGGAACGATTTTCGGACGCCTCGGAAACATCGCGAAGGAAATTGAAGCAAAAATGACAAAAGACTGTACCGGAGACAAACACGCGGTACAGCACCTCATTGTGCACGCTGTGCACTTTAATTTAGAAGAGATCATCACCCAAATGCATCAGAGTCGTCGCGACGCCGTCAAACGATTTCGAGAGGCCGACGCGCTCAAGGAGGCCCAGAGACTTGAGGACGAGAAAAATGCGCCCGCTAAACCACCGCTGGACCCGGAGTTGATCATGACGGAGGATGAAATCAAGAACTTTTCAGAAAAGATTCTCATCGAATTAGCGCCTGAAAAATTGGTGCAACAGTTTGAGGACGCAATTGCCGAAAATCCGAAATTGGCAGATCCCCGAACCAAATATTCATTCCGATACGACCCCGTAATCGTGGCGGACACAGGAATACTCGCCTCGGAATTATCGTCGGATGTGGATTATTCGATGTCGGATGTCGAGTCGCTTCGCGAGTCAACGGGCGACGAGGAAAACCACAAGGCATTCCTGGCGGCGCGGGAACATAACAAAATTGAGGTAATTCACGCCGACGAGCCTTTCAGACTTCCTGGAGTTGGACGGGGCGGTGCAAAAGCTGGACGTCGATCGCCGCTGATGTCAAGGATGCCCAAGATGATTTTAACACCACCGAAGGAAAGCGACGACGACCAAGGCGAGGTTGTCACGCGTGAAAGTTTACGTGAGCCAGTCAACCCGAAACCCAAAGAAAAGCGTTTGGAGGAGCCCACCTGCGCCCTTGCGATCATGGAGGAGATTATTCCGATTGATGATATTTTCTACTCATTGCCGTGGGAGCCCAAAATCGAATTGGTCGTGGATTGGAGTATTCTGACGCGCCTTTTCGAGACGATCATCTTTTCGGACTTGCAACTTGACCACAGCGCGGGCGAAAAGTTGTTGTCCATTATTAAACAATACTACGTCGTACATTTCCTTTATCGAGTGAACAGGATTAGCCGGAAGTGTTACGCGACTTCTAAACAACAGGTGAGAGTGATCCTTGTGAAAACAGCGCTTAGACTGGTCTATTATGCGATGGACGGTCAGGGCGCGTCTGCATTTTAGAGTCGGAACTCCTGAAATTAACCTTCAAACCTACAAGTGACTTTGCGCCTTTTCATTTTAAAACCCATATACGAACTGTTGTGTGTGTGGACCTTTTTGTGATAATTGTGATACAAACAATAAGTGTTATAATTGTTTAAAATGTGATTGTTGTGCGCCTCGATGAAGTTTTTACGTTAAGTTCCGTGAAAATTCAAACGCCTGCGAAAGAAGATAATATTCGTTTGCGAACTTTTTATTTTTTGATATTTATATTTTACTAATCATTTTTGCTAATCATTTTTATTAACCATTTGTGATCATTGAAATTTTGCTATCCTTATATTATGATAATTGACGCCAAATCAGCGCCTAATCAATATTTTTATTTGCTAATGATTTACATTTTTATAGAAATTTTGCCACCCATAGGCATTGTTAATTAATCTTAAATTATTTTACTATCTAGTCATAACAAAAAATATCATTGTTAGTTTCAAGTGTTGTCAAATAATTTAACAAATTTTATTATTTAGAATTTAGTCGTAATTAGCGCCTAAACGTCTATTGATTCTGTTAATTTTTAATCAAACGATTTTTTACAATATTCCTCTCCTAAACCCATTTGTTTGTGTTTGTTTATTCTTGTCTGTAATTGCGCCAAGTTGTGCGTCTGTTGCGTCTGTCTAAATAAATCCCTACCTTTGTTTTGTGTTCATAAGTGAGATTGCTATTGTTGATTCATTATTTTTATTTATTTATATGTTCAAATTTTTATCGATCATGTTTGTTAACTCCATTTAGATGTTGATTATATAAAAACCATATAATAAACATCTAGGTGGGGGGGAATGTCACGGTCCTGACTTTAGACAGTAATAATTTTCAAAATTTTAAGCGCATTTTGCGCCTTTCCTTTAAATTTTCCCCAATCTTATTGAGAAATTGTTCTAGTTTCCCTAAATTATTTTATTTTTCCCAAATCTAAATTTATTATTTTATTTTATTTTATTTTCCTTGTTTTTGATATTTATCTTTAATTTGGCCTGGTTTTAATCATCCCATCCAGACAATTCATGAGAATTCTGCAATAAGTTGATATAATCTCGCTCTAAATTTGCATATTTCACCCCTGATTGCCTGTTTTCTGCTCGGTCCCCATTGGGAATTGGCTTGGCCTTTGACATGTGATCAGAGGTGACTTGTTCTGTCAAGACATTTTTGACAGAGAGAATAATTTTCGCCTTCGACTAGTCAACATCTTCTGTCTCAACTGGAAGATTTCCAAGTGCGATTTATGTTGCGTCTCAACGCATACGGCCATATTGCAGCCCGAATTCTCATGGTTGGCTATCTAACCACAACATTTATTATTTGCCCATTATTTGCGTACAAATTACTGGAAAAACGGCGTATTCGACGGTCTTAATTCGTCAATACATTTTATGCCACGACTGTGACTTCCTCCTCAGCCTAGACATTTTGAACTCATACTCGTCTCAATTGCGTATTCATTTCATTATCGACGGTTCGACGACGTTGTCTGCGGTTTGGTACCTGTTTGCGCGTTCACCCAACGTTTGCGCGTGTCCAGGAGAAGAAACATACTCTTCGTAAGTACGCCTAGCATATGACGACATTTTCCCTAGTGAAGAGCGATATTTTGGTCTTAAATTCAAAGTATCAACGTTCGCCATTTTGTACGGCGCCCGAATTGAATCCTGCACCCATAAAATACAGATTTCACGAATAGACGCTGTCTTAACCTAGCTACCACCCCCGGCAAAGTTTTAAGAGTTGCAGCGCCTGCGAACCTAAATTTTCTGGTTATCACAATCCCTGGAAATTCTCAAATTTCCGAAACCATTGTTAAAAAGTCGACTACGACGTGACAAGTTATCTATTTTCATGAAAATTCTTCAGAAATTGAAATTCTAAATTTTTGTATTTATGTTTTAAGAGTGTGTAGCACAAAAATTTAAAATATAACAGGAAGTGATGTGATAAGTTGTGAAGTGATGTCATATAACTACAGGTAACATTTTAATTTGTGAGTGCTTGAATTTTAACTGAATTTTGCTTCAATTTTCATAAAACTTTGTATGCAAATGTAATACATAACTACACTTAAAATTGAAGTAAAATAGAGTTTAGTGAAATTGTATTTTAGTTTGTATTTTAACCAATTTTAGTTTTATAGAAAGGAAATGATGTCATTTCTGTTTTAAAATTGAACTAAAACACAAAATGTTTTAATTTTTGAATGCAGCTACTGATAAATTTATTCATAAAAAAATAACATGAAATGTTTTTAAATATTGTACTTACAAGCACTTTGAGATATTTTTAGAAATTCTTCTATTTGCTGACTGACTGGGTTTAATGCAATGATAAAAGCGAAAAACATGTGCACAATGAGTAAACTTTGGACAATTTTAGTAGTTACTCCTGATGTCAAGTTTTCAACTATATTAGGACGGACGGCAGATCCAA
Source organism: Strigamia acuminata (assembly GCA_949358305.1). NCBI lineage: Eukaryota > Metazoa > Arthropoda > Chilopoda > Geophilomorpha > Linotaeniidae > Strigamia > Strigamia acuminata. Next base: position 25,790,098 of record OX442314.1, on the reverse strand, counting down.
ATACAAAGTAACCCGTCACTGCCACAGGTGTGTAGAGAATTAGTAATACTGAAATTTATGAATAAATTAAGCACAGAATTAATAAATGGTTAAGTGTCAGTAGCTGCAGAATCTTCGGCAGCCGTGGCTTACTACATCTCGCATGCATTGAGGAACACTGTGGATTGAATAAAGTGCCCGACGGTATTCATCACCCATCGCCGGACACAATCTCCTCGCGGCCACACGGCCGTCATCGGGCACCCGGACATGGAGGCATCATAACACCCATCTCCACGTCAAGTGTACGCCGTATGTAGGTTGTCATAGGCCCGCAGTATAAGGGGCATTGACTGCGCAATCAACATGACAACCGAAGTAGTAGAAAGGCTCAAGTAATTCATATGTATCAATATTCAGGACAAGAGCGAGTGACTTCCTGTTGCGAGGAAGTTTATACTCGGGGTGGACAATAGCTTGACCATTGCTCCAATGAGAGCAGTGGTCCCCTGAATCCCTCCAATCACTGGTCAAGGTGATGGGATACTCAGGACACATATTCAGTCCAGGTGGTCAATATAGCTCTCTGCTAGGTCGGGACAGGAACTGGATAGCGAGGAACACTTTTGGATTAAGTCTTTCAACTTAATCCGCGGGGGTCCGAGCTTGGAGCAGGTGCAAGGGGGAGTTAATCCCTAAACCTAGTTTTGGTGATAACTTGGCAAGAGTTGTCACCAATAGTTTTATATCTATACTTTTTTCCATAAATAAAGATAAACTTGTTCCTATTGCTTTGAAATCACATAAAAGTTGCGTTTTTTCTATTCGAATTTGCCGCTTATTGACATCAGCGCCATCTGTTGGTGTAATTGTCGTTATATCGAAGGGAAGCATACGTGACCGTCATAACACTCTGATTTAATCCTCATTACGAACTTTAACAGAATTATCTGACTACGCCGTCTCGCCCGATGCCCGGCCGCATCCAAACAACATGGCGCCTGCGTGAACATCGCACAGCATTGACTATAAATATATTTGATTCTTACCTGAGTTGGCAAGTTTTTCAATGAAAAAGGTCAGGATTTTCAATTATTCACGTAATTTGGATATTTATTTATGCTCGGTACACTGAATTCGATTTTAAATTCGTTAATTAGTTGTGTTAAGTCAATAATTTATACCTTATGGATAATTTGCTATTAACAGTCTTTAGGGTCAAGGTAACACTGTAAATTGGGATTAACATAGCATGGCTGAGTGAATGTCGATGACTCAACAATGGATTTAATGGCACTCCAGGTTGCCGCAATACCCCCTAATACACCAATCGCGATCAACTCCCATAAATACACTCTTTCGTGCAAAGACACAGGTCTGAAAATAATTCATAAAGTTTTAATGAAACACCGCACTTATCTGTCGTCATAAATTTCTTACATTGGAGGCCAGTTTGTATGTTTCTGACCGCATAATCTCAAGTAGAATAATGATGGGAAAATGAATGTGAGCATCGTTACTGATGAACCGCCTATTAATGACAATATATTGCCGAAATGCGGAACGCTTAAAGCGACAAAAATTACAAGTAGTACTACACATGTCCGTAGTAAATATCTTCTCTAATTCAAATCTGAAAAAATAATACTGATAAATTTATTCATAAAAAAATAACATGAAATGTTTTTAAATATTGTACTTACAAGCACTTTGAGATATTTTTAGAAATTCTTCTATTTGCTGACTGACTGGGTTTAATGCAATGATAAAAGCGAAAAACATGTGCACAATGAGTAAACTTTGAACAATTTTAGTAGTTACTCCTGATGTCAAGTTTTCAACTATATTAGGACGGACGGCAGATCCAAATACAAAGTAACCCGTCACTGCCACAGGTGTGTAGAGAATTAGTAATACTGAAATTTATGAATAAATTAAGCACAGAATTAATAAATGGTTAAGTGTCAGTAGCTGCAGAATCATAAAAACTGGAAATACCGGGACAAATGTTTTAGACTTAGAGCCGCGGCTCTTATTCAAAACTGCCATTTTTGTCAGCAATCACAATTTCGGTTTTTCGTTTGTTACATTTCTTTAATGTAACAAACGAAGTCTGAACGTCAGGAACAAAGCGTACGTTCGACGTTTGTGAGGTTAACCCTCGGAGGCATAAGGGTAAAATGTGCCGTTCTGGTTTAAGCCATTACGGATTTATGGACAATTTTTAAGTCGATTGGCTAAAGCGCCATTGTTTTTAGTTCGAAACTAATTTTATAGAGGGCGAAATGCCTAAACAATAAAAATAAATAGATTTGAGCCATCTGGAGGTGGTTTTAATTACTACTGGTAAATGCGAAAAGCTGTTCACTGAAGCGCTGTTTACAAATGCAGCAAAGCCCAGCTTAAAAGTTTTGCTGGAGTTTTAAGGGGCAGAAAATTTCCAAGTTGAATATTTAATTAAATAAATGATCAATCACGACAAATTTCACCTGAGATTTAGTTTATTATCACATAAACATAGTCCCAAATTTTCAGCAAAAAGTTTTCCTATTCAAGAAAGAGCTTGTCCATAAATCCCTATAGCCTTATGCCTCTGAGGGTTAAATACGGAAACAATACCGTACTTTTGCAAAAATACGGTATTCTTGGTGTCTCAGCTGCGGCTACTATTCGAGGGCGACTCTTAATCGGTAAAATACGGTAATTAATGTATGAAGCCGATTTGGTCTCACAAAAACATTGTGTCGTGTACAAGTACGAGTACAGTAAACACCTGTCAGCCTCAAAGTGATAAAACGTAATATTGTCGCGTTTGTGACGTACGAGGACAACAATTGTTCCACTTTAACAACAACTGCATTCTAAAAAGTAGTTTTTTAGTCGTTTGTGTTTTTGTCTTGTGATGTTAAAAAATACAAAATCAAAAATACAAGCACTTTAAAGACGAATTTTTGAATGCAATTACTGGATCATGTTATCATCATTGTTGTTATCTATGATAATATTTGCAAAGTTTCTTTTCTTTTTTCATTTTATCATTTTCAGGCCAACCTGATGTTTAGATGGTCACAATCTACGTGAAATCAAAACGTTAAAGTTCAAACAAGAGTTATTAGTTTAGTGAACTATACTTATGAAAGTGATGAGAATTGACTTTGGGAATTGTTTTCGATCTCTCATGTCGTTTTGAATTGTTGGAAATAATGCTGCACCACCAAATGCAAATAGTATAGTGTAGTTTTTAGTGTCGAAGGTTGGGACAATGATAAGACGCGTGGTTAGGTTTAACAGGAATGACTAACTTTATTCTAATTGCTAACACATTATATACAGGTGCGCTCAACCCTGATTGGTTTACGCCAAGTACGTCATCTGGACGTCGTGGGTGCGCAGGTGAAACGTTCACCTGGCGTGAAGACTGGGCACTCAAAACCAACATATAGTTCCAAATGCAAATACAAAGGTTTGGAAGGTTATCGTTTCAGGCGGTGGTTTTACTTGTGTGTTGTGACTGCTGTCTACTAATATTTGAATGAAAGTGAGCAAACATGCAAGTGCTATTGAACTTAATGCAAATACAGCCATTGGCCTGGAAAAATAAAAATGAAAAAAGGTAATTTTTTTGCTAATATGTACAATAGATACCATTAATCAATTTAAAAATGGCAGATTATATTTTGAATTAAATTTTCTAATGCAACTAATGGTTGCCACTTTTATTTTTACTATACGAGTCCTGACGACTATTACGTCTTCATGGTTACAGACTTGGACCAGCGATTTCCGCCAATTGAGTTGGCTGTGACATTGAACGGAAAACCCGTGAGGATGATAATGGATACAGGATGTGAACAGTCACTGATGACTCGCGACACGTATAACTTGCTTTGGCCCGATGCGATGACCGCACCAGTCGTGAGGTATGCCCACAACACGTTGCGAACTTACAGCGGCCATCGCGTCGAAGTATACGGGAAAATTGAAGTAGAAATTGTCGAAGCAAATAGGACAGCGGACGTTACATTCCTCGTGGTCGAAAACGGTGGCCCAAGCCTCATTGGACGTAACATCCTTGCGAAGTTGGGGCGCACTTGCGAACCCGCATCACTACACACACCGGTCGCTAAAGCAGTTAATCAATTGGGCCCCGACCACGAACTGGAAGCATTACTGGATGAGTTTGCTGATATTTTCACGCCAGGTCTTGGTCTATACAACGGACCCCCGCTCCATTTGGAGGTGGACGCCACCGTGCCACCCAGGTTTTTTAGACCTAGAGTGGTACCAATGGCTCTTCGAGCCAAGGTGGAAACAGCACTTTTCGAGCTGCAACAGCAGCGTATACTTGTGCCAACGAAGTACAGCAGGTGGGCTACGCCGTTGGTTATCGTCCCAAAGAAAGACGGTAATATCCGCGTTTGTGGGGACTACCGCTCCACTATCAACGCAGCGTTGTACCCACACCCATATCCGCTGCCCAAGATACAGGACATCCTGGCGTCCATTGGCGAGGCAAAGATTTTCTCGAAAGTCGATCTCCAACAAGCGTATCAGCAGCGCCAGTTGGACGACGAATCATCGTATTTAGTAGCGGTTAATACTCACATAAGCCTTTTCCGAGTTACCCGCATGCCGTTTGGTATCATCACGGCAGCGGGGGAATTCCAACGTATGATCGAGGAAGAGTTCAGGGACATCGATGAGGTCAGGCCGTATCAAGACGACATGTTGTTGCCGTCGAAAAATCGAGCTGATCATCTTAATTTGCTTCGCCGTGCATTTTTGCGTTTTCGCAAAATTGGGTTGAGGCTTTGCAAGCCTAAGTGCATTTTTATGGCCGTCGCTGTCGACTTTCTTGGCTTCCGCATAGCGGACGTAGGAATCTCTCCCTTACAAGCTAAAGTCGAGGCGATAATGGCAGCACCGTCACCGACCAGTGTGCACGAGTTGCGTGCATTTCTTGGACTGGTGACATTCTACGCCATGTTTTTACCCAACATGGCTACTATATTGTCACCATTGTATCGCCTTCTCCAGAAAGGTGAGACATGGGTTTGGAGCCAGGCACACGAGTTGGCTTTTATGCGTATAAAACGCGAACTTGTGTCACCAAACGTGTTAATGCCGTTTAACCCGGCTCACCAAATTGTTTTGGCAGTCGACGCGTCACCCGTCGGCGTCGGAGCCGTACTGGCTCATCGCATAAATGGAGCCGAGCGACCCGTCGCTTATGCGTCGAGAACCATGAGTTCTGCTGAACGCAACTACTCCCAGTTAGACCGCGAAGCTCTCTCAGTCATCTTTGGAATCAAAAAGTTCATCATCTATCTAATGGGGTACGCTTTCATCATTATTACGGATCATAAACCCCTTTTGGGATTGTTTGGGCGAAAGAAGCCCATCCCCGAGGTAGTTCCATTACGGATGCTTCGGTGGATGCTGTTTCTCAGCTCGTTTAATTACGAGATTGAGTATCGTAAGGGAATTGAATGCAGATGCGCTGAGTCGCCTGCCTTTGCAACATGGAGCTGTCTCAGACTTGGAAAGTCTAACAAAAAGCGAAATGCTTTTTATGTCAGCGGGCGAAATGCCAGTCACATGGGACGAACTGAAAACAGAAACAGCTGCCGATGTTGTTTTATTGCAGGTGCTGTTGGAATTGTGCAGCGTGCAGCCCAATGGCAAACACATGCAATTACCGGATCACTTTGCGAGAATCACTGACCAGCTGACAGTGGTAGACGGTGTGATTCTACGCGGACATCGAATAGTCGCCCCGACCGTCCTGCGACAACGTGTTTTAAACCAGTTACACCTTGGACACCCAGGCATCGTGGCCATGAAGCGACTGGCCCGAGCTGCCTACTGGTGGCCGAAAATCGACAACGAAATCGAGCAACAGGTAGCGACGTGCCCCAACTGCCAACGAGTTCGCGCCCTCCCGACCAAGGAGACCCCCATCTCGTGGCCCACTCCGGTGCGGCCGTGGAGCCGTTTACACGTCGATTTTGCGGATTTGGCCGGCGAGAAGTTTCTCGTATCAGTCGACACCTTTTCCAACTGGATAGAGGCCGCGCGAATGTCAACAACGACAGCAACAGCCACGATTCTTCAATTAATGCGGTGGTTTGCGACCTTCGGGTTGCCCGACGTCGTCGTGTCCGACAACGGATCACCGTTTCAAGCCGACGACATGCGGACGTTTTACCTGAGCAACGGTATCGTGCAGAGATTTTCTCCGCCATATCACGCCCAATCAAACGGGCCGGCCGAACGAGCCGTGCAGACCTTCAAAAACGGAATGAAGAAGTTGACCATCGAGCCAACATTGATCAGGTTGATGAAGTTTTTATTTCACCAACACAACACGCCATCCGCACATACTGGATTAACTCCGGCCGAGCTCATGCTTGGATGGAAAGCCAGGACACACACGTCTGCAATTATGACTTACAAGATTTCGGACAACTTAACAAGTCACCCAAATCGGTCCTTCGACGTTGATGACCTTGTTTGGGCCCGTTCACCACTTGGGAAGTGGGAGGAGGGTGTTATCACCCAAAAGATGGGTTTAGTTCGTTACCAGGTCAAGTTATGCATTGACAACATTGAACATGTAAAGCATATAAATCATTTGCGGAAACGTTTCATCAGGCCATCGCCCGACGATGTGCCGACGCTTAGAACACGAAGGAAACCGACGATTGTTACCAATCAACCGACGCCTGGACCAGCGGCAGACGTCGACCAAACATTGACCGAGCTCGACAGGTTGGCGACCCGGTTAACGCGACCCCAGGATACTCCGACGAACGTCGACGCTGTACCTGCACAAGATCCCTGTGGTTCGTTTTGGGACGCTGGGATACGACGATCAAGGCGTCACCTCGGAACAAAAGCTTACCGACCATACCCGATGTCCAGCACGGCAAAGTGGCGTCGACGTGCTCGTAAAGAAATTTAAAATGTATCAAATTTCTGGGGAGATGTTAGATGTTGAATCGGATTAATTGCAAACATTAATTATAAATTCATATTTATTGCGAAATAATCGAAACTATGTACAAGCATTGTCTTATTGTAATGCAAAAATGAAACGTGTAAACAATGGTAACCATATTATAAAAATTCAGTACTAACAACGAACTCGAAATGTAAACATAAACTGTATCTTCTGCGAACGAACGAACGAATGTAATCACCAAAATTAGTGTTCTTAAACACGAGTGTATAATCAAAAGCAACCGTCAAATTAAATACAAGATTCAATTGTGTTTCAACCTCGTTTGATAATTACTCCGGATTCAACACCAATATTTTGATTTAATTTTTTTTTTAGGATTATTAAATTATTAAATATACTACTCAAGTAATGTCTGATTAAATGTCCAAAAAGTCTGTTGAATTTGTTTATTCTTTTCAACGCTAGTGAAATTATATTTAGAGTCATTATTAGAGCATTGTTACATTATTACACCTTTATTATAAGGCTTTTTTTTCACTTTTAATCATTTGCCAGTTGTTTCATCAAACAGACTTTTTGGACATCTATTTTTTCATTTATCGTTGATACTTTGAATAAATTTTATTGAATCGGTCTGAGAATTTAATCAGACATTACTTGAGAGTTATATTTAGTAATCCTAAAAGAAAAATTAAATCAAAATATTGGAAGTTAATTTTTTTCAAATTTTTCGTCATTCCCCAGACTTTTTGGACCCACCTCTATACACGAAACTATTGTCAATTACTTCATTTTTTTCCCGTATGCTCGATATGCTATAGTAGGATAGGGTGAGCCTGATCGTTCCTCATATTCAGGATATCTTTCTTCAATAATAATCCAGCATTTGGCCAGTTTTGAACCGGAAAATCCAGTGTTTACGCAACACAAAAGTATTAATACGATACCTATCCAACCTGAAATTCATTTGCAAGAATATGAAATAGGAATAGACAACACCATGTAATTATTACGTCGAATACCAGAATTTAAAAAATGTTAAATGTTGGCAACACTGCACAGCATATTAGTTTTTATCGTCCAAGCAATGTCCAAACACCTGAGCATCTTCCGTGGGGGTGAGGCGATGATAACTAACTTGGAGAAGAGTTTGTGTGGGATATTTCAATTTATCTTCCCACAGTGAGAAACATTACCGTATATCTTCAAATAATGCACCCGCACGCTATTTAAATTTTTTCGCCCTGCGCACAAATAGAGGCCAGTGCGCTATTAGAGGCCCGTGGTGTGTTCTTGTGCTTGATTGCACCGATGCTATTGGATTGTACTTGGATGGTGTTCGATAAGTGACCAGTCGGTAGTAGGAAATTTGCATGAATGTTTATTTGCATAAGAAACATAGGTGGCGCGACACGCAATCTCGCAAAGTCGCGGGAACGCGACGTGCAAGACGCGCGTCACAATTTAACACAGAAAACAAATGAAAGGAATGGAGTGCAAAACACTCCAGCCTGCGGACTATTTAAACCCAGCATCGGTCAATTGGCCAAAGCTGTGTTTTTTTAACGTATCTGCAACGAAAAACACCTAAAAGTGTGACAAATGAAACGTTTTCCATACGTTTCGGGAAAAAACGTATACAAAACGTTTCATTTTTCGTCCTTTTTTGGCACATTTCGAAAATTTTGGGCCTCCAATTATGCACCCGCGCGCAATTGGAGATCTACGCGCTATTAAAGGCCCACGGACAATTCGAAGATGTACGGTAATTGCATTCAAATTGGTTAAACAAAATTTGCTTAAATGTATTAAATTGATCACCTCGTTTTCACGTTAAAATGTCATATCCTGCAAACAAACTGAATTTGTACTAACTGTACTAGCTGTACAATCGTACAAATGGCCGTTTAAATTCGTTTGGCATGCTTCCTGTTTCCTTCTGTTGGAAATAAATTGAACACGATGCGATTCGTAATGTGGAATGTTACAAGTAATTTTATTTAATTCAAACAAAAGGTTAAATACAAGATTATCATATTCGTTGCTGATGGCGCTTTCGTGCGCTTCTCGGTTGAGACCATTGGCGCTTGCTTCCGTGATCTCCCCAAGGTTGAACGACGTTATTAGGTTTGGCCACTTGGAGAGTTGGGTGTACCAGGCTCTCATTGGTTCTCATTTTTATGACGTCAGTCGTCGCCGGGTGTAATATGATCAGCATTGGAACAACGTTTATACTGATACCAAATCCATTTATTCTACAAATTTGTCAGGTATTTTACAAAGTTTGGAATTTGGATTACCGGTAAGTGTTTGTTTAAGCCATCCATGAACTTTCACCATAATATACCATAATAAAATTGGAATAATTTTCAAAAATATTTTTTCTTAACTAAATTGTTTGATTGCACTCATCAATAAATTTTTATTTTTTTTTATTTTATTACTGTTGTATGATTTTTATGATTTTTGAAATCAAACTTGTGTGACACTGATAAATTTGGATAAAAAATAAATGGACAAGGTATGATATTAAATTAAACTGTACAGTCACGTTTTTTTTTGTTATGCAAAAAATTCGATTTGAACAATAATAGAGCATTCTGAAAAATATTTTTACTTCAACAAATCCATGGAATTATTACATAAAATTTTAAATAAATAGAATATCATTTGTATGTGAATTTCCTAACTAAAATTAAAAACCCATAAATGATTCACAAATAAATACAAACAATTCTTAATTAAAAAACAGGTCAAATTATATTTTTGATTTTGCCCATAAACTAGCTTTTTGAACTGTGCCTCTAGATTGTCCAACTGTCCATTGCATGTAATTTGCAATTGTCACACTATTGAACAGATTCTTTCTGCTTTAAAATTGATCATATTTTTTGTTTGCACACAAATTGCAATTTTTTCCTAATCTTCTTATCTTTGGGAAATAAAAAAAAACTAATTTAAAATCTAATTTTGACTTGTCGGTATTTTTATACGCAAAAAACTGCACAGGATGCTATTTTTACACTTTGAATTTTGAATCGGCGCCCACTGACGTCAGAGAAGCGATTGCTACGCCACTAGCTCCGCCCCTTCAATTTTAGGAAGTGAGGTCATTTCGCCGAAGTGGCCAAACCTAATAACGTCGTTCAACCTTGGAGCTCCCAACGCCTTCCATAAAATATACTGTAGAGTCCCACGCCTTGACTAAACGTTCAAAATCATCCGAAAATTGGACCTTCACTTAAATCTGCACTAGGACATGGAAACTGTGATTATGAGACTTTTACTTTCCTGCAATTTTTCTTTTGTGTTCTGACTGTTGTATATTAATATATGAGTGAAAGTGAGAAAAGAAGCTGTGGAACTTAAGGTAAATACAGCCATTGGCTTGCAAGAATAAAACATTGAAATGCACTGAAATTGATTACATGGTTTATTCAGAAATTCCAAGTTCTAGTAAAAAGCTTTTTTACTCTAAGTAATTGCTTCGTTTGTTCATCCATTACTTGCCCGTGTTTAGTCCTTTTGCATAACATCCGTAACCAAGCATTTTTAGTTTGCAAATATAAGGCGAACAACATTCCGAGCTACTTGCGCAACCTTTACCGTATGCAGTACAACTAGAAAGCAAACGAGTAAAATTAGTGTAAGATAGATTAGTGTGCGGCTGTGACAGTGTAGCACACCCAAACGCTCCCACGCCTTCTGTTCATACATTGAAAAATAAATCTAAACACCCGGTTTGCTTTGTGACGGTTACACTGTCATGCACGTTGTTAGTTAGGACGTTTATTTTGTCAATAGATGGCGCTGATACGTTTTAGCGGCAATTTCAAATTTCGACAATTTTTGAGTGAATAAAATATAAATTACTATTTATATTTTATTCCACTGCAACTTTATACACTTTTAAATACTTTTGGATGTTTAAATACTAGTTGATTTATTTGTCACATAATTCTATTGAATTATGTGCAAACTCTACACCTGGTGAAGTCACCCCCCATCACCCACTGTGAGTTGGACTCCTTTTGGATTATAGTCAAAGGGACTTAATCCAAAATGTGTCCTGCGTATCCAGTTCCTGTAGTGGACCTAGTAGAAGACTATGTCCTGAGTATCCACTTCCTATGATCTGGGATTGGATGGATTTGACTGCCCAGTGATCCCATTGGATCACTGAACAGCTATTCTCCTCACCGAGTATATATCCCCCTGCAAAACGGATATAGCTCGCTCTTGTTCTGTTTTTGTTTGATACTGATATTACTTGAGCACATATTATACTTCTCTGCGTTCCGACAATCCGTTGTAGAAATACTTTGTATTTAGTGTAAGTATCTAGAGTGGGTAGAAGACTCACAGACACACTGCCCGCCTCTTCATGCCAACATTCCGTTGTAGAAATGTAGTAACTAGAGTGGAGAGATTCACAGACACATTTAAGTGTAGTATCTAGAGTGGGGTACAACCCACAGACGCACTCCCTCCAGCTTCATGCCAACATTCCGTTGTAGAGTGCAGAATCTAGAGTGGAGTAAAATTCACAGACGCATTGGTAATGTAGAATCTAGAGTGGAGTATTTATATTTCACAGACGCATTATCAGAGTGATCGACGCGGAGTAATTTCCCGGTTACTCTCCCGCCAGCCAGGACCGAGTGGAGTAATTTCCCGGCGATGGATAACCTTTCCTGCGAGATATTTCGATTCAATTCGTTATTGGTTTGACGGAACATTTAAGTCTAACTTAGATGTTGATTGCACTCGGGGCAAAAATAGCTCGGCGCTATTTTAATATATTTTACTTATTTTCATAGTTTTAGTTAAGTTTGTGACTATAAAATATCATGATCAATTCCATAGAATTAATATGAATATTTATTCTCACATTGTTACATCTCGCAATAATTATTGATTTCAATAATTATCTGCGATGCGATGTGTGTGACGATACAGAAAAGTCAACCGCACCTCTCGGATATAACCCACCCAGCCTAACCATTTACACGCCTTTTAGAACCAAACCCCGGACCATTTAGAAGCCAAAGCCATTCATAGATGACATCTTTTACGTCACAGCAATAAGACCGTTACAAATTCTTATTGCATGACTGAAGCCTTCAAATGATATTATTTCAGGGCTTTTGCCAAATAACTGTATAGTTTAACTTATCGTCATTTTAGCCACTTGTAGGCATAGTATTTATATAAGGTTCAAACCGGAATAAATGTTATATGTTTTGAGAAAACATCAGGTTTGCATATTTTACATTTTCACACGGATAGTTCACACTTTAGTTTAGCAATTGCTATCTCCAGAAGGTAATCGTCACACGTGGAGGTTCTACCGAGATAGGTTGCATTTTATTGAAGTGAACTCTGTGATCAAGTGTAAAATTGAAAAATGAATTTTTTGATTATTTTATGTAGATATTATAATTAGAAAATTTCCGATTTTTCTCTATAAATTTACTGTGAAATATTCATTTGTTTTCAAAAAATTCTCATTATCTTTTGGAAATATTTGGAGTCGAATTTTTGGATTATTTTGAAAACTCATTATAATTCCGAATCTCTTACGAAAAAATCTATTTTGATTTTCCCAGAATATTCGGCTATATTCTGAAAAATTGCGAAACCTTGAATTTCGATCAAAAACGAATTTGACTAGAAATTCTGCTGACTAAAAAATAAAAAGTTAAAATATTTTATGTTACTGGTTAAAAACTTGACTAGTTTTCTATTGTTCTGTCAATGTTAGGAATTATGATTTTTTAATCCCTGACAAGGTAAAGAATGTGCCAAAGAGAGCCACTCACGATGCAGCTCGGAGTAGGTCATCCAGATGTGACATTGTTGAGAATTTCGGGTTAGAAATTATCAGAAATTTTTCAACATCACCAATCGCAGCAGACTGTCTTGACAAAGGAGATTTTCCGGAAGCTAGTTTGACAACCAATATTCAGCCACACTTGCTTTTCGACAGTGCGACCATCCAGTTGTGCCTTTGTGACCAGTGCCCGTTTGGACCATTCTTGACCACGCAACAGGACAGTTTTTTCCCGAAGCCACTTCAGTTTTAGCAGCTAAGGTTGTATTTTTTCAAATTATTTCTTAGTTTAATATTAAGCGTGTTACATTTACGCTAGTTCAGTTAAATTTTATTTTTTTTTTTTTGTACGTGTATTTCTTTGAGTATTATGGCCCGTAGACCTGTAAGAGTTCGTGGAACACGAGGAGATCGTGGAGCACGACGACGTGGTGGTATGTGTGAAACACCAAGAGCAATTGTAGAGTCTGATTTAGAAAGCCAGGGGGAAGAAAATGTTCCTAGAGACGTTTCCAACCCAGGTAGTTCTCAAACGGATCCACTATCCGTCCCGCATGATTTAGAGGTTTACTGTCGCCATTACCAATTGGAAGTGACGCAGTTTTCCTCTCTGTGTGAAGCTCAACAATACACGGCGAATAATCATCACGAGAGAAATCGTGTAATTACTCCCGATGTAGTTGTAACCAACGAACGAAGTGTTTCTGTAGATCGAACTGGCCCTCGTTCACCGGCCACATATCGCTACCAGCAATTACCTGGATGGCGAATGAATGTTGCTCGTGACGACAATGGGCAGTTAAATTCTTCATTATCCGTTCAACCTTCGATTCAGTTACCAGCTAGTTCTTGGCGATCGAATTCGGCCGAAAGAATGGGAAATTCCGGACAAGGAAATATTTCTGCGCCAATTTCCCGAAATTTGCCAAGTGCGACGGCAGTAAATAATAATTTACCCGCTCCCACTGGGAATTTGAATGATTCTTTTCGAGTTCCACAGCCTCGAACTAATCTGTCGGTCCTACCAAGGGGGAGAAATGAAAATTATCAAAATTTTCAATCTCACACCCAATCTGATGGGGATTTTAGGAATTATAGAAATTCCCGCTCTCAGGGTGGACGAGCTCCGCCGAGAAATCAACGATTTCCCAGAGCTCCTGGTGACCCTCGTGACTCCGATCCTAACTCGAGTAGTGACGAATCTCACGCTGGTGGAGGGGGAAATTATAACAATAATTTCCACCGACGTAATAATTCTCGTTCTCCTCCGCCACCTAATAGACGCCAAAATTTTCGAGAAGAACCAAATCCGCCACTCAGAGACCAAGAAAGTCGGTCTACACCCAATTCGAACTCTGCTTCTAATTTGTCAGACGAAAACGTAAAACAAATTATTCAGGGTTTGGTTGGTCAGATTCGAAGCCCGAGTAATCCCAGTCAGAATTTTGGAAAAGGAATCGAGATTCCTATTTTTGACGGGAAACAGACAGAGGTTGCGCGATTCCTTGAAATCGTCAAAGCTGTCGCACTCGGGAAAGGCATTCCTTTAGACGACATGGTACACACTGCTGTACCTGGACGACTATTAGGCCATGCACAACGTTGGTTCCATAAGCAACGCCATACTTTTAACAGTTGGCGAACTTTCGAAGCCTCTTTTCTCGATTGTTTCGACCTCGTTCCACTTACAAGAGAAAGGCGACTTCTTAATGTAAAACAACGAACCGACGAATCACTTTATAGTTTTCTTCTGCGTTATACGCAAGAACAAGGTGAAGTGCCGCCAGGTGATAAAACTGGACGTGCGCAATTATTCGACAATCTAACTCAAGAAAGTTTCACGGCGTTATGTACACAAGGAATGTATGGTAACTTTACAGTAGATGACATTCTACAATATGTAGGAGCAAATCGCTCTAAGTTTGAAAGTTCTCAACTTGCAGCCAAATTGGAGTACGATAATCGAGAGAATCATCCTACTCCCAAACTTCACGAAAAATCTAAGATTTTTCCACCCAAAACCTCACTACGTTTAACGCAAACACAAGATGAAGTTGAAGATGAAGACGAGTCGGAAAATGACGACTCAACTGACGATGGTTCAATGGAGCGATTATTTGCCGCCCAGTATGAAAAAACTACTGGAAAATGCTTTTTCTGTCACGAGCCTGGACATTTTAAAAGAGAATGTCCCGCTCTTGCCAAAAAATTAGCAGGGAAATCAGACTCGTTAAATACAAATAAAAGATTTAACCACTCTGCTCCCAACCCCGAGTTTAAACGACCCAAACAAAATTGGGTTACGTCAGAAACTTTAGACTCCAAATTTACTGACTTCCAGAAAAACATGGTTGACCTGTTAATTAAGCATTTACCAGCAGCCACTGAGTCAGTCACTCCCGATGAGACAAAAAACTGAT
Organism: Strigamia acuminata; assembly: GCA_949358305.1. NCBI lineage: Eukaryota > Metazoa > Arthropoda > Chilopoda > Geophilomorpha > Linotaeniidae > Strigamia > Strigamia acuminata. The sequence goes on along the minus strand of OX442314.1, from coordinate 25,774,902 downwards.
TCAGGGGGTTGTTCAAGTTGCCCAACCCCCGCCTAACGAGTTGTTTCCTCTCTCGGAATTTTCAAATGATTTATTTTTTCATAAAAAAGAAATTAAAATAAGACATAAGCCTAGTCATCTCACAGTACCTTATGTCGATGATTCGAAGAATAAACCACCATCGTTGGTCATTTCTTACGAAGCAGTGCCTGTCTGTCGGAAAGCTAGTAGTTCCACTGGTGGTGTCGATGAGAATTTAAAAATCATGACAGACCAACTAGAAAATTTGAGTATTTTCAGTGGAAGTTGGAATGCGCCAAAGAAACCGCTTGTACCCAAAGTTTTCAAGTTAAGGAAAATTCTTAAACTTGAAAAATGGAACAAGAAAGAACGAAAAATATTTCTTGGCAAACTTTGCAATAGCAAATTAATTAATGGTGGCAAAGATGATCCGCGTATGAATGTCCAAATTGGAGGTTTAGATTACAACGCACTAATGGACTCTGGAGCCACCCAATGTTTTATTGGAGTACAACTCCTTTCAAACACAGAAATTCCGGTGGAATTCATACAAGAATGTCCCCGCGGAATGCGTGTCTGCGCGGTCGGAATAGATCACCGACCTATCGGTCAAGTTTGTCTTTGTGTCAAATGGGCCGATAAAAGGAGAGTTACACCTATGACCTTCATAATTCTACACAAGAATGTATGTGGGTTGATTTTGGGTCACAATTTTATGCGTAGAACGGGGATAAACCCTAATCCTCGACGGGCTGTGTTCACCTGTGATGACATGCCCGGATGGACAGCGCCATACGAGACCACTGAACTTAACTGTTGTTTAGCAAGCATTAGGACTTTGGGTCTCCAAGGTGAAGGAACTCCCACTTCACCTGATTGGGCAGAAAAACTCGTCGAAGGCTGCAACAGCTCGGCGGAAGAAAAACGGTTACTCGTAAACGTTCTTTTGCAATTAAAAAACGTATTTCGAGATCAATTGGGCTGTACGAAGGTGGCCAAGCACAGCATCAAGTTTAAACCTGGTGCTACTTGGAAACACCAGCCATATAGAATGTACAATCCAGCCAAGAAGGCCATTATGACGGAATTGGTCGAGGAGTTAGAGGCTGATGGGTTAATCGAACCTGCCACTGGCCCTTATATAAGTCACCCCGTCATAGTGGCTAAACCCGGCGGGAAGTATCGATTATGTATCGACTACCGCTGGTTGAATGCGATCACAGAAGTTGATGCAATTCAAATGCCAAGTATTGACCTATTAATTCACCATACTAATCAGGCCAAGTACTTTACATCCATTGATTTAACTAAAGGTTATCATCAAATGGAAATGGAGGAGGAGGATAAGAGCAAAACTGCTTTTTACACTCCAAAAGGCAAATTTCAATTCAAGAGACTGCCATTTGGTCTTTGTAATGCACCTAGCTCTTTTCAACACCTCATGACTACCGTATTGGGTGACTCTTTATATAAACACGCTCTGGTCTACTTAGACGATATAATTATTTTTTCCGACACATGGGAAAATCATTTATTACATATTAAAGACGTACTTGAGAAGTTAGATGCCGCAAATCTAACTATCAATAAAGACAAGTCAAAATTTGGTCGAACATCATTACGATTTTTAGGCCATTTAATTTCCGAGGGATCTCTTCTTCCAGACCCGGACAAAGTCTCGGCTGTAAGGAATTTTCCCAAACCGACTTGTTCTAAAGACATTCAGAGATTTGTAGGACTTGCGAATTTTTTCCGAAAATTTATTCCTAACATCGCAAATATTGCTCGTCCATTGACCAATATTATGCATGATCAAGCAAAGTTTGTGTGGGATGATCCACAAACAACTGCATTCGAAACTATCAAAGATATTTTGTGTGACAAGGACCAAGCCCTTCTCCACATGCCAGATATGAATAAGCCTTTTGTCATTTTGACAGATGCTTCTCATTCAGGTTTAGGTGCAGTACTCTGTCAAGACGTAGAATTATTCTGTGAAAAGAAACAGAAATTAATTATGGTCCCAAAAGCAGTCGCGTACGCCAGTCGAGTGTTACACGGGGCCGAAGTAAGGTATTCTACGCCGGAATTGGAGTGTTTGGCCGTTGTATGGGCAATCGAAAGATTTCGCCCTTATATTGAATACACGACTTTCACTCTCGAGTCCGATGCTAAGGCCCTTAGCTGGTTGATGAGTACGCCGGAACCATCGGGAAGGTTTGGTCGTTGGGCCGTCAAAATACAATGTGGCGCGTTTAAAATTATTTTTAGACGCGGTGCAATGAACCAAGTAGCGGACGCATTATCACGCGCTCCACTGTCTGCACTAGACACTCCGGATTATGATTATATCGAACCAGAGGAGATCACCCATTTCTATCCAACTTGGAATGGAAACAGGTGTGCATCTTTACAAGTGACGGAGACTGAGCGCAAACATTTTCTCACAAATGTTGGCCTTAGTTTGGATTTTTTCTCAGAATCATATAATCCAGTTAGATTTCATGATTCTGGAGAAAAGGGGGAGGAAGAAGGATGTACGAGAGAAAATTGCAGACATATAGATGTCCACAATTGTAATCACGAAAATGTACACACTGCGCTAACAGATATCCTAAAAGTAGTTCCGCCGACGCGAGACGAAATTATCGAAGCGCAGCTTAAAGATCCAGCATGTAGTAAAATCCTTGTTTACCTAAAAGGAGACGAAAAATTAAAAAATCGTATCACGGATAAACATTGGTTAAATGCGATTCGTGGCTACACTCTCGACGAACCGGAAGAAAATAAAGGTGTTATGCTAATTTATTTTGCTCCGACCGATGAGGAGGAGTTAAACGACTCCGGCAACGGGTTTAAGGCGGTAATTCCACGCTCTCTTGTGAGACGTGCATTATTCGCATGCCATGGCCACCCACTTACAGGACACGCTGGCATGAGTAAAACCCTAGATAGAGCAAAGAAGATGTATTTCTGGCCTAGAATGAGCAAAGACACTCGAAACTACGTTCGCAGTTGCACTCATTGCCAACAATACAAACCTAGTCAACACCAAAAGCATCGGGCAAGCTATACACCCCACAACATGACCAACCCATGGGAGACAATAAGCATTGACCTGATGGGACCAAAGCCAGCTGGTCGTTCACAATTAAAATGGATTTTAGTAATCATTGATAATTGTACAAAATGGATTGAAGTCTTCCCACTAGCAACTGCATCAAGTGAATGCATTGTTAATAAGATGAGCGAAGTTTTCCACCGTTGGGGATATCCAAAAAAGATAATCTCCGACAACGGCAAACAATTCGTGTCAACAATATTTAATGATTTTTGTCGAAAAAATCACGTAGATATTGCTCACATTAGCCCATATCACGCTGCCGCTAATATTACAGAGCGGGCTAACAGGACTTTAAAAATGATGTTAGCTTTATACTCAGACATTCACTCTCACTGGCCAAAATATTTAAATTCTTTTGCCTTTGCGATGCGCACCGCTAAGTCCGAGGCAACAAATTGTTCTCCGATGATTCTTAATACAGGAAGAATCGTTCCTTTGCCATTTGACCCGCGTATTACTAAACACGCCATCAAATTCGACAAAGAGAACCCCGAAGCTTATGTCTATAGTATTTTAGACGTAATTAGACGTGCACACAGCGAAATGCATCGGAAAATTCAATCGAATTACGAAAAGCATGATCGACTACATAAAGACAAATATTATATTTGTCAATTTGCCAAAGGAGATCTCGTGTGGAAAGCCACACATATTTTATCAAATAAAGATAAAGGGATTTCGGCAGGATTCGCTGAGAAACGTGATGGACCTTGGGAAATTACGGCTATTCTCGGCGGAGGTTCCTACACGCTACGGAAGCTCTCCGACAATTCAAAAGCAAAAGCGATCAACATACAGGATTTAATGCCTTATATCCCAAGTTACCCGATTGAGGAATGGACATTAGATCAGAAAGTCGGTACCAACGAGTCACACCCGACTCCAGATTGGATGGCAGGTCAGGTTATTAATTCTTCAGAATTAATAAATGAACCTGTGTCCATAGAAACAGGGGATTTAGTTGAAGAGAAAGAGGAGGAAACTTCTCAGATTTCTTCTAAAGAGGACGAAACTCCTCAAAATCCGTCTAAAAAGAGGAAAAGATTTCCATCTCCCGTTCGACAGTCTAAACGTAGACCCAAGCCGAACACAAAATACGTGACCGATTTTGTACAACTCATAAATTGTTTAACACAAGTCAAGTTGGGTTAGGACACAATATATTGAAAATATTTTATTTTTTAAATAAATATTTCCAATCATATTCACGAAGGATTGTTAAATTTTATTAATAAAAACATTTCACCAATGTAGATAAAATTTAACAAATGTTTGAGTTATTTTTACACGGCCGATTGTATTTAAATTAATCTACGTGTAAACATTTACTTGAAACTATGTTTTCCCCCTTTGGGTTAATAGAAACTTCGAGATGAGTAATTACAAACCAATCAAATTACTCCTCGAAACTCCCCTTAACCCCTGGTTTGAGATTATCACTCACTTGTTCGCCAAGTTTTGTACTGGACTGAAATCAAGGATTATTCTCGACTTTTCGACGCTTTAACGGATTTTCGCTGAATTTTAGTGAGTTAAAATCTAGATGATTTTGAACACTTATCGTTTATTTTACTGATTTTTTCATTTGACGAATATCAGTTCAAATTCAGAAATTATCGACACGACGCTGATTATCGAAACCATCTCGTGGACAAATCGCGAGTAAGCCTTTCACGAACTCACTAAGTGAATTCCCGGTAAATATTTAAGCAATATTTGTCAAAATTTATAATATTTTGACATTAATTGACAACATTTATTTTGGTTAAGCGTCCATTACGGCAGACTTAGAATTTGCACGTGCCGCACAACGTCTTTATCGGCCAACGTCGCCGGAACCGAGCAGCCCTCGCAAATACGCGAAGCTAGACGTTAAACTAGCCAAATATACCCTGTTAGGACTGCACCTAGTTAGTAAGTGTTTATTTTATAAAAGATAAAAAATATCGCTTAAATTCCTTTGAAATTGGTGAGCATACATGTGTTAACAAGTCACGTGTATGATACTAACGAACGCCACCAGATGTCGGTGATAGATTTTTACTCGGACGAATTATAGAGTTATTCGTACAGTTAAAAATCATGTATATTGTCAGATACTAAAAATACTGCAAAAATATTTTTTAATATTTTGACAGGTTGTTTAGTTATTATGTCGTTTAGATGTAAAAATTAGGTTTATCTTATTTAATAAACACTAATTTGAATAGTTTTTCAACGATATTGTTTTAAAGGATAAGATGAAATTATCTACCAAGTCAAGAATAATTATTAATGTTAATAATTATTCGACAAATGAAGGAAACCCGCTAACAAAAGGAACTTAAGAATTTAATTGCGAAATTAATCCAGTTGTTGGTCGACAATTAATTTAATTTGAAATTAAATTAATTACCGACAGTTTGATTCGTGTTCTCAAATAAAATTTATATTTTTTGAAGATGCAATGAGTCGCCGAGGTCGTGCTAGCAAGCGACAGTACGTGCATTGGGATCCAGAAGAGTCTGAAGAACCGGATTATCGCTTTGTTAATCCCTCCTCTGACCCCGAGCTCGTCGCCAACTGGGCCCGTGATAACCCGGATCTCGTACCGCCACGAATTAGGAGCGCCATGGGCGTTAGTCCGAACGACTCGCGTCCTTCCAGAGGCCGTCAAGCTAGTCAGCGCGTCGTAACCTATGATACGCCTCACGAGACTCCGAATTGGGATTTTTCTGACGACTCGTCACAATACTCCCGTTCTGCTTCAAGGAGACGACGCCAAGATGACTTCTCACAAGAAGAAGAATCTTATGAGGAAGCTCCGCCCCAGACTACCAGCAGACCATTTGCTCGACCACGAAATCCTCGCGATACCGCTAGTCGAGGAAAAACCGGCAAGTCCAAAGGACCCACCAAGTCCACGTTGGCATCTTCATCCGAGGCGTTGACCCGCCCAACATCGCAAGCTCGCTCATTATCGGAGCTCAACTTACCGATTTATCGGAAGCAACGGCGAGAACATGTATTTCGCGACATGGAAGCTGCCGCCTTGGGAACCAACATCATGCCGAAGTCGAAACTGATGTTCTGCCCATTGTGCGCAGGATGCGGATGGTTGTCGTCCTTGTTATCCGGCATTCACGCCGTGGTCTGTGTGAACTGTCACGGTGGTAAACGCGTTGCCATATCCAGCATGTGGAATGAAGAAATTCTTCCATTTATCGTCAAGGGGCTAAGTACGCCGACAGCACGCAATTGGGCGATGTGTCGCGAATGTGGCCTCATCCACCAGGGCCCGGAGCAGGCTATTTATGTAGACCCGGCACAAATGTCCAGCACCTCGACTCCACGAGGAGGATTTACGGAGCCACAACGCGAGCCGGAAACCCCCACCCCTGCGATTGATGGAACTTCAGTCGTCTCGGCGGAAAACGAACCAATGTCAGTTGTTGCGTCTGATTCTCCGCCGGTTGCCTCCGATTCTGGTCTGCAAACCGCCGCTTCTCCAGAGGGAACATCGACTAACAACATGATTGTAGCGACTATTCCGCTCCCCGAAGTAAGCGACGCTGCTGAACCGGTCATTTTACTGGTTCACCCATACATGCCAAGACCAAACATGTCGCTCACGGAGCAAACTAAGGCGGAAGTGGAACATTATTTCCCAATTTTGTTGGAAGCAGCTAAGCGTATTAGCGTGTCGATTTCGAACGACCGAATTCCAGATTTAAGCGTGCCACTGGCCGTGATCCAATGGATTTTTCATCCATCCCGGCCGGAGTCTTTTCAAACTCGCTCTTTTATTTGGTGTAAGATTTTGCAACAGGTCTCAGCAGCAGCACACCCGTTGATTCGTGAGGGATGGCACTCTGGCTTACCCGACCATCACTTGGTTTTTTCTGAGCCAACCAGCGCTAACACTATTCCGTTAGGAGGGCCGGATCCCCTGGAAGTATTCACCGAGGAACAACACAGAATGCTCCTGGATCCACTGATCCATGACGTTGAGCCAGATGTAGTACCGGAATTGGTAGCTATTCGACTTAATTCTCCACCCGCAGCCGTCTCGGAAGTTGTTACATCCATGGACGGATTTATTGAGGATGAAGAGTTGGACTAGAAAAGCGTCAACGATGTCGGGATCCGTTACTTTCCCGACATTCTCCCCTTTAAGGCAAGACCAGAAGTAACGAGTCCATTTTCTCCATCTCCATTACTTGACCCGGGATGAAACAAAGATTTAGTCAGGTTCAGGTGTATTTTATGCCGTTTTTTTTTGTGTGGATATTTCAAAGATCTTTAATATTTAAATTAACAATTTTGCTAAAATTTGATTACGAGTCAATGTGAGTTTGTTTATAAAAATACTAATTTTAATACTTGAATTTTAACGTGTAAAGTGTTATTTTGCAAATCATTACATTTCCAGTGAGAAGTTAAGTTTTGTGAAAATAATTGTTAAATTTTATTAATCATTTGTTTGATACAAGAGTTTTGATGTTAGTTTAAGTTATCGTTTTTCTTGATACAGTTGTAAGTCCACCTGTAAAGAGAGATTGGAGTTATTATTAATAATTGAAAGTTTTATAACCTTAATAAATATTTTTTGAAGCATTTGATTAAGAAATACTCTTTATTTATACTATTAAGATATAAAATAAAGGTTTTTGCTTACCAAGGATTACAGCTCGAGTCCCCTAGATGACAGTGTGGTCTTGATCCTCAAGATATTCGGAATAAATAGTATGTTAATACAGGTATTAACATATATTTAAGGGGGACTTGTGACGGTTACACTGTCATGCACGTTGTTAGTTAGGACGTTTATTTTGTCAATAGATGGCGCTGATACGTTTTAGCGGCAATTTCAAATTTCGACAATTTTTGAGTGAATAAAATATAAATTACTATTTATATTTTATTCCACTGCAACTTTATACACTTTTAAATACTTTTGGATGTTTAAATACTAGTTGATTTATTTGTCACATAATTCTATTGAATTATGTGCAAACTCTACACCTGGTGAAGTCACCCCCCATCACCCACTGTGAGTTGGACTCCTTTTGGATTATAGTCAAAGGGACTTAATCCAAAATGTGTCCTGCGTATCCAGTTCCTGTAGTGGACCTAGTAGAAGACTATGTCCTGAGTATCCACTTCCTATGATCTGGGATTGGATGGATTTGACTGCCCAGTGATCCCATTGGATCACTGAACAGCTATTCTCCTCACCGAGTATATATCCCCCTGCAAAACGGATATAGCTCGCTCTTGTTCTGTTTTTGTTTGATACTGATATTACTTGAGCACATATTATACTTCTCTGCGTTCCGACAATCCGTTGTAGAAATACTTTGTATTTAGTGTAAGTATCTAGAGTGGGTAGAAGACTCACAGACACACTGCCCGCCTCTTCATGCCAACATTCCGTTGTAGAAATGTAGTAACTAGAGTGGAGAGATTCACAGACACATTTAAGTGTAGTATCTAGAGTGGGGTACAACCCACAGACGCACTCCCTCCAGCTTCATGCCAACATTCCGTTGTAGAGTGCAGAATCTAGAGTGGAGTAAAATTCACAGACGCATTGGTAATGTAGAATCTAGAGTGGAGTATTTATATTTCACAGACGCATTATCAGAGTGATCGACGCGGAGTAATTTCCCGGTTACTCTCCCGCCAGCCAGGACCGAGTGGAGTAATTTCCCGGCGATGGATAACCTTTCCTGCGAGATATTTCGATTCAATTCGTTATTGGTTTGACGGAACATTTAAGTCTAACTTAGATGTTGATTGCACTCGGGGCAAAAATAGCTCGGCGCTATTTTAATATATTTTACTTATTTTCATAGTTTTAGTTAAGTTTGTGACTATAAAATATCATGATCAATTCCATAGAATTAATATGAATATTTATTCTCACATTGTTACATCTCGCAATAATTATTGATTTCAATAATTATCTGCGATGCGATGTGTGTGACGATACAGAAAAGTCAACCGCACCTCTCGGATATAACCCACCCAGCCTAACCATTTACACGCCTTTTAGAACCAAACCCCGGACCATTTAGAAGCCAAAGCCATTCATAGATGACATCTTTTACGTCACAGCAATAAGACCGTTACAAATTCTTATTGCATGACTGAAGCCTTCAAATGATATTATTTCAGGGCTTTTGCCAAATAACTGTATAGTTTAACTTATCGTCATTTTAGCCACTTGTAGGCATAGTATTTATATAAGGTTCAAACCGGAATAAATGTTATATGTTTTGAGAAAACATCAGGTTTGCATATTTTACATTTTCACACGGATAGTTCACACTTTAGTTTAGCAATTGCTATCTCCAGAAGGTAATCGTCACAGCTTCTCTCCGTGACCAAGCCCATAAAAATAAAATGGTGTGCCAACGTTTATGTTTATAAACTTGGGTTGGATCGGGCTAGTATTTGGTCTGTTCCAAAGCTTTCATAAAAACGGAAGGAATTAACCACTAACTGAGCTGGAACCGATGTGTTTCGTTACTATTTTGAACTCGGACCGAATCGGCAACGAGCCGATGCGATGTCAACGGTTCGGCGCAGTGACGAAACGGCTCGAGAATTTGAATTGATGAAATAGCTTTATACCAATTTACCTGCGCTTAGACATCTCTCCAATGTCCCGTATTTCTTCTGAAAAAAGAATTTCAAAAATATAATAAGTAAGCTATGTATTGCTACAATGCACAACAAATAAGAGCACAGTGGATATTTTTGTCATTAAATTTTTAAATAAAAAGCAACTTTTATGATTCTCATTCAGACGTCGTTTTTTCGGGCCTCCGACGCAGGTCCCGAACTTTCAAATTTCAAATTTCTAAATTGTGTTTAATAAAGTTATATGGTTTTTCGATGTTGAGGCCCCACTAATAACGACTTTATCCGCAGGACCCGTAAACCTCCAGCTAGCCCGGCCCTGCGCTCATTGAGTTGACATTAATAATTGTATAAGCAAACACTCTGCAATAGTGATGTGATTTTATTCTATTCTGTTTCTGTTCCTTTTAACATCACTACTGAGCTAAAAGACATCACAGGAGCTACAGATTGAATGCATAAATAACTGTGGAACATAAATGTGACAAATTTAGTTAACTGAGATATCTCCACTGTTTGTGCTACATACAGTACTTAGCTACGGATTTATAATACCGTATTTTACCGAATAAGAGTCGCCCTCGAATTGTAGCCGCCCTCGAATAGTAGCCGCGGCCGAGATAGGCGACTTGATATAAGAGCCGCCCTCGAATAGTAGCCGCGGCTATATACGTTTAATGAACGTAATAGTAAGATATTGGCCGCTATTTAAAATAAGAGCCGCCCCCGAATTGGAGCCGCCCCCGAATTAAAGCCGCAGCTCAAAGTGGCAGTTTTGAATAAGAGCCGCGGCTCTTATTTGGTAAAATACAGTAATTGCAAAGTTAAAAATCGATTTTAGTTACCTAGTTTCGAGATTGCCGACGGCGTAACATTTTGGGCGAGCAGCATCAAACCAATTGCCATCAGAAGAATAGAACACTTGTTCATATTTGCCTTCAAGATTCAAAAAGTAACAAGAATAATTTAGTGTATACATTCCGAGCAACATTCGAAAATGTAATAAAAAATAAAAGAGATGGTTATTTACCTGTATTTCGAGTTGAAGATCAACGTTGGCACTGAATTTCTGTGTACAATGAGTGTACGGTATATGATGTGCTGCCTATTCCGACGAGTTTAAATAGGATTATTTTTCCACTCGTTAATTGAGCTATAGCTAATCAGTGCAGCATGAAAGTACTTATAAACACATTAACTGAAATCATTACAGGTGTGTTTTAATGCGATTTAGTTTAATGTATTTCTCATTAGAAATACATTACAGTTAATGCAGGTGTGTTTTAATGCAATTTAGTTTAATGTATTTCTCATTAGAAATACACTGTAATGATTTCACTTAATGTATTTATAAGTACTTTCATGCTGCACTGATTAGCTATAGCTCAATTAACGAGTGGAAAAATAATCCTATTTAAACTCGTCGGAATAGGCAGCATATCATATACCGTACACTCATTGTACACAGAAATTCAGTCTTCAACTCGAAATACAGGTAAATAACTATCTCTTTTATTTTTTATTACATTTTCGAATGTTGCTCGGAATGTATACACTAAATTATTCTTGTTACTTTTTGAATCTTGAAGGCAAATATGAACAAGTGTTCTATTCTTCTGATGGCAATTGGTTTGATGCTGCTCGCCCAAAATGTTACGCCGTCGGCAATCTCGAAACTAGGTAACTAAAATCGATTTTTAACTTTGCAATTATTATAAATCCGTAGCTACGTACTGTATGTAGCACAAACAGTGGAGATATCTCAGTTAACTAAATTTCTCACATTTATGTTCCACAGTTATTTATGCATTCAATCTGTAGCTCCTGTGATGTCTTTTAGCTCAGTAGTGATGTTAAAAGGAACAGAAACAGAATAGAATAAAATCACTATTGCAGAGTGTTTGCTTATACAATTATTAATGTCAACTCAATGAGCGCAGGGCCGGGCTAGCTGGAGGTTTACGGGTCCTGCGGATAAAGTCGTTATTAGTGGGGCCTCAAAATCGAAAAACCATATAACTTTATTAAACACAATTTAGAAATTTGAAATTTGAAAGTTCGGGACCTGCGTCGGAGGCCCGAAAAAACGACGTCTGAATGAGAATCATAAAAGTTGCTTTTTATTTAAAAATTTAATGACAAAAATATCCACTGTGCTCTTATTTGTTGTGCATTGTAGCAATACATAGCTTACTTATTATATTTTTGAAATTCTTTTTTCAGAAGAAATACGGGACATTGGAGAGATGTCTAAGCGCAGGTAAATTGGTATAAAGCTATTTCATCAATTCAAATTCTCGAGCCGTTTCGTCACTGCGCCGAACCGTTGACATCGCATCGGCTCGTTGCCGATTCGGTCAGAGTTCAAAATAGTAACGAAACACATCGGTTCCAGCTCAGTTAGTGGTTAATTCCTTCCGTTTTTATGAAAGCTTTGGAACAGACCAAATACTAGCCCGATCCAACCCAAGTTTATAAACATAAACGTTGGCACACCATTTTATTCTTATGGGCTTGGTCACGGAGAGAAGCAAACCGGGTGTTTAGATTTATTTTTCAATGTATGAACAGAAGGCGTGGGAGCGTTTGGGTGTGCTACACTGTCACAGCCGCACACTAATCTATCTTACAATAATTTTACTCGTTTGCTTTCTAGTTGTACTGCATACGGTAAAGGTTGCGCAAGTAGCTCGGAATGTTGTTCGCCTTATATTTGCAAACTAAAAATGCTTGGTTACGGATGTTATGCAAAAGGACTAAACACGGGCAAGTAATGGATGAACAAACGAAGCAATTACTTAGAGTAAAAAAGCTTTTTACTAGAACTTGGAATTTCTGAATAAACCATGTAATCAATTTCAGTGCATTTCAATGTTTTATTCTTGCAAGCCAATGGCTGTATTTATCTTAAGTTCCACAGCTTCTTTTCTCACTTTCACTCAAATATTAATAGACAACAGTCAGAACACAAAAGAAAAATTGCAGGAAAGTAAAAGTCTCATAATCACAGTTTCCATGTCCTAGTGCAGATTTAGGTGAAGGTCCAATTTTCGGATGATTTTGAACGTTTAGTCAAGGCGTGGGACTCTACAGTATATTTTATCGAAGGCGTTGGGAGATCACGGAAGCAAGCGCCAATGGTCTCACCGAGAAGCGCACGAAAGCGCCATCAGCAACCAATATGATAATCTTGTATTTAACCTTTTGTTTGAATGAAATAAAATCACTTGTAACATTCCACATTACGAATCGCATCGTGTTCAATTTATTTCCAACAGTAGGAAACAGGAAGGTTTCAAAATTTTTTGTCAAGAGGCCTGATTTTTTATGCGATTGATTGGTTGGTGCGTTTGGAAAAGGGCCTCACGATGACCTAGGTACATATGTATATACAGAACCGAAAGGTCTGCGTCTGCTGCTGCCTGGCATTCCACGAATCCAAGATGCGCCTTCGGGAGTCACTTCTGCTAGACTCGGAAGTGCCGCTCTATTTGATTCCTCAGCCAAGAGGGCTCTCCCAAGTCAGGTAACTTTAATGTGCTCCGACCAATTACGTCACAACTTGCGACCACTGCAGTATAATCCACTGTGAGTCTTTTTAAAATATGTGCCCATAATTCCGTCTCGTCTATGGGCGCACCGATCGAATTAAGTTTCTTGGCTACTGAAATCATTTGATACAGATATTAAGAAATCGTTTCCGTGGACTTCATTCTAATTCTAATACGTCCAATTTCTACCCGTTTTTGGACTTTGAGTTCGGCCAATTCGCCTTGATTTTCTGCCTTCAGTGCTGTCCAGGCTACTTTGTCTTATATGGAGACCACAGGAGTGTGTAATCCACATCCACAATTGTTTAATTTAAAAAGTATTGTTATTATCTGAACAGTCAATATTTTTTTTATTTAAAAGCATCTCTCTCACATTGTTACAAACATTTACAACACACAGAATTCTTTACTGTGTGTTGAAACACTAATTTTTTATTTTTTGAGTAAAAAGGTCAATTTTATCATTACACTTGGTGAATAGGCTGCTGGACATGTGACATGTGACATCATGAATAGTGAATTATGAATTGTGAATTATGAGTAGTTATGATGTCACACGTCACATGTCCAGCAGCCTATTCACCAAATGTAATGATAAAATTGGCCTTTTTACTCAAAAAATAAAAAAGTAGTGTTACTACTTTTTTGTCCCAACTTGACGGCCATCGCTGAACAGTGTGACTTCGTGCATCGTCATCCGTAGTGGGATAATTGAAACGGTATTTTAACTGTCTGTTAAACTTGATAAAACGATTTCACACTCTGATTTAATCCTCATTACGAACTTTAACAGAATTCTCTGACTACGCCGTCTCGCCCGACGCCCGGCCGCATCCAAACAACATGGCGCCTGCGTGAACATCGCACAGCATTGACTATAAATATATTTGATTCTTAACTGACAGGCGAGTTGGCAAGTTTTTCAATGAAAATGGTCAGGATTTTCAATTATTCACTTGATTTTGATATTTATTTATGCTCGGTACACTTAATTCGAATTTAAATTCGTTAATTAGTTGTTTTAAGTCAATAACTTATGCCTTATGGATAATTTGCTATTGGCAATGTGCATTAGGGTCAAGGTAACACTGTAAATTTGGACTAACGTAGCATGGCTGAGTGAATGTCGATGACTCAACAATGGATTTGATGGCACTCCAGGTTGCCGCAATACCCCCTAATACACCAATCGCGATCAACTCCCATAAATATACTCTTTCGTGCAAAGACACAGGTCTGAAAATAATTCATAAAGTTTTAATGAAACACCGCAGTTATCTGTCGTCATAAATTTCTTACATTGGAGGCCAGTTTGTATGTTTCTGACCGCATAATCTCAAGTAGAATAATGATGGGAAAATGAATGTGAGCATCGTTACTGATGAACCGCCTATTAATGACAATATATTGCCGAAATGCGGAACGCTTAAAGCGACAAAAATTACAAGTAGCACTACACATGTCCGTAGTAAATATCTTCTCCAATTCAAATCTGAAAAAAAATACTGATAAATTTATTCATAAAAAAATAACATGAAATGATTTTAAATATTGTACTTACAAGCACTTTGAGGTATTTTTAGAAATTCTTCTATTTGCTGACTGACTGGGTTTAATGCAATGATAAAAGCGAAAAACATGTGCACAATGAGTAAACTTTGGATAATTTTAGTAGTTACTCCTGATGTCAAGTTTTGAACTATATTAGGACGGACGGCAGATCCAAATACAAAGTAACCCGTCACTGCCACAGGTGTGTAGAGAATTAGTAATACTGAAATTTATGAATAAAATAAGCACAAAAATCACAAAAATCATAAAAATCATAAAAACTGGAAATACCGGGACAAATGTTTTAGACTTAGAGCCGCCGCTCTTATTCAAAACTGCCATTTTTGTCAGCAATTACAATTTCGATTTTTCGTTTGTTACATGTGGATGTGTTTAATGTAACAAACGAAGTCTGAACGTCACGAACAAAAGCGTACTTCATCGTTCGTGAGGTTAAATACGGAAATAATATTTTAGTTTTGCAAAAATACGGTATTCTTGGTGTCTCAGCCGCGGCTACAATTTGAGGGCGACTCTTAATCGGTAGAATACGTTAATTAATGTATGAAGCCGATTTGGTCTCACAAAAACATTTTGTGCCATATAAGATACAAGAACGAGTACACTAAACACCTGTCGGCCTCAAAGTGATAAAACGTAATATTGTTGCGTTTGTGACGTACGAGGATAACAATTGTTCCACTTTAACAACAATAGCATTCTAAAAAGTGGTGTTTTAGTCGTTTGTGTTTTTGTCTTCTGATGTTAAAAAATACAAAAGCAAAAATACAAGCACTTTAAAGATTAATTTTTGAATGCAACTACTAGATCATTGTTCTTATCTATGATAATATTTCAAAGTTTCTTTTCTTTTTCTCTTTTTATCATTTTTAGGCCAACCTGATGTTTAGATGGTCACAATCTACGTGAAACCAAAACGATAAAGGTCAAACAAGAGTTATTAGTTTAGTAAACTATACTTATGAAAGTGATGAGAATTGACTTTGGGAATTGTTTACGATCTCTCATGTCGTTTTGAATTGTTGGAAATAATGCTGCACCACCAAATGCAAATAGTATAGTTCCAAATGCAAATACAAAGGTTTGGAAGGTTATCTTTTCAGGCGGTGGTTTTACTTGTGTGTTGTGACTGCTGTCTACTAATATTTGAATGAAAGTGAGCAAACAGGCAAGTGCTATTGAACTTAAGGCAAATACAGCCATTGGCCTGCAAAAACAAAAATGAAAAAGGCAATTTTTTTTGGGAAAAATCGCTGTGTAGTCCGGAAAAAAACGAAAAAATGCCGATTTTTTAATGAAATAAGTTGCAAAAAGAATTAAAACACTAAAATCTAAATAAAGCATTAATTTATTGCAGGTTCACAAGGGTTGGAAAAGGAAATTTGCTTTAAAGGTATCTTTACATAATGTGCACGTCGTAATGTGCACGTCTTCACGAACGAGGACATTACAAGTATGTATTTTGAGCGGTACTTTGCATTTGCACTGCCCCTTAGCGCAAATTTCGGTTTTAAGCCCTTATGAACCTGGCATATAATCAGATTTTAATTAAATTTTTAGTGTTATTCCTTTTATTGATTCTTTCATTAGAAAATTACATTTTTTTGAATAGTTTTAATGTAGCGGAAATTTATTTTCTTTAACTCTCTAGTCCGGACATGTGGCATTTGTCCGGACCAGAGAGTGTATGTGCCCTACAGAACGGACATTCCCTAGATCGGACAAGTTTGTGAAACCCGTCCCATATCCGGGCTACACAGCTTACACTGTACCATTAATCAATTTAAAAATGGCAGATTATATTTTGAATTAAATTTTCTAATGCAACTAATGGTTGCCACTTTTATTTCTACTATACGGGAAGTTAAACTGAACTGGAAAAACCTCTGTTCTTATTCCAAGGGCTCAATGTGCTATAATCTTATCTAGAATTCTAGATTATAACAAATTTATCCAATTTGTTGACGGTCGAAATCTTCGAAATAATCAAATTCAAATTCGAATGCACTTCAGATGACTTACCAGAAGTCTTTAGGCGTACCGAACCATGTTAGTGGCAGTAAAGTTAACCCCATTATAAGTATCCAGTAGCAATATGAAAGGCTGACGTGTGGTATTAATAATGCTTGTAACAATTGAGCAATCAATAATAAGAGAACTGTAGAAACGCCAAACAATGTTGCTGCGACACAGAAAGTAACCAAATATCTATTTTGGATTTTTTGAAATAAATTAACAAATAATTAGTGATTTTTTTCTGCTTCTAAGGTGCGTCCAAAAAGTCTGTGGAATGACGAAAAATTTGAAAAAATTAACTTCCAATATTTTGATTTAATTTTCCTTTTAAGATTGTTAAATATACCACTCAAGTAATGTCTGATTAAATGTCCAAAAAAGTCTGTGGAATTTATGTTTATTCTTTCCCACACTAGTGAGGTTATATTTAGAGTCAATAATAGAGCATTGTTACGTTATTAAACTTATATTATAATGCTATTTTGCATTTTTAAACATTTGGCAGTTGTTTCATCAAACCGACTTTTTGGACACCTGTTTTTTCATTTATTGTTGATACTTTGAATAAATTTTGTTGAATCAGTCTGAGAATTTAATCAGACATTACTTGAGTGTTATAGTTAGTAATCCTAAAAGAAAAATAAAATCAAAATATTGGAAATTAATATTTTTCAAAGTTTTTGTCATTCCTTAGACTGTATACGAAACTGTTGTCAATTACTTCATTTTTTTTCCGTATGCTCGGTATGCTATAGTAGGATATGGTGAGCCTGACCGTTCCTCATATTCAGGATACCGTTCTTCAATAATAATCCAACATTTGGCCAGTTTTGAACCGGAAAACCCAGTGTTTACGCAACACAGTAGTATTAATACGATACCTATCCAACCTGAAATTCATTTGCAAGAATATGAAATGGAATAGACAACACCATGTAATTATAACGTCGAATACCAGAATTTAAGAGTTGTTAAAAGTTGGCAACACTGCACAACATGTTAGTTTTTATCGTCCAAGCAATGTCCAAACACCTGAGCATCTTCCGAGGGGGTGAGACGATGATAACTAACTTGGATAAGAGTTTGTGTGGTGTATTTCAATTTATCTTTCCACAGTGAGAAACATTACCGTATATCTTCAAATAGTGCACCTGCACGCTATTTAAATTTCTTTTGCCCCGCGCACAAATAGAGGCCAGCGCGCTATTAGAGGCTCCTGGTATGTTCTTGTGCTTGATTGCACCGATGCTGTTGGATTGTACTTGGATGGTGTTCGATAAGTGACCAGTCGGTAGTAGGAAATTTGCATGAATTTTTATTTGCGTAAGAAACATAGGTGGCGAGACACGCGATCTCGCAACGTCGCAAGACGCAATTTAACACAGAAAACAAATGAAAGGAATGGAGTGCAAAACACTCCAGCCTGTGGACTATTTAAACCCAGCATCGGTCAATTGGCCCCAACGCTGTTTTTTTAACGTATCTGCAACGAAAAACACCTAAAAGTGTGACAAATGAAACGTTTTCCATACGTTTCGGTAACACACGTTTCATTTGTCGTCCTTTTTTGGCACATTTCGAAAATTTTGGGCCTCCAATTACGCACCCGCGCGCAATTGGAGATCTGCGCGCTATTAGAGGCCCACGGACAATTCGAAGATATACGGTAATTGCATTCAAGTTGGTTAAGCAAAATTTGCTTAAATGTATTAAATTGATCACCTCGTTTTCACATTAAAATGTCATATCCTGCAAACAAACTGAATTTGTACTAGCTGTACAATCGTACAAATGCACGAAACAATGAGTAAACTTTTAGTTGGACGCCATTTAGTATGTTTTTGTTGACAGTTTGGGTATTTGGCATTTATTTTATTTTATTGTGGAATTCGACATTACTCTGGTGAAAAAGTGAAGATAAAATATAAACACTACCTGAATCGGCTATAGCTTTTGGTAATGCCAGCACGCCACTTCCTGCCATTTCCCCTGCAAGAAATGCAGCAGCCATGATGACCGAGAGTTTTTTCGCATCAGTTGTCACTGACACTAATGTTGTGTCTGAGCTCGACATTGGTTCAAAAGAGGTAGCTAATGAAAAACTAGAAAGCAGTCGGTGAAACACTGGTTTGTATGACATTTAGCACTAAAGTATCATGCACGTGATTATAAATGTTGCATCTTACTCTTAGACAACTTGATCACATGTAAACGTAGCACGTTATTCAAGATTAAATGAAGCAAATCATTGTTGAGAGATAATTTTATCTGTAATCAAATAAAGCTGATCACACAATACCTTTGGTTACGAAAGAGTAAAAACATTTGATGATAAAGTTCATTTATCTGGTGGAAATTTATGTCTAGATTTGTATTGTTTTTTTTTAAATATTTTTATTTTAAGTTTTACGCTTTTATTTAATTGTGCTGATATTTTTGAAAGAATAGTAGGCGCATTCATAAAGTCATTTAAAGTTGTTTATATTTTTTAAATTAGACTGGTTTAAAAAAGATAAACAAGTTTAAATGGCTTAATTTATGCACCTAGTGTTTATTAGGTGTGTTCAAATTAGTTAAACCAAAATTTAAATGAATAAATGTGGAATAAGTGAAATAAATGACTTATTATTGAATATTTTTGAATGAAATCATCTTAGTTCTACTAATCATGCTTATCTGAGATCTGAATGACTGTTAAAGAGATAATGCACAAATCGCGTCATTTTTGCTAAAGATTAGTTAAGGAAAATAAGTGACCGAACTCGTTGGTTAAAGTTAGGTAATAAGTTATGAGTGGGACTTCCACCAAAGACGACAGTAGGACAATAACTGTTGTCGTTCTTGGTTCCACTTGAAGTATGACGTAGTAAACGTCATGTCATGCTTTGAAAAAGGGTTAATCGAATTAAAGCCTTTAAGCACATTTTTTGTGATGTTTTTGAATGCACCTATCGTAATATCAGAACACTTTATTTTCTGGGTAAAACATTTGCATGTAAACCAAGAAATCGGTTTTTAAGTGTTCGATTGGAATTGAACTTTGAATTCACCTGCTGACTCACTTGTACAGAATTAATCACTACCGTAGGTTGTCATTCTCATAGTCAGCTGATGTGATTTTTTTTCAAGAGAGAATTGAGGTTAATTGAGATGAAGGCGCAAGTGAATGTTTTATGGATAAAATTTGTTCGTGAATGGAAAACTAATTTTTTTTTTGAGTTTTGAGTTGAGTTTACGGAAATCCGTTGTTTTGTCAGAGATAAAAATAGATTTTTTTTTTAATTCTGAGAATTGCTTTTTAAAGTTTGGCATTTAAACATGCTCAAGTTGTGTAGTGATTACACCTATTAGATTGGATTGAAGAATTCAAAAGGAATTAAAACATTTCTGTTGTTTGTAGGAAATGTTTATACGTGTTAGTGAGACTTACTTACCGGATGAAAAGCAGCAACCAAGGTTGAATTGAATGACTGCTTCATGTGTCGGCGAAACAAGTTTAAAGTTACGTAAGCTAACATTAAACAGCTGTGGTTAAAGGTGAGAATAATTGTGGAGCTTTTTTTTAAGTTACAAAGTTGGAAGATTTTCTTTGTCATTTTTTGAGGAATAAAAAAATCGCTGCCTTAGATGTTGCTGGTAAACTATTTATTCGTGATTGAATATTAAAGGGAAAAAATAAAAAATAAAAACTGTTTGGTAGGTTTTTATTTTGTAATTTGTTGAGAAAACTGTATGCAGCAATTTTGAATAAGAGCTGATTAGTAATTGCATCTAAAAAGCCATGTTTGAAGTGTTTTAGTTTTTTGTTTAGGTTAAAAAAATATAAGAACGAAACACAGACACTTAAAACACGACTTTTTGAATGCAGTGATTGGTTTAAAATTCCTGCTCTACTTAGTAGCCACAGCACAAATTTTGAACGGTTTGGGAATCAATCCAATTCCAAATTCCGGCTCAATTGAAATGATCTCGCCTTCCTGTAATTTTATTTCAAAATTTTGCAGCAATGTTGTAAAATAAAGGAAAAATTCCATATTTGCTAAGGACTCGCCTATGCAATTTCGTTTGCCTATTATAATAGAAGAAAATATTGAAACATCAGACAAATGATTTGATTTTTGGGACCAAAATAATTAAAGCTAGCAAGAAACACAATGAACTATTAAACATCGCATCTATATTCAAAACCACCACAACGTTGATCTATTTCACTGGTGTAGGGACACAAAAAAAGTAGCTCATAACACCAGAATTGTACTCGAACTCCAGACATTGTGATCGATTACCAACATTGTCAAAGGTTATGCTTTGACAGAACTACTTTTCCACGTAGTAGAACACAGTACACAGTTAGGCGTAAACAGGCTGAAATAGATCAACGTTGTGGTGGTTTTGAGTATAGATAGATGTTTTCTGATTATATTTTTTGATTAGTTTTTGCAGATGCAAAAGGCTTACAGCATCATATAAATTTAGCTAAACTGAACCAACCCCAGTAGCACGGATGATCGATTTAACATCGCGTCTATCTAGATGTTTAATCGTTCATTGTATCGGGAATCGAAAGTTAAAGTGGACATTGCCTTAAATTTATTTATCATTTTACCGATGGAAAAAGGAATTAGGTATTCTGGTTTTTCGACTTTTCCATGTTCATTAATGAACCTTTCCGGATTAAATTCATCAGGATTTTCCCACAGATTCTTGTCGTGGTGTACTGCCCATAGATTTGCTATTATATAAGAGCGCTTTGGAATTGTGAATCCGTTTAGAGTGGTTTCAGCTATATTGCTGTGACAAATAGTAAGTATAGATATATGCATAAATTAATAAAAAGTTAATTACTCCTTCGCATACCTATGAACAAGAGTGAAAGGAACAAGTGAACTGTGTCTGTGCACCTCTAGCATGTAAGCATCCGTATACGGCATGTTGTTTTTGTCACTGAAAGCGGGGTCTCTGTTGTGACCAATAACATCATTAATTTCTTGCAACACCTTTTTTCCTATTTCAATAAAATATCACTAATCATTTATTCGGAATCAATATAAAGAGAATAAATTAGGCTAAATACGAATAATGGAAATTGAACAAATAAATGAATAATGAAATGCGTACAACGATCATTGTATGCGAAAATGGCGGGAATGTTGTTTCTTTCCAAAAACTCACTCAGGCGGCGATGGCTGACTCTGGAGACACTCACAGTGGTCCTGGATGGCAGCGGCAAGTGAGAGCACTGCTCGTTAGCAGAGATCACTGAATAACAGTGGGAATGTGCGTATCAACTTGTGACCGATACATGGCCACTGCAACAAAACCCACATGGCCCAGTCCAATCCCATCCTGCCAGGTGGAGGATTAGTGACCCCGATGACGTCACATCCGGTCACTAATCCCACAACCAATGGGAAAAGGTACTGTCATAACCATGGTGCAAGAGTGGACTAGATAAGGGTCAACATCCTGTTGAAAGCCCAGGGTTACTTAAGAACAGCTCTGGTTAACCATTTGCTGTTCTCCACTCTTGTTCACCATGGTGATGCTTTGGGTGTTGATCGGTCTGTCAGTTTTAGTACCGTGAGCGATCCACCGGCTGAACCGCGTGTGGTCGCAGGTTTGCTGCAGCAATGCAGTGGTAGCAATAAGAGAGCCGTGAGATTCTGATCCCTAGACACTGAATAAAGGCCTTGCAACCATAAACACAATATCTTGTGCTCATTTCTAAGAACATGTCATGCGTCCGATGCTTTTTGGGCACTCCAATGCCCGAATGGCGCCCGTCCACTCTCACAAACTGTGGCTGACACACATGAAAGCGCTGGCTTTGCAAACTTACCAAAGATAGCAGATGTCCCAAATCATCTAAACGTTAACACGGTCAATGGCAGAGCAGTGACAAAGTGTGTTGATTGGTTGTAAGTGAATTCAAGAGTGTGCCAAAACTCTAAATTTGAGCCCAGCACATTTCGGATCTGCACAGCATTGAGGCTGTCGATAAATTATGTAATGCCTTAGGGGGGAGGGGTTTCAAATTTTATTACGGGATATTACGATGGGGGAGGGGGTTCTCAATAATGTTGCATAATTTTATTGAAATATTAAACATTTTTAGGGGGGTTTGCGGATTTGTTACGATCTTGTTACAGGGGTCTAAAGAATCAAAAATTTGCCCCAGATATGTGCAATGAGCACATTTTGGTGCAACAAAGGAATTATTGCACCAAAACGGTTAATTTGCAACTTACCCCAGCCAAATTGGGGTGAGGTGTGCCTGGGGAGTTTTCACAGCAGGCTGGTTTGGCGTGTGCCAAACCAGAGTAATTAAAAATAATAAATATTTCGTAGTGGTGACAACAAATATATAAAAATACACTTTAGATTACCACATTCTGGATATTTTAAGATGTAAAGGAGACTCCAAAGTAGAATTCCAGTCGTTGTTTCTGTGCCGGCACCAAATAACGCTCTTAAATGTCCCACAAGTTGTTCCACTGAAAACACATAGGAGATAAATAGAGATAGCATTAACTTGTGGTGTTGCAAATTGAATACACCTGTACTGTAATGACTTACTACAAAAATATCCTTCTGAGCCTGTTTTTTGGATGATGGAATTCCTTTCTGTGAGATAAGCCTCGATTAAATGTGTTCTGCTTCCTTCGATGTGGTTGTTCTGGTTTTCTTGTATTTTTTTACGAAAGAAATCACAAATAACCTTTGTCTTAGTTCTGCAAATATAAAACATGGGGCGATGAAATGACGGCAACGAATTGGTAGTACCCGAAATACACGCACTGTAGTACAGCTCAGGTTTGACCAGACTGCCAGTAAACCTCGTTTTTACCTGGCTTGTTCTGGCATGATTTTTGGCATGATTTCTTTGTTCATGCCAGACTAGTCCAAGTACTGTATTAATCACTGGTCCCCCTTATTTCTTATTCTTATTTTGTCTAGCTAATTTGTTTACCTGGTCATGCATGGGTGAATCATCTTAATGATTATTCACGGTGCATGTGATTGGTTCCTGGGCTGGCCACTGATTGACTATGCCCCTTCTGTTTTGGGTCTGGCCCGAATTTACCTCAGGGCTTGCAAGTGCTACATCTGAGCAGCTTTCATTAGCTGTTGGTCAGCCTGGCTACCTTTCTCCCCATGACAAACTCGTGGCACTGCCTTTGTGTGGTTTGAATTGCCCGTGGTGTGCATTTCATTGTCATCCCACGCGTTTGCTCGTATTTTTGCTGAGAAATTCTTTCTTTTGTTGCTCTATTTATTTTGATTCTAAATGCCTTTGACATGTACCTAGGGGCCAGAATTAAACCAATTCACGACTGTGTCTTTTTCTGTGTCTTTTGCGCATGTATACTCAAAATCACCACAACGTTGATCTATTTCACTGGTGTAGGGACACAAAAAAAGTAGCTCATAACACCAGAATTGTACTCGAACTGCAGACATTGTGATCGATTACCAACATTGTCAAAGGTGATGTTTTGACCCAGAACTACTTTTCCACTTAGTATAACACAGTACACAGTTAGGCGTAAACAGAATGAAATCGATCAACGTTGTGGTGGTTTTGAGTATAGTTAAAGTGCAATTGCTTGGCCTGGACATTTCGCCATTAAAGATCCCAGCCAGGTTTGGCACGACACCGCCTTCTATCCTTGTCTTGTCGTCGACGAGAGTCCTAAGGACATGTAACTTTGACTTGACCTTGGACGCACGCTCTGCCATTTCTCTTACTTTTTACAGTTCCAAGATACTCGTGCTACTGTACAAGTGTAATTTGTGACGGATCGAGCAAGGGGATAGATTGCCGCCACACTCTAGGCAGACTATCATTAAACGGGCCTTTGCTTACGCTTTCCGTGTACCGTAACCGGTGCGTAATTCAAAACGCATTTACCCCTTTATATAAAGCCGGTTCATGACAAAATGAACAAAAACAAGCGAAAAAGTCTAAAATATAGAATATGAGTGCAAATTTTTATAAATTTCCAGGAATTTTAATAATAATCTTCAGAATATCTAAAAAACACAAATTTCTGGCCCAAATTCTAACATAAATATTCATTCAGGCATTTTTAATTACAAAACCAGCTTTTCACACTTATAGTGGCATCTTCAAGAAAAAAAATTATTTTCAGACTTTTGACTCGCTCTGTGTATACCGGCATGCAGGCATAAACTTTGTCACTGAAATTTCCAAAAGTTGGTAATTTCATGTACACTGGCATGCTGCTTAAAGCAGGATAATACCGTATGAAGAATGGAGTTCAGTTTTTTGGAGGATAAATGTGTTACTCAATATATTTGGTTAACACAGTTCACTTACTTCAAGTTGTTGAAGCCTGTAATCTTGTCTGTAAAGGGAATGTACGTTATCCAAGGAAGAAATGTACGAATTGCAGTCGCTGCAATCGATTTTCCACTACTTGACATTAATTTTGTTAGTTCGATAAATTCCTCATCTTCGTATTCAAATCGCTTTCCGAATTCAAACATTGCTATTACGTTTGAGATACTAGTAAGCAATGATGGCTTTAAGTCTACAGCTTTCCCATTTTCTTTTCTGAGTTCATCCAAGAAACGTTTAATTTCTACCTACAATATGAAAGTAATTTATTAATCTCCAATTTTGGAAGATTTGCAAACTGAGGACCAAATGCGATCTTTGGACATTTAGAAATTACAGGAGCAAAAATTCAGTGGGTGCATTCAATAAAGTGTGTACATCTAAGAATGCCATCTCATGTTGACAAGCAGTGCTAATTTTAATTGAATGCACATAATAGAGAGTTTGCGGGATGCATTTTTCCCTTACAGTTAAAGACTATACGATATAAAAATAGTAGGTGCATTCAAAAAGCCTAAAACGTATGCAAAACTCGTTTCGTGTTTGCACGTGACATCATTCCTATTGAATAACATGTTAT
Organism: Strigamia acuminata; assembly: GCA_949358305.1. Lineage (NCBI taxonomy): Eukaryota > Metazoa > Arthropoda > Chilopoda > Geophilomorpha > Linotaeniidae > Strigamia > Strigamia acuminata. Next base: position 25,749,070 of record OX442314.1, on the reverse strand, counting down.
TCAATGGGAATGGGAATGACGTCATGTGCAAACACGAAACGAGTTTTGCATACGTTTTAGACTTATTGAATGCACCTACTGTAAGGAAAAAATGATAAATTAAGTTTTTGCGGGTTGCACTTTTTCCTTATCACTACACAATTTCAGCCAACCACTGACAGTTAGTAATTTTGGGCCTAAAAATTCAATTTAGGGACGGAAATGTGCTAATTTCTGCATAAATTTCCATTATTATACCTATAAAGTATGGTTTTGGGCCTAAAATTCAATTTTGGGCCTCACTTATCATTCAATCTACGTACCTATGCTGTGATGTGTTTGATCGGGACAACAAAATAATTGCCATTTGCAATGGGCGGAGCTAACAATATAGTGTTCTCAATTCTGATTGGCTGCGCTATATTTTAATTTAGTGTTGAAAACGATACACTAAAGATTTTTCCCTTACGATATGGCACTAAAATAGTGTAACGTAGCACAAAATAAGGGAAAAATGCATCCCGCAAACTCTCTATTATTTGATGATTTAGTGCATACGGTCGTAGTACCATTAATTGTTGCTCCAGACTAGTTTTCCCCATTCCAAAATCTTTGAAACTTGACAGAATAAAGCGACGGTGTTGAATCGCTGTTTCGCCTTCGGCCAACATCAAGCCTGAACCAAAAATACGAAGCTTTATTGAGGAAAAAAATATTGCGATTCAAATTTTACCTTTATCCGTTTTATTGATTCGAAAGACACTGGTTTCTGGTTTACCACAAATTATATTTCCTTGCTTCACGAATGCTTCTTTGATGACTTTGTAGTCGCCCAGCATTATCACTAGCACGCTCCCCAAGTAAAAACTAGAAAAATGCACTTAAATATTAGTGGGGTAATAAAATATATTTATATTTTAAAATTTTTCTGTTTACCTTATCACACTACCATACTTATTTCCTAATTCCGTAATTCCAACATGAGGCGGTTGTTTTAGGAAAGGGAAATATCCTACTATTGGCAATCCCAATGGTCCGGGTGGTAAGTTACGAGATTTTTTAAAATATAGCAATATTGTTATGATTGCTATCCAACAAATACTTTGATAGTATTCCAAGACCATATCTATGAAATTTGTTAGCACCATAATAACAGTAATGTGAAATGCTTTGTCTGCGAATTAATGTGGAGTGGTGACAATGTTGGGTTTGAGTTGCATAAATGTTTATCATTATGTGGCCTTGTGATAATCTTATCAGTTCCAAAAGTTTAGTAAAGTTATCACTAATGCTGGCAGGACAATGATGTTCAAAATCTAGGATAAATCTTGGACATTAATTAACAATTTCTAAAAAAAAAAAAAATTAAAAAAAAAAATTAAATAAATAAAAATTAAAATTAGAATAAACCACTAGGTGCATTCAATAAGTCTAAAACGTATACAAAACTCGTTTCGTGTTTGCACGTGACGTCATTCCCATTGAATAACATTTTATTCAATGGGAATGGGAATGACGTCAGGTGCAAACACGAAACGAGTTTTGCATACGTTTTAGACTTATTGAATGCACCTACTGTTAGCTGACAGCACATTGGAAAATCGTAGTTTATTCTAGTTCTAACAGAGTACAAATTACCAAACTGTGTACAAACAATACAAACCATGACTTACCCAGGACAAATATTAGTCTGCTACAACATCCTGTCAACTATACACGTCAGAAATGTGGACTCATATTTTTAAGTAGCAGTAGATTTAATATAAATTTGGAAATTACGTACAGTGTAAGCGTTGTAGCCCGGACATACCACCGACCGGACTGCTGTGTGGTTCGGACAGTTTGGAGGTCTCGACTTAGTTCCGACCTATACTCGTAGTCCGGACAACTTTCGGGGACCCGTCCTATATCCCGGCTACAGAGCTTACATGTAGTTTTACAGTTTATCTAAGTTAGTAATGTTTATGTTTAAATGTTGGATTCAGTACAGCCAAGTATGTTTTTACACGTTTTTTTTATTACATGATATTGATTTAAACATGGTTTAGAAAAGTAAATATAATCGTACTTTTTATATGATTTCTTTCGATTTAACACAGTTATAAACTTTGTCTTTTTAAAATCTCAATTTAATTTAAATTTTAAGCAAAAATATCCGTTAAGTGTAAATTTCTACGAAATATTTAGGAAATTTCCCTTGTAAACAACGGCTGTGCTCTCGCTTTACTTTGCTATCGCACAAATTTTGAAAGGTTTTGGCAACAGCCCAAGTCCAAATACAGGTTCAGTTGATAAAGTTTCTCCTTGCGGAAGTTTTATATCAAAATTTTGCAGCAATGTTGTAAAATAAAGAAAGGTTTGCATATTTGCTAGGGACTCTCCGATACAATTTCGTTTGCCTATTTGAATGACAGAAAAAATTGGAACATTAAACACAAATTTGATTTAATTTCAAATTATTTCTTGCTTTACCAATGGAAAAAGGAATTAGATATTCTGGTTTTTCGACTTTTCCTTGTCCATTAATGAATCTCTGCGGATTAAATTCGTCAGGATTTTCCCACAAATCTTTGTCGTGGTGCACTGCCCACAGATTTGCTATTACATGCGAGCGTTTTGGAATTGTGAATCCATTCAGAGTGGTTTCTTCAGTATTGCTGTGTTGAATTAAAATAAATAACTTAAATGAACAGAACTTACTATTTTATTTGCTTACCTGTGAACCAGAGAGAATGGAAGTTGTGAACTGTATCTGTGAACCTCTAGCATGTAAGCATCTGTATAGGGCATGTTGTTTTTGTCACTGAGAGCAGGGTCTCTGTTGTGACCAATTACTTCATCAATTTCTTGCAACACTTTTTTGCCAATTTCTGGATATTTAAGAAAGTAAAGAACACTCCAAAGCAGATGCCCTGTCGTCGTTTCTATGCCGGCACCGAATAAACCTTTTAAATTTCCCAGAAGTTCGTCCACTGAAAAAGCAATGAAATTTATTTATCAAAATCTGGAGGAAAACAAAGTGGTTGGAGTTTAGGTTTATACTCTGGCTCACTATTACTACGTTTACATGCACCAAATATTTTGAGTGGCGAATAATTCGAGTGGTGAAAAAATCAAATTGTTGTGTTTACATGCAGAAAATAATTCGTGATCACTTTTGGTTTTCGATCAATGGGGAAGTGTCGGAACGTTGTGCGCATCCGCAATAAAAATAGTTCAAGTTTACTCGAATTAAACAACCTTCTGCGAGGGATTATTCACTACTCGAATAATCCTTGTCATCCCTGTTTACATGGCAGTTGTGCACATCGAATATTTCATCTCACTCGAAATATTCCGTGCATGTAAACATAGTACATAAGTTGGGCCTATTACCCATTGGCTGAACCTTTTCACTTGTATAGTGATACCACAAAATAGATCAAAACACTGGCTGACAGGCAAAACAACCAATAAAAAAATTAGAAAATTGTTTGCTTTCCTGACAAAGCAAGCAATAAACTGAATAAACATGAATATTGAAATAAAAACAGCATAAATCTTTATTTTATGAATTGAAGAAACATTTTCTTATAAAATACAAATGACATTACATCATTCCAATTATTTAAATAATCAAACAAATTAAAACAAAACTGAACTACTTTTTCTGGTGGTAGCACACAGTGAGTAATTAAGCTCAGCCAATGGGTAATAGGCCCAACCTATAGTGAGCCAGAGTATAGCACTATAGCTACAGCAATTATGGCCTTATGGGCTCCGTTTTAATTAATTTCTGCACGATTTTTTACAACTTTTAGTGTGATATCCCGCACTGGATTTTACCGTTTTGACTTGTGTATTTAGAATCTGGTACTTAAGTATCAGATCTCCTGAACTTTAACCGATTCCTTGTTCTATAAGGATGCATGGCCGTCGAATTCCTAGGATTTTCAATTGGACTTACTATTAAAACAAAGTTCTGAGGATGTTTTTTTTATTATGGAATTTCTTTCAGTAAGATAAGCCTCGATGAGATGTCCCCTGCTTCCATCGATATGGTTGTTTTTATTCTCTTCTATTTTTTTATGGAAGAAATCTGTAGTAAGCTTATTGAGGTTTCTGTAAATATAAAAATGAGTCACACAAGGTGGGAAGACAGTTCCTATCCTTCCAGATGAAAAATTACTGAAGGGGGATTAATTGGGAGGTTGGGTGGGGCTCGGGTCGGATCACTTCCTCGAATCCCATTTCATTAAATTTGGAATTTTCTGAACTTGTGAAAATCGGGGGTTGTTTCATCGAATGCGAAAGCTCGTTTGGTACGTTTCATCGAATTTTTTGGCTGTCGTCGGGGATGTTATTCACTTCGCTATACTCAAAACCACCACAACGTTGACCTATTCCAGCCGGTTTACGCCTAACTGTTTACTGTGTTCGACTACGTGGAAAAGTAGTTCTGTGCCTTTGACAATGTTGGTAATCGATCACAATGTCTGGAGTTCTTTACAAATATGGTGTTATGAGCTACTTTTTTGTGCCACTACACCAGTGATACGGCTTGAACAATAGGTAAACGTTGTGGTGGTTTTGAGTACACGTGGTTTGGTTACGTTCGGTTAGGTCAGGTCAGGTTACGTTTTTGGTTGTTCGGCTGGAATTTTTTCTTGATTTTAATGTACCATTTCATCGAATTTATTGTTAGGAATGATACGTTTCATCGAAAAAAATGTAATTTGATGAAACGGGATTTGAGGAAATGACTCCACTTCGTGGGGCCAACTTCACGTTGATTAATTAATTTAAGATAATGGGTTCAGAAATGATCTGCAATTAAATGTTTATTCTCAGACCATTTGTGTAAAATGTGTTACGATAAACTTTAACGGCCATTGCCCATTACTCACGTACTTCAGGTAGTTAATTCCTGTGATTTTGTCTGTAAAGGGAATGTATTTTATCCAAGGAAGAAATACGTTAATTGCTGTAGCTCCGATGTATTTTCCAGCGTCTGCTGTGAATTTAGTTAGCTGAATAAATTCTTCATCTGAGTATTCAAAACGTTTTCCAAATTCAAGCATAGCTATGACGTTTGAGATACTTAAGCGGATTGGAGTTTTTAAATCCAGTTCTTTTCCTTTTTTTTTTCTCAGTGTATCCAGAAAATATTTAATTTCTACCTACAATTGAGCAATGATGATTTAATTTATATTCTTAAATTCTCTTAGTTTGCTACCGTAGCTCAATAGACCTATGGAAAGTGGTGACTCATTGAGCTCATTAGTAGCAGACTAGGGCTCAATAAATTTCAAACAAGTGAATTAGGGTTTGATTAAACATAAACAACACACGTCATCTTAGACAACAACAGCAATGGGAAGGCATGGGCACATTGATTCTTAGACAAATTTAACAACATTACACCTTGAAATACAAACAGGTAGTACCTGAAATCTTGCACAATATTTTTATTAGAGAATCTTGCAACGTACCATTAATTGTTGCGCTAGACTAGTTTTACCCATTCCAAAATCTTTGAAACTTGACAGAATAAAGCGACGGTGTTGACTTGCTATTTCGGTTTCTGCCATGAAAAGACCTGAAATACAAATTTGTGAACTCAAAGTGTGTCCAGAATACTGCAATGAACTTAGAATTCTACCTCTATCTGTTTTATCAATTCGAAAAACATTGGCATCCGGTTTACCAGAAAATATATTTCCCTGTTTCACAAATGCTTCTTTAATGGTTTTGTAGTCACCCAATAGTATCACTAACACGCTTCCTAAGTAAAAACTAGAAAAATACATTAAAATATTGATGGGGTTATTAAATATATTTTTTAACCCTCCAAAGCATAAGCCTACACGCATTTAGGTGTAGCCACTTTCTTGAATAAAGCTGAAAACTTGTGATTTTGTCTATATGATAATGAACTTTGTCTCATGTGAAATTTGAAGTAATTGGCTTATTTAATTGATTATACTAAACGCGTAAGGCCTATGCATTGAAGGGTTAAAAGGTATGTTTACCTTGTGACACTACCATACTTCTTTCCCAATTCTGTAATTCCAACATGAGGTGGTTGTTTTATGAAAGGGAAATATCCTACTATTGGCAATCCCCATGGTCCTGGTGGCAAGTTTTTACGTTGTTGTAAATAGAGCAGTATAGTTAGCACTGCTAGAATAATGATAGTTTGATGATACTCAAATGCAATATTTTTTAAATCTGTTAGTTCCATTATATTATTACTGCAATGAAATGAAATACTCTTGCTGTGTTATTTGTGTTATCTTAATTTTTATCGGTGTATGCGAGATAATTTTCTTCTTGACTCAAGGTCGATGTTATCAACCCTGTGCTTTTGTTCAAGAGATATAATTTTATCTTCTGCAAAATTCATTTGTTCTACTGTATTAACAAAACACATGATGTAGAAGTAAATTGCAGTTCTTTAGGTTTTACTGAATTGTTTAAATCGCACGCCTACCCACTACAACTGACAGATAAATCTGCCATCATTTGGTGGCTCAATAAATAAACTCCTCTGCAGAGAATTTCAGGCCGTATTTTGAATTTATTCCTTATGAAGTTATTAAAATTCAAAACAATTTTTTTTACTATATTGGAACAATTGTACAAAAAAATTTCAGTATACTCTGTCCGAGTACAAGAGTGCGCTAATTCCTATTGGCCCAGCTTGATTACTCCTAACTGTGGGCTGTGTACTTCCACCAGGAAAAGTAGTTCTGTTCTATTTTTAATTTGTATGATTTTTTTAATGTTTGAAATGATGTAAGTTTATTTCTTTTCTATAATGAAATGTTTTATTGTGTTATGCTGGTTTTATTTCTAAATACATGTTTGTTCAGATTGTTGAGTTTATTGGTTGTTTTGTCAGGAAATCAAGCAGTTTTTGAATTTTCTTATTGGTTGCATTGTATGTAAAGCATTCAACATGTATTTTGATCTATTTTTTGGGATCACTACAATAGTGAAAAGGCTGGGCCAATAGGAATTAGCGCACTCTTATATTCGGACAGAGTATACAACAGTGCGAAGCTATAATCCTTTTTGCAACGAAAATGAATGTTCATGTTCTTTTTCCTTCACTTTGTTACAGCACAGATTTTGAACGGTTTAGGATTTAGCGCAATTCCTACATCGGGTTCAATTGACAATGTTTCTCCGTGTGGAACTATGATATCGAATTTCTGAAGCAATGTCGTAAAATAAAGGAAATATATTACATGCGCTAGAGGCTCTCCAATGCAATTCCGTTTTCCTACAAAAAGATAAAAGAATTATAAACGAAATAATAGCTGGCATTCATAAATAAAACGACAGTTTTCTCTGTACGGACTGGACATAGCATTGTCTGGATGGCCACGTGGTCCTGACAGGTCCCAAACTATAGCTTACCTATCTGGACAGTCATCCGGACAACTTTCTGGGACCGGTCCTACGTCCAGTCGGTACAGACTAGATTTTTTTACCAATTGAAAAAGGAATAAAATATTCTGGTTTCTCAACTTTTCCTTGTTTATTAATGAATCTTTTTGGGTTAAATTCGGCAGGATTTTCCCATAAATCCTTGTCGTTATTTACTGCCCATAGATTTCCTATTACGTTGGAGTGATCAGGTATGGTGAATCCATAAAGTGTGGTTTCCCCCATGTTGCTACATAAGAAATAATTAACCAATTAATTAATTAATAGTTTGTGGTGACCACGAGGTCATAAAAGTGTTTTTAGTATTTACAATAATTAATCGTCAGATTATTACGAGAAAACTAGCTATACTAGTTTTACCGTTTCTGCGGAATCAACATGATGACGTCAGCCATTTTGCATAATTCCCCGAATTTATGCAAATACGTCATTTCCGGTCATTAGGGGGTATTTAAACCCGTGTTTTGACCGGAAGCGCGACTTACAGATATATCACAGCAACAGTAGCATCACACCTCACCTTTCAGGCCGAACACCACGGATTGATAGAGGACCGATGCCAGTTGCCCAAGTCATCTGTAACACCAAGCCAAAGATATTTGTCGTAGCAAAACTACGACCGAAATATCTCATCATCGCCGAAGCGTTTTGCGAACACGTGTTTCGCCAGGACGCCATTAACCCTAGACAACCAGAAGCCACGTGTAAGACTGCCGTGCAGCAACAATCGTATCCGACCAACAAGGATCCGAGACCAACCTTAAGTATTATTACTATTGTATTACAAGTGTGAAATAAAAGGTTTATTAGTAAGATATTGTGTACGTTTATTTACCGGAAACCAAGGTTACGACACGTGGGGGCCTGTCCGGGATAGTTTTGAACATTCAAACTATTTTAAATAAACATATCTTACGGTTTGAACTTTGCAAACCATCGAAATGACGAAAAGCAACAAAAAGACCAGAAACCCTTCGACCGCAAGCGCCCGAAGAAAAGCCATGGAATCAGCCAAGGCAAGGGCCGAAGCATTGGCTAGCCCAGCGTTAGATAAATTACCGCCGGAATCGACGAAAAGAAATACGATTGGAAAAACACCAATCGATAAAAACAACGCCGATAAATTACCGCCGGAATCGACGAAAAGAAATACGATTGGAAAAACACCAATCGATAAAAACAACGCCAATAAATTACCGCCGGAATCGACGAAAGAAAATATAGTCGGAAAAACACCGATTGGAAAAACTCCGAACCACGCCGAAAAAACGTCTGTCGGACATACACCGATTGGAAAAACTCCGAACCACGCCGCAAAAACGTCTGTCGGACATACACCGATTGGAAAAACTTCGAACCACGCTGAAAAAACGTCTGTCGGACATACACCGATTGGAAAAACTCCGAGCCACGCCGAAAAAACGTCTGTCGGACATACACCGATTGGAAAAACTCCGAACCACGCCGAAAAAACGTCTGTCGGACAAACACCGATTAATAAGACGTCGACGAAACCTCAACCTGACCCGCCGATTAATAATAAACAAATTAATTTCACGGACGAAGTAGAGGAAGATTCAGACAAAAGTCAAGACGGGTATAGCCTATTCGACAAGTACGATAACAACCAAAGTAATCGAGTCACCATCACGCACGGCTACAACAGTTCGAAATCACAAATCAACAGATGCAGAGAAGCATACGAAATCGCCCGATTAATGGGAATCCCGTACGACGAAGAAGGGGATCCGCTGGCCCAATTGGACATGATACTCCGGCTGACAAGAGAACGGGCGGAAAAAAGAGCTATCCGACAAGGAAAGAAGGCCGTCAAGCGTCAAAAAACGAATAATCAGACGACCGACTCGTACGACTCGACCCGAACCAGTTCCGACGCGGACGACGAAAGCGAAGCTGATTCGCTCGATTCGAAAGGAATTAACGTCCAAGGATGGGCTAGTATCGTAGACGAGCCCGTCGAAGTGCAAAACGAATTCTTGGAAGCTTTTCAGCAAGACAGTCGCAATAATCGCGGGAGACAATCGTGGGCATTCGCACAATCTTTCGCCGCTAAAGCTGGCCATACCAGCCAAACGCCAAACGACCCGAATTCTGAAATGATACGATTAATTAATCAGAAAAACCAGGTCAGAAATCAACAGGGACAAGATAGGTTGGCAATGCCAAGCCTCGAAGATATACGGACGGTTAAAGCCAACGTCGACGCAGCCAACGAAGCCGCGAAAACCAAAATCAAGACCGCTAACGACGCCGAAAGAGAAGCCGCGAGAATTAATTCGCAGTTACACGGAGAAAGGAAATCAACCATCCGGATAAAGCAAAACAACGGGGTCCTGAGCGGAACAGCCGTAAATGGAATCTTTCCCCCCGGAACTCAACTAGCCGCGACTTCTCCAAATTTAACCAATCAAAATTCCCCTCAACACCAGAATTCTTCGCAAAACCACCAATTCCTTCCTCAAAACGGAAATATTTCACCGAGTTATGGGAGTCAGAGCCAATCCGACCCCATATTGGAAGAGCGATTACGAATGATAGAAGAACACATACGTGCCGATTCACGGACCGGCCGAAACCAAGACTTGGATGAACGAGACGAACAGAATGAAAACCTACTCCGAAAATATTCAGCCGACCGCTGGGCGTTAGATAACAAAGACCGAAACATCAAGTGGCCCCAGCTGCGCCTGATGAAATTCGACGGTACGTGGAGGGCAGGAAATAAATTTCTAAATGAGGTGGCACTCACCATCTCGAGACTCGGAGCCGAACCAGACGAAATGGTAGTTAAGGGGCTGCCAGAAATGCTGGTAGGAGAGGCGAGAGAATGGTATGTGGAGGCGAACTTGAAGTATTGGGAGCAATTTGTGGTCGCCTTCAATACGCAATATGGCGAGACACAAAAAGAGATTAGACAACGAGTCAGTCTCATGCAGCAGGCGACCGGAGAAGAGCTACGAGCCTATTTTCTGCGAGCTAAAAGTCTGTTCAATGAACTGTATACTCCGCTGGACGCTTACGCTCAACGACTAATTTTTGATAAAGGATTGAACGAGGCATCCAAAAAGGTGCTTCGCGACATGAACGCTCCAACAACCGACAGCTTCGAACAAGTGTTGAAATTTGTCGATAAACGTCACGAAGAAGTAAATGACCGGTACACAGACGCTCTAACACCGGAAGAAAGAAAATTAGTCCAACTTTGCATACAGCGAATCCACGCCAGAAATAACGACGCAGGGCGATTAATCCGGTCGCGAACGTTCCTAAACGGAGACATAGAGGCGGCCCCACCAAAGAAACCCAGCGACAAGTCGACTTCTAACCCGATACCGGCTCCAAAAGCTTACAGAGCCAGTACGAACTCCGACGCAACTAACCTCGAAGACGGGAGAGAAAGTGAAGAAGACGACTCCGAGCAGAACTCAGAGGGCGACGCGAATAAAACCGAGCATCACAACCCAAAGAGTGACAAGCATTACGAAAAAAGGGATTTCACAAAACGATCATTCACACGGACGGAAAACTCTACTACAAGACCTTGCAATTATTGTAACGAGGTGGGACATTGGAGGAGGGATTGCCCGAAACGAAAAAAGAGGAAGGAAGAGAAGAAAGCCGCCGAGAACGAAGCATTGTTAGAAAAGCTAACAGCTAAATTTGAAGAATTGACAAAAAACTGGTTAAAGCAGACAGAGAAAAAATAAATCTGTCTGCACGCCCGGAAGACCGAACCCCGAATAGAACCACGAACGAAACAATTAACCAAGCAATCAACGAAATAATTACGGAAGAAATAGATAAATTAAAAATCGAATTAGATAATAAAGAAACCAGCGACTCAGATTCGGAAGATGAATTAAAAACCAAATGGAAAAACACCAATTGGTTAGAAAAACAAATTAAGGAATTACAGACGAAAATCGCTTATTTCACCACAGCCTACTTCACCACCGAAAAATTAAAATACCGTGGCTCAACCACTGGCAGAAGAAGAACCACCCCACCTCCTTCTATGAGTGCCCTCAAGGAGTCACTCGAGAGGAAGATGTAGTCAAAAAACATTTTTAAAGAGAAATTTCGCAATGTCATTTATCTTTTTATTTTATAACGACATTGCTGAGGAGGGGACGTGTGGTGACCACGAGGTCATAAAAGTGTTTTTAGTATTTACAATAATTAATCGTCAGATTATTACGAGAAAACTAGCTATACTAGTTTTACCGTTTCTGCGGAATCAACATGATGACGTCAGCCATTTTGCATAATTCCCCGAATTTATGCAAATACGTCATTTCCGGTCATTAGGGGGTATTTAAACCTGTGTTTTGACCGGAAGCGCGACTTACAGATATATCACAGCAACAGTAGCATCACACCTCACCTTTCAGGCCGAACACCACGGATTGATAGAGGACCGATGCCAGTTGCCCAAGTCATCTGTAACACCAAGCCAAAGATATTTGTCGTAGCAAAACTACGACCGAAATATCTCATCATCGCCGAAGCGTTTTGCGAACACGTGTTTCGCCAGGACGCCATTAACCCTAGACAACCAGAAGCCACGTGTAAGACTGCCGTGCAGCAACAATCGTATCCGACCAACAAGGATCCGAGACCAACCTTAAGTATTATTACTATTGTATTACAAGTGTGAAATAAAAGGTTTATTAGTAAGATATTGTGTACGTTTATTTACCGGAAACCAAGGTTACGACACGTGGGGGTCTGTCCGGGATAGTTTTGAACATTCAAACTATTTTAAATAAACATATCTTACGGTTTGAACTTTGCAAACCATCGAAATGACGAAAAGCAACAAAAAGACCAGAAACCCTTCGACCGCAAGCGCCCGAAGAAAAGCCATGGAATCAGCCAAGGCAAGGGCCGAAGCATTGGCTAGCCCAGCGTTAGATAAATTACCGCCGGAATCGACGAAAAGAAATACGATTGGAAAAACACCAATCGATAAAAACAACGCCGATAAATTACCGCCGGAATCGACGAAAAGAAATACGATTGGAAAAACACCAATCGATAAAAACAACGCCAATAAATTACCGCCGGAATCGACGAAAGAAAATATAGTCGGAAAAACACCGATTGGAAAAACTCCGAACCACGCCGAAAAAACGTCTGTCGGACATACACCGATTGGAAAAACTCCGAACCACGCCGCAAAAACGTCTGTCGGACATACACCGATTGGAAAAACTTCGAACCACGCTGAAAAAACGTCTGTCGGACATACACCGATTGGAAAAACTCCGAGCCACGCCGAAAAAACGTCTGTCGGACATACACCGATTGGAAAAACTCCGAACCACGCCGAAAAAACGTCTGTCGGACAAACACCGATTAATAAGACGTCGACGAAACCTCAACCTGACCCGCCGATTAATAATAAACAAATTAATTTCACGGACGAAGTAGAGGAAGATTCAGACAAAAGTCAAGACGGGTATAGCCTATTCGACAAGTACGATAACAACCAAAGTAATCGAGTCACCATCACGCACGGCTACAACAGTTCGAAATCACAAATCAACAGATGCAGAGAAGCATACGAAATCGCCCGATTAATGGGAATCCCGTACGACGAAGAAGGGGATCCGCTGGCCCAATTGGACATGATACTCCGGCTGACAAGAGAACGGGCGGAAAAAAGAGCTATCCGACAAGGAAAGAAGGCCGTCAAGCGTCAAAAAACGAATAATCAGACGACCGACTCGTACGACTCGACCCGAACCAGTTCCGACGCGGACGACGAAAGCGAAGCTGATTCGCTCGATTCGAAAGGAATTAACGTCCAAGGATGGGCTAGTATCGTAGACGAGCCCGTCGAAGTGCAAAACGAATTCTTGGAAGCTTTTCAGCAAGACAGTCGCAATAATCGCGGGAGACAATCGTGGGCATTCGCACAATCTTTCGCCGCTAAAGCTGGCCATACCAGCCAAACGCCAAACGACCCGAATTCTGAAATGATACGATTAATTAATCAGAAAAACCAGGTCAGAAATCAACAGGGACAAGATAGGTTGGCAATGCCAAGCCTCGAAGATATACGGACGGTTAAAGCCAACGTCGACGCAGCCAACGAAGCCGCGAAAACCAAAATCAAGACCGCTAACGACGCCGAAAGAGAAGCCGCGAGAATTAATTCGCAGTTACACGGAGAAAGGAAATCAACCATCCGGATAAAGCAAAACAACGGGGTCCTGAGCGGAACAGCCGTAAATGGAATCTTTCCCCCCGGAACTCAACTAGCCGCGACTTCTCCAAATTTAACCAATCAAAATTCCCCTCAACACCAGAATTCTTCGCAAAACCACCAATTCCTTCCTCAAAACGGAAATATTTCACCGAGTTATGGGAGTCAGAGCCAATCCGACCCCATATTGGAAGAGCGATTACGAATGATAGAAGAACACATACGTGCCGATTCACGGACCGGCCGAAACCAAGACTTGGATGAACGAGACGAACAGAATGAAAACCTACTCCGAAAATATTCAGCCGACCGCTGGGCGTTAGATAACAAAGACCGAAACATCAAGTGGCCCCAGCTGCGCCTGATGAAATTCGACGGTACGTGGAGGGCAGGAAATAAATTTCTAAATGAGGTGGCACTCACCATCTCGAGACTCGGAGCCGAACCAGACGAAATGGTAGTTAAGGGGCTGCCAGAAATGCTGGTAGGAGAGGCGAGAGAATGGTATGTGGAGGCGAACTTGAAGTATTGGGAGCAATTTGTGGTCGCCTTCAATACGCAATATGGCGAGACACAAAAAGAGATTAGACAACGAGTCAGTCTCATGCAGCAGGCGACCGGAGAAGAGCTACGAGCCTATTTTCTGCGAGCTAAAAGTCTGTTCAATGAACTGTATACTCCGCTGGACGCTTACGCTCAACGACTAATTTTTGATAAAGGATTGAACGAGGCATCCAAAAAGGTGCTTCGCGACATGAACGCTCCAACAACCGACAGCTTCGAACAAGTGTTGAAATTTGTCGATAAACGTCACGAAGAAGTAAATGACCGGTACACAGACGCTCTAACACCGGAAGAAAGAAAATTAGTCCAACTTTGCATACAGCGAATCCACGCCAGAAATAACGACGCAGGGCGATTAATCCGGTCGCGAACGTTCCTAAACGGAGACATAGAGGCGGCCCCACCAAAGAAACCCAGCGACAAGTCGACTTCTAACCCGATACCGGCTCCAAAAGCTTACAGAGCCAGTACGAACTCCGACGCAACTAACCTCGAAGACGGGAGAGAAAGTGAAGAAGACGACTCCGAGCAGAACTCAGAGGGCGACGCGAATAAAACCGAGCATCACAACCCAAAGAGTGACAAGCATTACGAAAAAAGGGATTTCACAAAACGATCATTCACACGGACGGAAAACTCTACTACAAGACCTTGCAATTATTGTAACGAGGTGGGACATTGGAGGAGGGATTGCCCGAAACGAAAAAAGAGGAAGGAAGAGAAGAAAGCCGCCGAGAACGAAGCATTGTTAGAAAAGCTAACAGCTAAATTTGAAGAATTGACAAAAAACTGGTTAAAGCAGACAGAGAAAAAATAAATCTGTCTGCACGCCCGGAAGACCGAACCCCGAATAGAACCACGAACGAAACAATTAACCAAGCAATCAACGAAATAATTACGGAAGAAATAGATAAATTAAAAATCGAATTAGATAATAAAGAAACCAGCGACTCAGATTCGGAAGATGAATTAAAAACCAAATGGAAAAACACCAATTGGTTAGAAAAACAAATTAAGGAATTACAGACGAAAATCGCTTATTTCACCACAGCCTACTTCACCACCGAAAAATTAAAATACCGTGGCTCAACCACTGGCAGAAGAAGAACCACCCCACCTCCTTCTATGAGTGCCCTCAAGGAGTCACTCGAGAGGAAGATGTAGTCAAAAAACATTTTTAAAGAGAAATTTCGCAATGTCATTTATCTTTTTATTTTATAACGACATTGCTGAGGAGGGGACGTGTGGTGACCACGAGGTCATAAAAGTGTTTTTAGTATTTACAATAATTAATCGTCAGATTATTACGAGAAAACTAGCTATACTAGTTTTACCGTTTCTGCGGAATCAACATGATGACGTCAGCCATTTTGCATAATTCCCCGAATTTATGCAAATACGTCATTTCCGGTCATTAGGGGGTATTTAAACCCGTGTTTTGACCGGAAGCGCGACTTACAGATATATCACAGCAACAGTAGCATCACACCTCACCTTTCAGGCCGAACACCACGGATTGATAGAGGACCGATGCCAGTTGCCCAAGTCATCTGTAACACCAAGCCAAAGATATTTGTCGTAGCAAAACTACGACCGAAATATCTCATCATCGCCGAAGCGTTTTGCGAACACGTGTTTCGCCAGGACGCCATTAACCCTAGACAACCAGAAGCCACGTGTAAGACTGCCGTGCAGCAACAATCGTATCCGACCAACAAGGATCCGAGACCAACCTTAAGTATTATTACTATTGTATTACAAGTGTGAAATAAAAGGTTTATTAGTAAGATATTGTGTACGTTTATTTACCGGAAACCAAGGTTACGACAAGTTACTTTTACATACCTGTGAACAAGAGAGAAAGGGACTATTGAAGTGTGTCTGAGAGCTTCTAACATGAAAGCCTCTGTATAAGGCATGTTGGTTTTGTCCCTGAAAGAAGGGTCTCTGTCATGGCCAATGACGTCGTTAATTTCTTGCAATACTTTTTTTCTTTTTTCTGGGTATTTCAGTGAATAGAGAATGCTCCAAAGTAGAATTCCATGTGTCGCCCCTGTGCCAGCGATTAACAAAGCTCTTAAATTTCCTAGTAGTTCTGCTTCTGGAAATAAGAGCAAGTGATTTTATACCACATGTGAATTAGCGCGAGTGTATTTTTGCATTGAAAAATATACTGTTGTCGGATGTTACTGTTATGTTGTTGTTATTGTTAATTCGTTACTAAGGATTGTAGAACAAAATAAATCCTCATTTTACGTTGACTTTAAAATCCGGTTTTCTTTCTTTCTGCCTTAACAATTTGCAGTCCATCCGGTTCACCCGGTTCACCCGGTTCACCCGGTTCACCAGGGCTAGACAATTTTGAATTTTTGTGCTCTAAATGATTTTTTTTTTGGAAACAGTTGTCCAGGCTTGCTTCAACTTGCTTCAACTGTTTTATTTTACATGGCGTCATGACTTAAAATTTTTTACTTTCGACTTACTACCAAAACATCCTTCTGAGCCGGTTTTTTGTAAGATTGAATTTCTGTGGGTAAGGTAAGCGTCAACATAATGTGTCCTGTTGCCTTCGATATATTTTCTTTCATTTTCTTGCATTTTATTACTATTGAAATCCTTTATAAGTTTTGCACCAGACCTAGTGATTAGACATTATCTTTAGATGCAGGTACGTTAGTCACAGTGTAAGCCTAGGTTATAACATGGAATTATACAAGTATTACAATGTATTTTGAAATACATTGTGTTTCACGAGAATGCATTTTGCAATAAATTTTTGCATGCTATTGGTTTGCAAATGATAATGCATTATATTAAATGTATTAGGTAATGCGTTCCCAATACAAATATGAATAATTTTCAAATGCATTTTTTAAATTATATTATGAAATACATTATTTAATGTTCAAATAATACAATACTTAATTCCCAAAATGCATGAAGTGAAAAGCAATGATATTGTAAAATATATTTTTGAACCATACCGTACGGTTGGGAATAACCTAGGCTTAATCGGAATCCCAATTGAGTATTTTCTGGCTTACTTTGTTTTCTGAAATCCTGTATATTCATTAGTAAAAGGGATATATTTGATCCAAGGAAAGAAAATGCGCATTGCAGTAACCCCATTGAATTTTGCGTTATTTCTGATTATATCTTGCAGCTGCATAAATTCTTTGTCATCGTGTCCAAATATCTTTCCGAATTCAAACTGTACTATTACATTTGATACACTTAAATGTAGTGCAGTTTGAATGTATACAGCCTTTCCATTTTCTTTACTGAGTACATCCAAGAACTTCTTAATTTCTTTCTGTAAGTTAATTTAAAAATTAGAACAAAATATTTGAAAATTGAGAATTGAAACTGCAGTTGAAACAATCAAATCACTCAACACCAGCTTGAATGCAAGCTGTTTTGTCACCAAAGAAATGCCAACTAAAAGTTTCAGAAGCGTAACAACAATTTGTATGTTCAGATGTGAGACAAAATAATCAAGCGCTAAATTTTATTCATTCTGGTCCACTCAATCTTAGTAAAAGATGTCAAGGTACCCAAAAGTTACTTTATCTCTGAAATGAAATTTCTTTTGGCGCAGTAGCGATTACAGATATACAGTACTTTAGAATTAGGCCCGCTTCAGAATGGGTCCAAAATTTGGTTACTTAACAATTAAAGTATGCTGATTCCAAAAATGACACTCCAAAGTGTCGTAAATTAAGTTATCTGGTCATCTGGTCTGCATCAGCCAAGTGGCAGTGTGGCCGCCATTTTCACTTAAAGCGGCAGCGCTGTTAAAATTTAAATAATGTAAACCTGAGCAATGGCGGGAGCACAGCCACCATTTCCGACACTTTTAAATGTCATTTTCGGAATCAGGAGGCTTTACTTGGTAATTATCACGTCTTTTTCTTTTTTCTTTTTTACTGAGAGGTGCCTCGAATCTTGCATTACCCAGGTTTGTTTTTGATCAAATTTTTGAATTAATTGCTACGAAACTTCAAAGTTTCTTTAAAGTAGAGGCAACAGGTCAATACCATTATTCGTGACTCGAAACTAGTTGTCCCCATTCCAAAATCTCTTAGACTTGATACAATAAATCGACGGTGTTGACTTGCTATTTCGCCTTCTGCCATCATAATACCTGAAACCGTAATCATGTTAATCACTCAGTAAGCTTATTCTAGAATTGCACCTTTATCAGTTTTATTGAATCGAAAAGCATTGGCTTTTGGTTTTCCGGAAAATATATTTCCTTGCTTCACAAATGCTTCTTTCATGGCGCTATAATCACCCAACACTATCACCAACTCACTCCCTGAGTAATAACTGCAAATAAATTTTTTTTTAAAAAGTTTATTTAATGTTAAGGTTTATTTTATTTAAAGTTTACCTCATGACATTACCATATTTCTTTCCTAATTCTGTGAGACCTATATGAGCCGGTTGTTTCAAGAAAGGAAGATATCCTACTATGGGCAATCCCCATGGTCCTGATGGTAAATTTTTTCGAGGTTTAAAATATAGAATTGTAGTTATAATTGCAATCAGAATAATGGTCTGGTAGTGTTCAAACAGAATATTGGTGAAAATTGTTAAGTCCATAATTATGGTCAGTTGATAGATGTGGACTTGTTATGTTTGTCTTGCTTGATGATAAATTCCTGGTCATATTAAATATTTTTCTTAATTTAAAAAAAATTAAGTTATCATGTATTCATAGCTATCAATTATTACAGTAACTGGAGATATTAGATTAGTGTGCAACAGGATATTGTTTTTATTATGCAACGTACAGGGCCGTTCCTAGTAAATATCTGTGGTGAGGCGAGCATTAAAAATGCCGCCCACCCCCCCCCCCTCCCCCCCCCCCCCAAAAAAACCTATTTCTGAATACGTTCGAAAATATTTTTAAATTTTTTTTTTTTTTTTTTTTTTTTTTTTTTTTTTTTTTTGGCCAAAATTGCCGTCCCTGTCAGTGTGCCGCCTGAGGCGGCCGCCTCTTTGCCTCATAGGTCGAAACGGCCCTGGCAACGTAACAATGTTTTTTAGGTCTAAAATCCAAGGTTACCCACTTTTTAATTATTTTTTTTACTTAGAACTATGTCTTAAGAGGACAGTCTACTTTGGCGGGAATGTAAACCAGCACCAGCAATGGATAGAGGCGACTGGTGCCAACTACAATTGCCCCGAGCTGCTGATTCTAAAATTCAGTCCCATTATCTGAGTGGACCATCTTGACTTAAGCTTCAAACTTATTTTGGTGTGTACCTATGAATTGTTCAAAAACTAGCGAAGTCTCAACCTTTGACAACAATAAACGAGGGAATAAACACCTTGAGTAGTCATCTGTGATCATGAAGATATGATATAATCTGATCTTCCAATTGAAGGGTGTGGCATCAGACAACAAAGCTCTACGTGAAGCATCTGTAGCGGCCCATGGCTCCGATTGAGGGTGCAGGCAAAAACTGGCTTCTGGTGTGCTTTGCTGTCACACATTCCTCACACAATTTCCATTTATGAACTTTGTCAATTGTCATCTCTATCACCATCTTTTTCTTTATTAAATCTTTTAAGACACGATTGTTTATGTGTGCCAACCTGCGGTGCCAATGGAGGTTGTGATTGAATAGCCATCACTACTGCTTTTTTCTCCATTGCAGGTGCATTCAGGTTTCTTGTTTGTAATCATCTATGGGATTAAGCTTGGAACACTTGCACGTTGTCAATCGTAGAAACTGTATAACCACTGGCGGTAAATGCCACTTTATATCCCAAATCAGTCATTCTGGTAATTGATAGCAGATTACCACTCAAATCAGGCACATAATAGGTATCTTCCAACTTGAGTACTCTGGCTTGATCACCAAACTAAATATTCAGCATCATTACACAAGTTCCTGATGCTTTAATCTTTGCCATCAGCCAATGAAACCACCTTGGGGAATGAGTTATCCAATGTTGTAAATAAACTCCTGTTTCCACTCTTGTGTGAAGTCTTACCATATGCAAGGGTCAAATTGTTCTCGATCTATTAAAAGTTTGTTCTCCCTGTCTACTTGAGCAGGGTTACTGTCCGTTGCAACAAGAGCGAACTGTGGTATTTGATCCTCCACATCTATTACTTGCCTGGATGTGGATGGTCCAGATAATCCACATCCTCTGGGGACCCAACGTTTGCGGATGTTAGTGGTTGAATGTCTTGGCTCTGCTGGGGGGCAGCAACACTTCGCTTGTCTATGGCCTGGGATCCCACAATTTCAACATTTGAGTTGGGTTTGACCTCCGGCTGATCTGTCACCCTTGCCCCGTTGAGAGGAGGTTGCACCTCGTATCCAATTGGCGTTCTCCAAATTTGAAGTTGGCTGTTGTGGCTTTTTTGTGTCCTCAGCCAATAAGGCACATTTCAAGACTTGAATTGTTATTTTTTTTTACCCCCAGCACATCACAGCTGCGTGCAAAATTAATATAATCCGCAGTCAATCCTTTCAGGATGTGTGAGCAAAGTTCTGGTATAACAGTTACTACTACCATTGGTTGGAGCTCCTGAGCTACTGCTGTAGTGCGCCCAATATATTCCAAAATTGTCTTGCTAGATTTTATTTGGATTCTTGCCAAGTCGGTCTTTAATTGGACTTTCAACTCTGCCAAAACACCTTGGTTCTGGGTTTGCAATGAGTATGAGGTTTATCACTTTATCAGTTCAGGATGAGGCTTATTACCCAAACAATTCAGGGCCTAACTCTTATGGAACATTTAAAACTGTATGAAAACTTTAGATTTCCAACCTTGCTCACAATATGTACTGTAAGTTAATTATTTAGCCAAAAAACAGTCCATATCCAACATAAGAAATTTGTGTTCGGGCTCTTAACCTATGAAGAGTCCAACATGCAATGGAGACTTGGGAACATTCACACATTCATCTTCATTTTTATTGATAACATTTAGTTACATAGCAACAGAAAGATATATTGTTAATTTGTAAAAACATTGTTCCATCATAATTGCTATCAGAATAATGGTCTGGTAGTGTTCAAACAGAATATTGGTAAAATTTGTTAAGTCCATAATTATGGTCAGTTGATAGATGTTGACATGTTATGTTTGTCTTGCTTGATGATAAATTATGGGTCGTATTAATTTCTTTTCTCAATTTAAAGAAAAATAAAACAAAGGGTTATTGTGTATTCATGCCTATCAATTATTAACTAAAGATATTAGATCAGCGTGCAACGATCAATTGTCTTTGTAGGTCTAAAATCCGTGGTTATTAATTTCAATGCAAAAGATTATATAATTACAATATATTTTTGAAGCAAATGGGACAAGGCAGTTGTATTATCCTGTGCAAAGCCTAAGATTATTAATGATAATGAGAATCCACGTTGACTATACTCTTTCCACACTCGAAATACCCCCCTGGAAGCTTGGCTCCCATTGGCCTAATCTGATCACTCAGAACTGCAGTTGAACTACTGCTATGAGGAAAAGTAGTTCCCTTTGATTTTGAGTCTTTTCCTGAATAATAATGGAAAAAATGATCTACATTTAATGTTATTGTGTAATAAAATATATTTTCTAATTTGAAAATAAAATTTTATGTTGTTTTTAAATAAAATGCATTTATTTTAATTTTATTGCTTGCTATGTCTGGAGAGCAAACAATTTCCAAACAATGGGAAATCGATTGCAATGTCTGTATTTGTATTTACATCTGTATGTCTGTGTAATGCATTTCTGGTGTTTTGGGTCTTCTTTTTGTATCAGTACACAAGTGAAATGGCTTGGCCAATGGGAGCCAAACTTCCAGGGGGGTATTTTGAGTGTGGAAAGAGTATAGCTTAGTAAATAAATGATTTTATTGATTGTAAAATTGTTGCTCTGCTTTTAGGTCATACAAATTTTGAATGGTTTGGGACTCAATGCAACCCCAAATTGAAAGTCCATCGACACAGTATTTCCTTTTGGGAGTCTTATCTTGAAATTTTGAAGTAATGTTGTAAAGTATAGGAAATTTTGAGTATTTGCTAGAGACTCGCCAATGCAGTTTCGTTTACCTGTTTAAAATAAATCAAAAAGAATAAAAGGAATATTAAATTGTTTATATGGGCGAGGTCCAAATTTGCGATGACCGGATTTGCGATGGAAAAAATTGCGATATCAAGTTGGATTGAAATTGGTGGAGTAAGACGCGAAACAGGAAGTTGGAGAGCATTTATGACGTCACTTCGCCTCAACAATGCGTCGTCTCACAAACTGGACGCCATTTGCAGTGCGCAATCCAGTAGTGCATTCATCTAATTACTTGATAATTAAGAAGATTCGTGCTGACCTTATTATCCTGACTATTATCCCCCCCCCCCTGGTATATTACTTCTGACAACTTCTCACTATATATTAAGTCACGAAAATCCAACCAAAACAAAATTTTACCTATAGAAAAGGGAATAAGATATTCTGATTTTTGAACTTCTCCTTGCTCATTCAAGAATCTATCGGGATTGAATTCATCAGGGTTTTCCCACAAATCTTTGTCATGATGTACTGCCCATAAATTTCCTATTACGTAAGAGTGTTTTGGAACAGTGAATCCAGAAACATTGGTTTCTTCCATGTTGCTATTTAAGTAAATTAATTATAGTAAACACTAAATTAAATTAGATTTTACATACCTGTGAACAAGAGTGAATGGAACTATTGATGCGTGTCTGTGGACCTCTAACAGATACGCACTAGTATACGGCATGTTGTTTTTGTCACTGAAAGTAGGATCTCTGCTATGACCAATAACATCGTTATTTTCTTGTAAAACCTTTTTTCTTATTTCTGGATATTTTAGGATGTAAAGAATACTCCAGAGTAGAAGAGAAGTCGTAGTTTCAGTGCCAGCACCAAACAAAGCCCTTAGATTTCCAACAAGTTCATCTTCTGAAAAGGTAATTCAATCTATTAATTTAAACAATTGTGTGTATAGAATATGCCTGAGCAGGCATTAGCTCCACAGACGACAATTGGAAGCGAGCACAAGTTGACACAAGTTGACTTAATGTCTGTTTCATCCGGTCAGGTAAAGGATCTTTATTTTAGTGATCAATTTTAACACAAGTGACACTGATATTCGCATAGTGATCGCTCCCAGGCAGTGTTAGGCTTAGTACGCCTACCGTAACGAGTGATTTTTACTTAGGCCTTTAATTGCGCCCGTAGCTATTGCTGTTTGATTTAGTTTGAATTTGACTTACTAGAAAAACATCCTTCTGAACCTGTTTTTCTTATGGTAGAATTTCTTTCGGTAATAGAAGCATCAATAAAATGCGTTCGGCTTCCTTCGGTATAGTTTCTTTCATGTTGTAGTACTTTTTTGTAGAAAAAGTTTTTAACAACTTTTACACCTTCTCTATAAATAAAAAATGTTTCGAGTTAGAAGTAAGGAAAGATAAGACAAATTGGAGAACTTTTGGAAATTTACTCTGTTGGCATTGGCAGGACAGTGCTGTAGTGGCTGCAGTATATGTTTCACTTTATACTGTAATGGAGAGTACTAGTATATGGCCGATACAGGGTGGTTAATGGAAATAATTTGGATAGGGTTGAATGAAAAATTCAGAAATTTTCAAGTATGCTCTTTCCAATGAACTTCATTTCAAAGACCTTGAAATGTTTTTTCAGGGTCACGTTATTACTATATCTTGGAAACCATCGAAGCTAAGACAAAATTTCCAATTGAAAAGTTGTAGAGCACACTTTATTTAGTATTGAAATTAAGTTCATTGAAAAGAGCACACTTGATTTATATTGCATGAAAATTTTAGAATTTCTCCCTTCAACCGTATCCAAATTATTTTGATGGAACCACAGTTTTGACTCACCCTGTACAGTCGATTTTATTTACAACTACAGCCAGGGCTGGACTGAGAACAAATTAAGTATCGGGAAATCTGGATAGGTTGAGCTATGGGAACAAATTTGTGACTGTCTGGCCATCCACAGTGACCCACGTCACTCCACACACTGCTCTCTAGCCCCTGGTCACCCCTCTTGCAGGGTAGACTGACCCAGTGGGGAAGGAGGGAGCTGAGTGGTGTGGGAGAGAGAGTTTGGACAGCACCGGGTGAGGACGTGTGCTAGTGAGGTCCCGTAGCCAGCCTGGGCAGTGCAGTGCCCGAGTTGACTCTGCTTTTCTCCCATTCACCACTGTGACGCTCAGTGACAGGGAGATGTCCTTGTTGCAACCTTCTTGAGCAGCTACATGGGCTGTAGGTAAGTACCACATCAGAATGTCATATGCCAACCGACCACATCACTCACGGGCTAACCGCCCTGTGAGTGACGGGCCCATGTTAGACATGTTAGAAATATAGAAGCTCCAAAAACCGGCTTGCGAAATGCTGCTTTAGGTCAACCAAAGATTTTTAAATTCTACTTCATGGAGTTAGAGCTGTTTCGTATTTTTCCAACTAGAAATTTGGGGGCAGTAGTTTCTTTAACCTAATAGCTCGCCTAGAAATATTGCCCGAAAATGAGAAACAATACAATTGAAATGGTAAATATTTCAGAAAGAAAATATTCAAGGAAGGGCTTTTAGTCTTTGGGAGTCAAAAGTAGCTTACTTCGTCTTGTGAAATCCTATAAATTTGTCACTGAAGGGGATATATTTTATCCATGGAAGGAATACACGTATTGCCAAAGATCCATTAAATTGTGCGTTGTCTGTTACCAATTTTCTAAGGCGAATAAATTCTTCATCTGAGTATTCAAATCGCTTCCCAAATTCAAGCATAGATATTACATTTGACACACTTGTGCGTAACAGTGGTTGCAAATCTATAGCTTTTCCATTTTCTTTTCTGATTTCATCCATAAAGTACTTGATTTCTAGCTGCAATATTTATTAAACATTTGTTTTATGTGGTAAATATGATTTTTTTTATCTATTACAGTTGAACTGATAGCCGAATCACGAATGTGTGTACAACAATTTTTTCACGATTCTGATTGGCTGTCAAAGTCACATGACCAAAACACCAGCAAGCTTGAACCTGGAGCGGGTACAGTGAGTACAAGCTCGCTTCAAAACAAAGCTTTGAATAAAAACGCAAGTTGGTGTTTGCTCAAGCGGGCGAGATTTTAGTTGCTTTTTCAAGTAAAAGCAAGCTTTTAAATTTTACTCGCTCCCTTGTGTTTCCACCTTAAGAGCCGAAAATGCAACAAGTACCATTAATTGTGGCTCGAGACTGGTTTTCCCCATTCCAAAATCTCTGAAACTTGAAAGAATAAACCGACGATGTTGACTGGCTATTTCGCCGTCGGACATCAAAAGACCTAAAAATATCATAAAATGAACACACAGATTTTAAAATATCAGCATAATTGATATAGAAAATAAGAAAAGGATTTCTACCTTTGTCGTTGGAACTAAATTTAAAAACATTGGCTTTTGGTTTCGCAGAAAAAATATTTCCTTTCTTTACAAATGCTTCTTTAATGGCTTTATAATCACACAATGTTATGACCAACACACTCCCTAAGTAAAAGCTACGATAACAAAATATTTATTTAACAAAATGTTAATTTTTAGTATAAAATTTACCTCATGACACTGCCATACTTCTTTCCTAACTCAGTAATTCCTAAGTGAGGCGGTTTTTTCAAGAATGGAAGATAACCTACTATCGGCAAGCTCCACGGTCCTGGCGGCAAATTTTTACGTGGTGTCGCGTCCTACTTGGTATAGGTTTAAATAGCGCTAACGTGTAATACTTTACCTGTGATCAATTATGCAAATACCCAAATGAATACTAAATGTATGTAAATAAACAGGTAATTTATTCACCAGGCTTTATGCCTTTAAAATACACTCAGTAATAATTCTAGAGTCGACGTGGTCAGCGTCGAACAAAGGATTTCTCAAGATGGCGTCGTCGATTCCGCGTGGTCGGCGGAACAAAGGCGGCGTCTCGAGTTGTCGTTAATTCGTCACGGATTCGTCTTCACGGACGCGGTGGAATGCTCTTTCGAGTCTTCTATCCGTGCCTGTTGTCTAGGTTTTGGTTTAGCGTCGCAGAGGCCTCGTCTAGGAACTTTGGGGTTCCCTACAAAGCACTCGGACACTTACTTCGGCGAATAATCGTCTGGGCGATTATTCTGGGTGATTTCACAAGGGCTATTCTCGTGCTTTCGCAGGAATAGCTCGCAAGTGACTTCGTGAGAGTTACAGTTTGCACTTTACTCAGCGATCCTCGATCAATCCTAACTTGTAGTTGAAGTTGGCCTGACGGTGAGGTAGTTGCTGTGTTCTTGGTGTCGTTTGTGTAAGTTCTGTCTTTAGGCGGGAAACACAGCCTTTTATGCAGTGGGGTGAAGGGCCGGCGATCAACCAATGGGGGCTGACCACCAGCCGCTTCCTCCCCCTCGGGGCACACACCTGCCATGGGGAGGTGGAGCCAACTCGGGGGGGAACGACTCTTTAATCATAGTGACTCATAGGACAAGTATCCGCCCTGGGGGGACACTTATCCAACTGGGTCACCACACGTCCCTCCTCCAGCTTCGATCTCGGATCGGAGCGATCTCAATTTTCTCATCGCTCTCCTCTGCGAAGAGCCGGCAGCACTCCTCTGCATGGGCGGAGGATCACGGGTGGCACTGCCGGTGGCGGCGGTGGTAAATCCGGGGGCAGAGAGGTTGTCAGATCCGCAGGATTTTGTCGCTCGTTGATGAAGTACTGCGGGTGACTGCCGGCTGGCTCGCCAACCAACCCCGTACGCTCATGGATCCAAATCCGGGTAGACGCGGGGAATCGATCGGGGACGAGTCGGATCCTTCGCGACTCGGCGCTCGATCCGGGTTTCCTGTGGGCCCGTAGGATACGGCGATGGAAGACGGCGTCCATGGTGGATCGGGCTTCTCTGTTTAGCCATTTGAGGATTGATTCGCCGTGATCGTCGGAGTCAATGATGCGTTGTCGCGTGAACTCCGACATCTGAAGGAAGGGGTATTCCACTCCCAGCCTCAAATAAAGCTGCGCTGCTGGGGGCGGCGGAGGCGATGGTGGGAGCGGAATCTCCATTGGGCTCTCCAACGGTGGCGTAGCCGGCTCTGCAGAGAGAGCGGCCAGCCCTGCCGCTGGTGGTGAAGGAGAGGGCAGCGGAGGAGTTCGGGGTCCTCGCTTGGAACGCTTCGGAATCAATATGGGTCGATTCGCATGTCGCTTCTCCTTCGGGAATACCGGCTTTGGGGTCGGTATGTATGGTTGGACCGCCGCCTCTGGGGGGGCGGTCTCGATGGCCTGTGGGAGGCTCGCTGTCGTTCCCGGTATCTCCGGAGCCTCCCGAATTGTTCGCAACAAGGAAGGGTGGACTCCGGGGTTCCGGTAGCGGAATGCCAACGAACGCATCTTCGAAAACTGCAGGCCTGGGTTCTCCGTATTCCTGGCCAGGTCGAAGCGCAGCGAGGCGGGCTCAGGAGTCCATCCGGCCCATACCTGGTACAACGCCCGAGGAAGGTGAACTCCCTCACGGTCGACGATTGTCCAGGCCGCCATAGCCTGCCGACTGTCCAAGAAGACGCCCAGGGACAGCAGCTGGGCCATGACGTTCGTCACTGCCAAATTCAAACTGCTCCGATGGCAGGGGTGAGCGCGGTCCGGATTGCCACTGAATTGTTGTGACAGCGTCCGCATCTGTTCGATCGCCCAATTGATGTGGTGGGTTTGGGCGGCGTCGGCCTGTCGTATGGCCAACTCGGCAATCGCGGGGTTCTCGTATTCGGCCAGATATTCTTGTAGCTCGCTGAGTGGGGGATAGGCCGCTTCACGCCGGCATCGAGCGTCCATCTCTCGCTGGGCGTACCATTCGGCGTTGCGATAAGGTCGACACACTCGTGGCGTTGGGGGTGACGGTGGACGGCCCAGCCCGGGTAGATTATCGTATCTGACCCGCTTCGGAGCTGGATCCCCCACCGGAATCATCCGGGGAGGGGTCCAAGCGGTCACGGCTGGGTTTGTACCCTCGAGGAGTGGCGGCCATCGCGATTGCACTTGTGGGGGCACAAGCGCGGTGGGCACAGCCGGTGTTGAGCCCGACGGCCGGTTGGCCGCGTATCCTCGGAAGGCGTTCTTCAATGCTACGGCCAGATCCTGTTTTGTAACCGGCCCATCTTTGTCCGACTCATCTGGGGACATTTGCTCTTCCGTCAACTCTCCCAAATCAATCTCTGCTTGGCGCCTGGACGGTCCAGCCGTGGGTCCGAGACTCTGGGGTTCGGACCGTTTCGCGGCGGCCATCTCTCGCTCCTTCTCTAATCCCTTAGCTATCAGGGATTGTGCTCGCAACTTCTGACGTACTTTGCGCTTTCGATTCCTCCGGGTGCTGGCTGCGACGGATCTTCGTTGGGCCGTCCTCTGGGGGACGTCCGTCGGAGAATTCGGTCTCTGGTGTGATGAGACGGTTCGTCGCGACGAGGATTGATCTGACGACTGTGTGGTAATCGCCATGAACAACGAGGATCTTTTCTTTCCTCGATCTTGGTGTGTCTCGGTCCTCGCAGCCCAGTGGGCGGAAGATTCGACTGTTCGCTCAGCCCGCGCGTCGTCTGGCGAGGCAGGCTCGAGCGTTACTACTCGGCGACACTCCGAGCGCACGACAACTCGAGTTCGGGAACTGGAGCTGCTCGAGCGGCTGCGGTAGTCGCGGCTCGTTGACGGGCCGGCCTCTATTGGGGAGACGGCCTGTCTTCTTCGTGCGGGTCCGCGTGGGGCGGACTCCGCCGGACGCTTCGATCTTCTGTGATGGCGGCGACTTCCCAGGATACCAGCGTGGTATAACTGCCACATCTCAGACTGCGTGGCCGTAAAATTCGCCGGCGGTATCCATCTGGGTGTCAGATGATCTTCTTCGATGTCGCGAAGCCATCTACGGATTTCTTCGGGGGAGAAACCGTTTCTCTCGAGAACTCGGGTTACTCCGTGAGTCTCGGTGCGCTTTAAGCGTTTGATCTCGTCGTCCACTATTCTCTGGCGGGCTGCCAAGGTCGGGGCCTCGCTCCACCTATGGGAGGTGTGCAGCTCGGCCACCGTGCCTGGGTAAGCCTCTTCCAGGTACCCGGAGTAAACGGGGCTCGGCGGATCCGCATCGGGTGGGATCCGCGGCCCCACTCGCTCCCTCATCTCCTTCGTCATGCACTCGACCAGCGTTTTCGATCGCTCGAATTTTTCCTCGAGGGTCCTGGAGTACATCAATCGGATTTTCCAGGCGCTGGTCTCTGCAGGATAGGCCTGCCGCAGGTAAATCGGCAGGGCTCCGCGAAAGATGTTGTTGGCGGTTGACACCGTCGAAGGCAGGGCGTCCCACGATTCTAGCGGGTCGACCTGAATAATTTTAGATCACAAGATTAATATAATAAATCCCAGTTTAACGATGGGGATCAGAAATATGCTCAAGATCGACGGTGGCAGCAACTCCTTTCTTTTGTTGCGGCCGTCGGTCTTATTTTCTTGTTTCGCAGTTCTGCGATGATCTCCGCCGTCGTAGCGCTGATCCAACACTACCTTTGAACTCAGGTGATCCGCTTTTTAGGAAGGGGTCGCAGGCAAAACCGATCGTTAAATTCTTAATATTACGTTAAACTTTTTATTTTAACTCTAATCGTATTTTAATTTATTACGATGTTTAATTTTAAAAGAAAGAAAACCTTTAGTTTTGGTTTTGGTTTGCCACGACGCCATTCCGCGAACACTTCCTTTGTTCTAGTTTTTTGGCGGCCTTGACTCCGAGGTGAATCTGGGTCCACTCTCGGGTTTTTAGCCAGCCTTAAATCAACAATAAAACAGAAAGAAATATATCAGTCACAAGTCACGCTCCAATCTGGGTTGGATGCAACAGATTCAAAGAATTATGTGATTTCTCTGGGGAAATCACACTAATTTACCTGCAACGGCGGTTGTTCGTCCCAATTCTCATCGTCTTCTGCATTTACGATTAGGCCGTCGCTCTCGTCTCTCGACGATGCGCTCGGCTCTAATCGTGGGTTGCGTCGATCGGCCATTTCAATTTAGGAAAATGAAGTTTTGTTTGAGAGGTCTTTGTCTTTCTCTTTGGGGGAGAAGCAAAAACACGTCTCGTCGTGTTAAAAACAGTCGGAAACTGGGCCTATCGACGCTGAGAATTGTGGGTCTCGAACGCGTCTCGTATTTTGCGAGATCCGCCGTGCTGGCAATGACGCTACGGGGTCGACCGCGTGGTTTCATTGTCACGTGGTCGCCCGATACGTCATAACTTCTCGTCTGTTAGTGGTGACTGCGACAATTCGTTGCGAAGTTTGGACTTAGCCAAATTTTCGCGTTTCAACATGTGCAGCAGCTCTCGTAAGTAAATCTTTTTATTTTACAAGGCCTCCGCTCCATGTTATCACATTTTCTTTTATTTTTAGTTCTTCCCCACGACTTTGCCGTCCCGAATGAACGGATTATTGCTTCGTCGTGGTCGAAGGTTGATTTTCGACGTGCTCGTAGATCGTGACTCTACTTGCTCGTTCATCTCCGATGTGTTGGCATTTTTCTCATTATTAATTTTTTTATTTTCCATTTCAGAAGTACATTCTTCTGCTTCCTCCCTCTCCGAAATTGCTTGCTCCGGCTGAGCTGGAGCCTCGTCGGCTGGGGATTCGGCGTCGAAGAATTCATCCTCGTTCTCCGCTATATTTTCAGCTTCATTTGTTTTTTGGAACGTGTCGACCACGGTGCCCCCTTGGCCGCTGTGTGTCTGACCTTCCAGCCAAATTTCCTGTGGAAATTCTGGCAGATATGGCCTTAAATCTCGGCCATGTATCGAC
The DNA here is from genome assembly GCA_949358305.1 of Strigamia acuminata. NCBI lineage: Eukaryota > Metazoa > Arthropoda > Chilopoda > Geophilomorpha > Linotaeniidae > Strigamia > Strigamia acuminata. The sequence goes on along the minus strand of OX442314.1, from coordinate 25,718,025 downwards.
TGAAAATTTTTGTTGTCCTCTAAGCGGCGTAGTTGGTATGCGTTGCCGCCGTGTTCGGCCACAATTACATAGGGACCGTCCCTCTTGTCGGCTAAACCTGCGGCGATGCCCCTCGCTGCATTGGACAACGTGTGTGCCTCCTTCCACACTAGATCATTCACTTTAAAGTTCGCGAAAGCGAGATCGCCTTCTTTATCTGCGATTCTTTCTCTCATGTTGAAAATATGCGCCATCATATGCTGGTATGTGTCGGATATAGTCTGTTCCAACCGGCACACGTACTCGTGTGGGCTCGATGGGTCTAATACGTTAACAGCTTCGGCAACGCGTGGGTCCCATGGCATCCTTAATTCGCGGGCGAAGTTGAGGTACGCCGGTGAGAATTCGCGTGTTCTTGACACGGTTGAGCGAATGCTGAAAGCGATTTCTCGCAGGTATTCGTCCCATCGATTGTGAATATCGGTGAATACTGTCAGCGCATATTTTATGTCTTTATTTAATCTCACGACTGGGTTTGTCTGAGGATTATACGTGGAGGTGTTTGATGCATCCATTTTAAATTTTCTACAGAAGTCCTTATATATTCTCGATCGGAATTGGGGGCCGTTATCCGAAATGAGTTTTCTGGGAAACCCAAATCGCATTGCCACGTCGTAAAGGCACTCGACTATGTTTTCAGCCGAGGGCTTCGCGAGGGCGTACAGCTCCGGCCATCGGGTGGCCACGTCCATAATTACGAGAATATACATGTTCTTGTTTCCCGTTGTGGGCTTGGGGCCCATCAAGTCTATGCTTAAGCAGTCAAACGGTGCGTAGGGTCCGAGAGACATGGCGTTTCTGGCCACTTTATCTCGCGGTCTGCACGCTTGGCACCGGGGGCAGTGTCGGATAAATTTCGTTATCTTTTGCCGCGCGCCCGGCCAGAAGAAAAGTTGTTTTACTCGATAAAGGGTCCTCGCCACGCCAGAATGGCTGGCGAGCGGGTGTCCGTGCATCAGCCACAACAGTCGGGTGTGCAGCGATGCCGGCACGACCACTTTAACCGAGTTTCCCGCTCCGCTGAGGTCATCTTGAAACGTCGGGTGGTATTTTACCAGGAGTTCATCATCTATGAGGTAGCTTGTTGCTTCTTTGACGAACTGTTTCCGGCGGTGTGGGTTTGTCATCCCTTCCGGAAATTCGCCGTTCAGCAAATATTGCGTTATAATTTGACATTTTGTGTCTGCTGCCTGGTGTTCGACGAACTCACGTCTCGTGGGTGGAGCGTATTGTGTTTTTTCTTCAATTTTTGCTGTGAAGGCGCGTAGTAGTGTTTTGTGGGTTTCTCCGGGGGGCGGAGATTGAATTTCGGATGTTGAATTGTTTGTCCCAGCTGGCTGGTATGTTCGAGTCCAAAAACCACAAAACGTTCTATCTTCAGGCTCCATCACTGGTAGCTCGTTCGCCTTTCGCAAACGCCATATTCTCCGTGGAGTCGGGCAGTACAAGAGGTGGGTGTCGTCCTCGCCGTCGTCGTCTGGTCCCTGGGGGTCAGAGGCTGGGGCTCTCGAGAGGGCGTCGGCCACATGATTGTACTTCCCGGGGCGGTACGTAATTGTTATATCGCACGCCATTAACTCCAGTTGCCATCGTGCGAGTCGGCCGGAGGGTTCCTTGAGCTTCATCAACCAGCTTAGTGCCTGGTGATCTGTCTGAACCTCGAAGTTCGTGTACTCCAGATAGTCGCGAAATTTCCGAACTGCCCAAATTACGGCTAGGCATTCTAGTTCCGTTGCCGTATAATTTTTCTCCGCGCCCTGTATTTTTCTGCTTATAAACATACAGGGTACTTCTTGCGAGATTCCGTTGTACACGTGGGTCTGCAGAAGGGCTGCACCCAGTCCGATTTTACTCGCGTCGGTGTGCAACACGAACGGTCGGTTTAGGTCCGGCAATGGCATCTTTTCGACGTCAGCCAGCATTTGCTTGATAGTGCTAAATGCGGCCTCGCACTGGACCGTCCACTCAAACTCTTTATCCGTTCGTAAGAGATCCGTTATAGGCGCGGCCACTTCAGCCAGACCAGAGAGTAGTCGGCCGAAGAAATTGACCATGCCCATGAATCTCTGGACACCTTTTATATCTTCGGGGGCGGGGAATCCGTTTATTGCTTTGACTTTTTCGGGGTCAATCGCGATTCCCTCGACTCCTATTCGATATCCTAGGAAGGCAAGCTCTTTTCTGCAAAACTTGCTCTTCCCTGGATGGATGTGGAGTCCCGCCTTGGCTAGGCGAGAGACCACTCTGTCGATGTGGTCTATATGCTCTTCGAATGTGTCCGACGTTATTATTATGTCGTCGAGATACGCCCACACGAAGTCGTGAAGCATATCTCCCAACACGCTTTCGATCAATTTCTGGAACGTGCTCGGGGCGTTTACAAGCCCGAACGGCATCACGTTGAACATTAATCTTCCTATCGGGGAGTAGAAAGCCGTTTTTAGTTTGTCTTCGGGTTTTAGCTCCACTTGCCAATACCCCTTTGACAGATCCATCGTGGTTACCCACTTGAACGGGCTCAGTTCCCGGAGGATCGAGTCTATAGATGGCATCTGAATCGGGTCTATAACTGTTATCGCATTCAGGGGGCGATAATCAATGCATAGTCGAGGTTCCGAGCCTGGACGCATTACCAGGACGATCCGCATCGCGTATTCGCCCAGCGCTTGAGTTACTATGCCCTTGTCGAGCATGTCTTGGCACATCTGCGTCACAATGTCTCTTTTCTGGGGGTTCATCCCCTTGTAAGGCACTCGAATCGGCTTGTCTGTGGTTAAGACTATTTCGTGGGTTGCTTCCGTCGTTCGACCAGGTGTCTTGGTCAGAATTCTTTCATGTTTTCGAAGCACTCGCCTTAGTAGCGATGCCTCGTCAACACGCAGTGCTGCCTCCTCGACCAGTGTGTCCACGACGTTACTCCTCTGTAATTCCAGAGTGAAGGCTGCGAAATCGTAATCTTGGACGAATTTTCGCAATCCTCTTCCGTATTCCTCTTTGTCCTTGGCTTCGTCCAGTAATTTTTGGGGAACTACGGGGACTGGCCGTTCTCCCTCGGGACTTATCCAGTTCCATGAACGGGTTATCGGGTTTGGCTGAATTTTCAGTTTTGCCATGATATCCATCCCTAAGAGGAATACTTTGTCGTGGGATGGCAAGACTATGAAGGGGTGGGACAGGTTCCCCCCTTTCCAGTCGATCATGATGCGAACTACGCCCCTCGGCTTGACGTAGCCGTTGGCGGTGAGCAATTCTACGTTCGCGTTCACTTGTGCCACCTTTTTTTCAATATCCAAGTCCTTTACTATATCTTCGGATATGAATGAACGATCTGCTCCTGAATCCAGCAGACCGAACAATTTTTGGTTTTCGATCTCCACTGGCAGCATACACAGAGTTTCGCAATGTGTTTTCGTGACATTGCAGTGAAAAACGCGTAATGTTTGGGGCTCAACCTCCAGATTGAACGGGAGGTCCGTCCAATCTATGTCGACCTCCGGCTTCGTTCTCACTTGCATACTTGTCAGCGTCACTGTTTCTTCCTTCTTCGGAATGGTCTGCATGCGATCTTTGATCTGTGCTTCTGCCAAGGCATGACCTGCGGGTCCAGTGTGATATTTCTTCTTTTTAATTTCCGCGGCTGGCGCAGACGAAGCTGAATTTATTTCGGCGACGCCTGCGCTTGGGAGTTTTTTGCTAGATTAGTATTTAACTCCATCATCATTTTCATCAAGGTTTGCATGATGCCTTTTTCTTTGACGGTTTTTTCGCATTTGTCGGAGTAGTGACCGTATTCTCCGCAGCTGTAACATTTGATGTTACTTTTATCCCCTGTGGGAGTGAATCCCGGTTTTTTCGGGACGAAGGGCGTCGGGAATCGTCTTTTTCCTCCCAATGCCCCTCTCGCTTTTGTTGCCTGCACGTGTGCTCTGAATTGTGCGATTGCTAAGGCCCGGTGTGCATGGTGCAAATAGGGACCTTGATCGTCGCATCCCGTCGACAAGTTTTCGAGGTGCTCATTTAGGGCTTCCTCGTCGCTTGATGCTGGCTCCTCTTCTTTAGCCGTGGCGAGAGGTGTTGTCTCTTCGACTTTCTCCATCTGGGTGGAGTCCGTCGAGGTCACCTGCATCGCCGTTGCTGCCGGTGCTTTCTTTGGGGCAGCTATCGGGTTGGCTGGAAGAATACTGCCTGCTTTAGGCGTCAGCATTCGTCCGAAGGATGCTTCGGTGAGACTCATTATGCCGCTCAAATATTCACTTGGCCTCATTAATTTTTCTGAGGTCTTGTGACGTTCGGCACTCGTCTGCAACCGTTTCTCGTGTGCGTCAGCTTCCTCCGGGGGCAGAGTGGCGTAATACCGCTGTTCTATTTCTAACGTGTTTGTTAGAAGATAGTTACTGACATCTTGGTAATCGCCAGTGCGAGGTGCACGCATGTCTAGCAGAATTCTTTGCGAGTGGGCCGATAATCCTCCGTAAAAGATCATCGTAAAACCAGCGGGGTTTATTTCGTACGGCGCTCTTGCAAACAGGAGTTTCGCTCGGGCGTCGTAGTCGGCTAATGTTTCTCCTGGGGCTTGCCGTAGACCACGTAATTTGTTACTGATCTCGTCTGGAGTCTCGCCGTATCGGAGATCGAAACGGACGAGAAAATCGTCCCAGGTTGGGTTTTTCAGTCCCTGATACCATTCTCGAGCTGACCCCGTGGTTAGCTCCACTAGACCGTGGGTTAGCATGTCGGCGACGGTGGCTTTTGTCGCTTTCTTGATACGCATTACTTCGTCTAGGAAGCGGTCTCCGGCCTTCCACGAACCGTCGAATCGTGTTTGTATGTAGTGTTGCCAACGGATGTTACCCGTGGCTTCGCTGCTTGGTTCGTTTCGTACGCCATATTTGCGCTTAACCCTCTCTCCGGCGCGATTATGTTCGTCGCCTGGATGGCCTAGATCTATTCCTTCTCTTCTGAAAGAGTTCAGCAGGGCTCGGCCTAGCTCAGACATCGTGTAATGTCGGCCAGATGAGTCCTGAAAGTTCCCTTCCTCCGAACGAGGGTTGGAGCTCCGGGAGGAGCGGTCTGAAGCATTCGGCCGGTTCGACCGGTGCCCATCGCTGTCTTCTTGACTCCTCCCTGTAGACGGTCGACTCGGATGGTCGTCGTCCGACGAATCGGAGGGCTCGGAGGGATCTCCTTGGGGGTGAAACCTCGGCCCTCTCGGTGGGGTCTCTCCGCCAGCCTTCTTCTGTTTCGAGCCTCCGGATGGCGGCGGCTCCCCTCCGTCGTTGTTCTCGTAAAAAGAATGCCATCTGTTTTCCTCGCTTTCGGGGCGTTCCCGATTTTTATTTGCGTTTTTCTTTTCGAGTAACGCGTCGATGGCTGCTCCCGTCTCGGATCTTTTTGAGGGGTGACGGCCCTTTGTTTTTGGGACCGACTCGTCTCTCTTTTGAGATTTCCCCCTTTTCGCCGTTTTTGCCGGCTTTGTTGCACCTTCTCCTGTGTCGGTATCAGAGCCGCTGGGGGGTTCTGGTTTCCGTTTCAGGTTTTCTTCATTTTTCTTCCTGTCCGAGACGTCTTGTGCGTACTCTTTCTGGAACTTTTCTGTCTCCTTCTCCCAGTTTTCGGCTTCCCATCTTTTTTGCTCATCTATTATAGCTTGTTTCTTCGCTTTGTACTCTTCGGTCCATCTGACTCGATCCCACTCTTCTTTCTCTTTCAGAAACTGTTCTTTTCCTTTTCTGGCTTCCTCTTCTCTCAACCTCTCGCGATGTTGTTCTTCCCATTTCTGATGTTGTAGAATGGCCTCTTTTCGCAACATTTGTAGTTTTTCTGTTTTTCTTTGAGCTATTAGCGCTTGAAATTGGTCCTCGTACTCTTGAGCTTCTCGATGTCGCCCTTCTACTGTTGCGTTCCATTCTTTTCGAATTTTAGCTTCTCGTTCTTCCCTCATTTTTTGGACCAGTTTCTCTGTTCTCTCGGTGGTTCTTCTCTCGCGTTGCTCCCTTTCTTCCTCTTCCTTCCAGAGTTCTCGCCGCTCTGCGCTCAGCCTTCGTTGGCGACTAGTCGCTTCTTGTCTGGCTTCCTCGCGGGCCTTCTCTCTGGATTCGTGAAGTGTTCGGTTGGGGTCTGGCGCGAAACCTCCGGTGTCACTGGGCGTTACCTGGGGCATGGGCGTCTCCGCTGCTGGTCTTGCGACCGGCGTCGGGGCTTGTGCCGCACAGATAGCGTCAGTGAGTAGGGTAATCGATTCCCAGACTGACGTTCCTACTGGAATGTCTATCATCGCTTTTAGCTGGGCAGCTTGCTGCGTCAACCGAATTAGGTGAGATACTTCGAAGGAAACAACTGCAGGACTCGCCGTAACTCGGGGGGTTATCGGGGTCCCGCCGTCGTTTTTCCGTGGGGTTTGTTTTACGGACGTCTGAGCCGTTGGTGGCGATGGGTCTGTGCCGATCGTGACCGTTCTTTTCGGAGCTTCATCCGTCTCCTCGGTCATCAATATCGATACTCGTCCTGGTGATACCTCGCGAATTTCTTCTCGATTTTCTATGGCTTCCGGATCGGTATCTTCGAAGGGTTGCATATTCAAGGGAACCCGCTCTCGCTCTGGCCCGTCTAGGGCCGCGAGCGATGCAGCTTGCTCCTCTTTCTGCGCCTTCGCTCTCCTTTTATTCGCTCGGGCTTTCGCCTTTGCGGACATTTCAGGGACGGGACCATCCGACCTTAGGTGGTAGTCGGAGGTCCTTTTTCCCTTCTCGGGCATTCTCTGCTCGGTGTCAGACGTGGATTGCTCATCTTTGTCTGACATTTTCTTTCGGTAATTCTACGGTTTGGGTTATCTTATTGAGAGATCACAAGTTCAGATTTGAGATTTATTTCTAAATCCCGGACGGGCCCCCACGTGTCGCGTCCTACTTGGTATAGGTTTAAATAGCGCTAACGTGTAATACTTTACCTGTGATCAATTATGCAAATACCCAAATGAATACTAAATGTATGTAAATAAACAGGTAATTTATTCACCAGGCTTTATGCCTTTAAAATACACTCAGTAATAATTCTAGAGTCGACGTGGTCAGCGTCGAACAAAGGATTTCTCAAGATGGCGTCGTCGATTCCGCGTGGTCGGCGGAACAAAGGCGGCGTCTCGAGTTGTCGTTAATTCGTCACGGATTCGTCTTCACGGACGCGGTGGAATGCTCTTTCGAGTCTTCTATCCGTGCCTGTTGTCTAGGTTTTGGTTTAGCGTCGCAGAGGCCTCGTCTAGGAACTTTGGGGTTCCCTACAAAGCACTCGGACACTTACTTCGGCGAATAATCGTCTGGGCGATTATTCTGGGTGATTTCACAAGGGCTATTCTCGTGCTTTCGCAGGAATAGCTCGCAAGTGACTTCGTGAGAGTTACAGTTTGCACTTTACTCAGCGATCCTCGATCAATCCTAACTTGTAGTTGAAGTTGGCCTGACGGTGAGGTAGTTGCTGTGTTCTTGGTGTCGTTTGTGTAAGTTCTGTCTTTAGGCGGGAAACACAGCCTTTTATGCAGTGGGGTGAAGGGCCGGCGATCAACCAATGGGGGCTGACCACCAGCCGCTTCCTCCCCCTCGGGGCACACACCTGCCATGGGGAGGTGGAGCCAACTCGGGGGGGAACGACTCTTTAATCATAGTGACTCATAGGACAAGTATCCGCCCTGGGGGGACACTTATCCAACTGGGTCACCACAGTGGTTTCAAGTACAGCAACGCAGTAATGATGATTGTCAGCCCAGTTATAATTTGGCTGTATTCGTAAATGATATTGTTGAAATTTGTTAGTTCCATTGTCATTGCAGTTATGTGCTAAAAAGGTTGATGTTGATAATGATAATCCTTTATATACGACGATATTTAAAAAAATAGATATGATGGCCATTTGCTTTTGACCTTGGTATATGAGACTTGAATGATTAGATTAAATGGTTGGCGCTTTGTTGGGATTTTTTAGTACGCACTTACTAAAATTAATTAATTTGAGCGAACGAAAATTAGAATTAGGGATTTGGTGAGACAATTTAGTGCAAATCCAAAACACAAAACATAAAACGTAATTCTATCTTAATTTAACGTGATCAGTGCGTATGAGTATTTTAAAATAAAAAATGAAAAAATATTGGAAAAAGTTGGCGCCTTTAATAAAACACTGCAACTGTGTTACATGTTTTACACCAGGTGACATTCAATAAAGAATTAACTCAACATGAGTATTAGAACTATTTGTTAATAGGATGATGACCTCCTTGTGTTACAAAGATAATGAAATATTAATTCAACATTTTGAGTCATAATGAAAACATCATTTGATACAACTATGAAATTCGTGACTAAGAGAGACCTTGAATACGACGATCCAAAGGTCGTGCTGTTTTTATCGTTCCACTACAGTCAGCACAGGATTTTACACAAAATTCTCGTGTTATCAGATGATTTATTATGTTTACTGTTATGTTTATTATGTTTACATGTCTGTTGTATGAATGTGAGCTTTGTTCGGAGGTTCATTTGAGGTATTGAAGGGGTGTACTGTTTATTGTAAGGTTACTACTTTGTTATCATACGAATATTGAACGGTTCAGGCAATCTTATAATCCCAAGTTGATTCTCCATTGATACTGTTTTTCCTTCTGGAAGTTTGATTTCAAAATGTTGAAGTAATGTTGTGAAATAGAGGAAATATGTCGTATTTGCTAAGGCTTCTCCAATGCAATTTCGTTTACCTATTGTTAAAATAGCAAACACTTGTGATTTTCAATTAATATTGCTTAGAACTGTAGATTATCGAAGTTTACCGATTGAAAAAGGAATTAAATATTCCGGTTTTTCCACTTTTCCATGTTCATTGATGAATCGTTCTGGATTAAACTCATCAGGATTTTCCCACAGATTCTTGTCGTGGTGTACTGCCCACAGATTTCCTACTATGTAAGAGCCTTTTGGAATAGTGTATCCGTTTAGAGTGGTTTCTTCCATATTGCTTTGTCAGATAATGGATATTAGATATAAATAAATAGAATTATAATGAAATTCGGTTATATTTGGTAAGGACAACATTATATTTCTTTATACATACCCGTGAACAAGCGAAAATGGAAGTAATGAACTGTGCCTGTGAACTTCTAGCATAAAAGCATCCGTATAAGGCATATTGGTCTTGTCATTGAAAGTTGGATCTCTGTTTTGACCAATAACGTCGTTAATTTCTTGTAACACTCTGATTCCCATTTCTGGATATTTCAAGAAGTAAAGAACGCTCCAAAGTAAAACTGCAGTAGTTGTGTCCGTGCCAGCAGCAAACAGAACTCTTAAATTAGCTAATAGTTCTTCCTCTGAAAATAAGAAATGTAAAATAGTTATTTATCCCTGATGAGAAAAGATTACGAGATATTTCCCATTTCCACATTTTGATTTCCCATTACTCGTTTCAGACTTACTACTAAAATTTGCTTCGGAGCCTGTTTTTTTGATGATAGAATTTCTTTCAGTGAGAAAAGCATCAATGTAATGTGTCCTGCTTCCTTCCACATAGTTGTTTTCATTTTGTTGCAGTTTTTCAGAAAAGAAGTTCGTCATTAATATTCGCGAACTACTTTAAAGTAACAATTTTGAAGATCATCAGCAGTCAGCAGTGAGGATGCGTGATATTAAGTACTTTAGGGTTTGAAATGCTGCAGTCATGCCTGGAAGTGGAATATATTTTATCCAAGGGAGAAATGTCTGTCTTGTCATAGCTCCAAGGAATTGCCCTGTATTTGTTATTATTTTTATTGACCGGCTAAATTCTTTGTCCGAGTATCCAAATCGTTTTCCAAATTCAAACATTGCTATTACGTTTGAGATGCTTGCGTGTAATGAATGTCTCAAATCCATAGGTTTTCCATTCTCTTTTCTGATTTCATCCAAAAAACATTTAATTTCTTCCTAAAATTTATTTTAAAATCAGTTCCAGATGCGATATCTAGAAAGTTGCAGGTCGTTTCTGACTGGGAAAACAAGCCTATCCGATCGGAAATGAGCTGAGGAATCATTTCTGAAATCCATTTATTCATATCGTGTACCGTTGTAAAGTTACAGGCGAAAAACTTGGTTTTTGCCATATCTCCCAAACGGTGCATGCTATGCAACTTTTGAATGCAGAAACCGATTCCTGAGCTCGTCTTTGATCGGTTTGGCTACTTTTCTCGGCCAGAAACAAGCACCCGCTAATTTCTTGGCGTCAGAACGAAAATCAAGAAAAAGGTGAAGTAAGTAGTAAGGGATTTCCGTGTTGCATTATTTTAAATGCAGAACTGAATCACAAATGCATTTTCTTGAAATGCATAAATGAATAAAAAACCAGAAATGCGGACACAGCATCTCAGAGTGTTCAAAGATCTGACTATGATAGAAAGGAGTGTAGTTATCACAACATCCTTGTTACACTAGTCTGATTATTTGATAAAGTCCGCAATTTAATTTTATTTTGGCAGGTGATTGGTGATTTCAAATTTCATTGTTTCATAAGCAAAAAGTGGTATATGCAAACATGTACCATTATTTGTGGCTCGAGACTGGTTTTACCCATTCCAAAATCTTTGAAACATGAAAGAATGAAGCGTCGGTGCTGGTTCGCTGTTTCGCCTTCTGCCACCATAAGACCTGAAACCACGATCATAAAACCAACATAACATTAAGTAATCAAGTAAACCATTACCTTTAGCTGTTTTAGTGAAACGAAAAGGATTAAAATTGGGTTTCCCAGAAAATATGTTTCCTTGCTTCACAAAAGCTTCTTTGATAACGTTATAATCACCCAACACTATCACCAATATATTCCCAAAGTAAAAACTAAACAAATAGTAAAAAATAATAATAATAATGACATTTTGTGTTTGGGATTTAATACATACCTAATGACATTTCCATACTTTTCTCCCAATTTCGTGACTGCTTTATAAGGCGGTTGTTTTAAGAATGGGAGATATCCAACTATTGGCAATCCCCATGGTCCCGGTGGTAAATTTTTTCTTGGTTTTAAATATAGCAATATAGTTATGATTGCTATCAAAATAATGCTTTGATAGTATTCAAACATGATGTCTGTGAATTTTTTTAGTTCCATACTTATAGTAGTAAGATGTTCTATGTGACTGTGACTGTCTTATGCTGTTATCGGTTAAGTTGGTTTATAGTTTATCTTATCAATAACTGATGTTTGGACTCATTAAATGACATTGAAATGACATTTCGCATATTATATCACACGAATTTGTTTTGGTTTTGTTGGACATTGTGTATTTCGGCCCCTAATACATCACCCGGAAGGGCTTGGACGTTTCGAGCATATACGTCCACTAAACGTTTTTTTCTGGGCAATTTAACTTTACATAATCACTTCTCACTCAGCTCTCGACCGAGCCTCAACTCTTAGATTCTGAGTGTGAACGTCAACCCAAAAAAAACTGACAGACCAAGCGCGACACATGTTACTGTATTTGTAATTTGTTTTCCATCCTACAATATAATTTTCTTTTTTTGCTATTTATCTAAACTGCCAAAAATATTGTTCTGAAATGAAAATAATTATTGGCTAATAATTCCAGGTTTTTATTGGGTGGATAATTTTTTCTACATACTTTACTAATAGATTTAATACTTAAAACAGGGAAATTACGTCAAGTTTTTCAACATTTAAAAGTTAATGAATTAAATTCTCTACTTTGTTATCGCACAAATTTTGAAGCTTTTCGGAAACTGCCCATTTCTACCTTCAGCACCAGTTGATAATGTTTCTCCTTGTGGCAGTTTTATACGAAAAGTTTGCAGCAATGTTGTTAAATAAAGAAAAAATTGCATATTTGCTAGGGACTCTCCAATACAGTTTCGTTTGCCTATTTTAATATAAGAAAAAATTGAGATATTAGACAAACATATGATTTGATTTTTAGGATGAGATTTTTAAAACTCTTTCTCACTTTACCTATGGAAAAAGGAATGAGGTGTTCTGGTTTTTCGACTTTTCCTTGCCCATTAATAAATCTTTCTGGATTAAATTCACCAGGATTTTTCCACAGATTCTTGTCGTTATGTACTGCCCACAGATTTCCTACCACGTAAGAGCCTTTCGGAATGGTGAATCCGTAAAGACTGGTTTCTTCCATATTGCTATGTCAGACAATGAATTTTACACATAAATATAGAATTATAGGCAATCCCCGCTCTTCTATTTCTATTTCCAAACCTGTGAACAAGAGAGAATGGAAATAATAAACTGTGCCTGTGAACTTCCAGCGTAAAAGCTTCTGTATAAGGCATCTTGCTTTTATCATTGTAACTTGGATCTCTATGCTGACCTATAACGTCGTTAATTTCTTGTAATATTTTGTTCCCCATTTGTGGATATTTCAGGATGTAAAAAATGCTCCAAAGTAAAGATCCAGTTGTTGGTCCTATACCAGCAGCAAACAGAACTCTCAAATTAAATAACAGTTCTTCCTCTGAAAACAAGATATGAAAAATAGTCACTTATTCACCAAGAGAAAACATTAGAGCTACAGTGACTCAAAAAATTGTTTACATGTTTGTGGTAGTACCTTTATTTGGCAAAAAAAGGATATATAACGATTTCTCAGAAAGAAAATATTTTAAATTTTAACACAAATAGCTCATGATCTTTCAGAAAAAGTAAATAATTTTTAAAAATTTCAAAAAACAAAAAAGATATGACTGAAAAAGCGTCGTTCTTCCATGTGAGAATCGTTATATATCTTTTTTTTGCCAATTAAAGATACTACCACAAACATGTGAACAATTTTTTGAGTCACTGTATTCTGAAACTTTGTCCCATTTGCAAATTTCTATTTCCCATTAACTAATTTAGTTTTTGACGATCCGAGCTTTCGTTCTCGAGATATTTGCATTTTGCATCAATTTTTGTCCGAATTTTTCAGATTTGATGGCACTTCGTAACCCTCCTTGTATTGTTGGGCCAGTTTTGTGTGGGCCACCCGGTATCTTGTTCGCACCATAAAGTTTGGGCTAGCCCAAAGTTTAAATCTAGCCTAAAACGCATCTAGCCTAAAATTATCTAGTTTAAAAATTTTTAAACTAGATAATTCTAATCCTGTCTTGTGAACTAGATAATTGCCAAAGAACTAGATAACTGCTAAGGTCACTTCCCATAATTCTGGGCGTAACATGGTCAGTTGATTGTCTATTGGCTGCATGCTAGCCTAGATAAGTTATGTGGCTTTTTGCTTTTTGGTGCGAACGCTCTAGCCTGACTTTTTAAGCCAATATCAGGCCAGAACCAGATTTAAACTTTGGGCTAGCCCAAACTTTCTTGTGCGAACAAGGTATTACTCGTTTTAGACTTACTACTAAAATATCCTTCAGAGCCTGTTTTTTTTATGATAGAATTTCTTTCGGTGAGATAAGCATCAATGTAATTTGTCCTGCTTCCTTCAACATAGCTCTTTTCATGTTGTTGCAATTTATTAGGAAAGAACTTTGCCATAAATATTCTAGCATCTCTTAAAATATAAAACACAAGTTATACTTTTGATGATCTATGTCTGTACAACACGGGATGAATGATGTTAAAGAATAAATACTTTAGTTTTTGAAATCCTGCAGACATGCCTGTAAATGGGATATATTTTATCCAAGGAAGGAATATATGTTTTGACAAAGCACTAAGGAATGTCCCATTATTTGAAACTATTTTTATTAGCTGCCTAAATTCTTTGTCAGAGTATTCAAATCGATTTCCAAATTCAAACATTGCTATTACGTTTGAGATGCTTGCATGTAAGGTGTGCTCCAAATCCATTGGCTTTCCATTTTCCTTTCTGATTTCATTCAAAAAACATTTAATTTCGACCTAAAATTAATTTTAAAATTAATTCCAGATCCAGGGCGAGCCAAAGAGACCTGATGATTTTGAAAATATAATACCGGTATTCTGTAACTATTTCAAATTTTTATTTGAAACTAGAACCATTATGTCTAAAATGGCGTTGGTTGAGGTATTGCTTCCCCTAACAATGACTACTCTAGTCAAAATGGTGGCTTAGAAATAAGCATATAAAAATTTTCAGGTCTCTGGCTCACAAGGAAAGCATCCGAGTGATATAATTTTGCAGATATAAGAATGGCATTTCAAACTCCGTATAATGGTTTTAGTTTCAAATGAAAATTTGGGGTGCCGTTCCAACGACGAATCGCCTAACGGTGAATCTGGCCATTCGGACGAATGGCGAATTTCGATCTTATTCTGTCCAAAAGCAGTCTCAATGGCAAATTTCTCCCAATTCGCCATTGGGAACGTATTTGGACCTTTCTAATGGCGAATTGGTAGAAATTAGCCACAGAGGCGCACATCTAGGGCGACATGAATTGGAAGTCGTGGTAGATGACGCCCACAGATTCGCCATTGGAAACGCAATTAACGTTTCCAATGGCGAATTTCAATATATACGTTTCCAATGGCGAATTTTCCCAGATTCGCCATTGGATACGTTAAAATAGCTTTCCAATGGCAAATTTTGGAAATTCGCCCTTAGATGATTCGCTGTTGGAACGGGTACCCGAAAATTTTAAAAGCATCAGGTTTCTCTGGCAAACCTATATGTGCTATCTGAATTGAATGCCGTATTCAAATCACCAGTCATCAAACTACTTCAATTTTAATTCAGGGTATGCAAACATTACCACACAAATGTTACTACTTTCATCAAGACAGATCTTCAGCTTTAACGGGGAGGGTTACAAGTTACTATGTTTAAACAAGCAATTTGAGGGCAGCAAGTACGTCATTGAAAAATCTAAAGTGTAGTTTATTCGCCTTGTTTTGAAAGTAAAATCAATTATCGTAGATACTCCTGTTTGCTAATCTGATGACTTGATAAAGTTCACAATTTCATATTTTTTTGACACGTGATTGGTGATTTCAAATTTGACTGTTTCATAAGTAGAAAATGTTTTATGTAAACATGTACCATTAATTGTGGCTCGAGACTCGTTTTACCCATTCCAACTTCTCTGAAACTTGAAAGAATGAAACGTCGATGCTGACTCGCTGTTTCACCTTCTGCATTCATTAGACCTGAAACCAAAATTATAAAATCAACTGTGCAGAAAGTCAACACAAAATATTACCCTTAGCAGTTTTACTAAAACGAAAAATATGAACTTTGGGTTTCCCAGAAAATATGTTTCCCTGCTTTACGAAAGCTTCTTTGATGGCATTGTAATCATTCAACACAATCACCAACACATTCCCTAAATAGAAACTATACAAATATTTTTAAAAAGTTCCTAATAAATTTTTATTTGCTAATATTTACCTAACGACATTTCCATACTTTTTTCCCAATTTCGTGACCGCTTTATAAGACGGTTGTTTTAAGAATGGGAGATATCCAACTATTGGCAATCCGCATGGTCCCGGTGGTAAATTTTTTCGTGGTTTTAAATATAGCAATATAGTTATGATTGCTATCAAAATAATGCTTTGATAGTATTCAAACATGATGTTTGTGTAACTTTTTGGTTCCATTCTTATATCATCAGTGAGATATTGTAGTCTGGCTGCCTAAGGCTGTGTGTTATCGGTAATTGCTTTTATGATTTTATCAATAACTGATATAGTTGATGGTTGAACTTATAAAATTACATTGGTTTAATTTTTGTACGAATTTATTTTTTGTGAGAAAAATGAGAAATATCACAAACTCAAGCAAAAACTATTTATGCTATTCAATCGAATGTTTGCGGTCGTAAAGTATTTAAAAAAATTTATTTACCCCTTTATGAAATTCTGAAACGAATAGCCGTCATTGTTTTTAGCATTCTGTGAACTTTCGGGTTTCCGAGAAACACGAAACGAACACGAGAACGAGAAAGGGATCGAGACGAAAAGGTCTTGATAACGTATTTGTAATTAGCCAATAGGAGCGTTTCTTTTCGTGTTGAAATTAGAATAAAGATCTTGAATTTAAACTAAGCAGCGTGCATGTTATGTTATTTTCAAGTCAGCTACTCTTAGATTTAAGATAGTTTACATCAGAAGTGGGATACAACAAATTCATGCGAACTAAAGACGAATAAGTAGACGAAACGATTGAAGTATAAAACGAGAAGACAATTGCTTTTGTGACGGAAACGTTCGGAGACAACGATAAAACAAGTGGACCGTTCAGAGATCTAAAGAAGACGATTTGCTGGAACAAACACGTGTTTTAAGAAGGTTGAACCGAATTACGAGGTGGCCGGAAGAGAAGCAATCGTAGCAAAGATCCGACGTGGAGAACTTTCAACCGATGCTGAATGGAATAAGTTGAGAGTAAAAGAGATTAAGCCACTATTACTTGCGCGTAATATTGTGTCACCGAAGTTAAAGTTTCAAATGCAGTATCTGTTGCAACAAACGTTACGTGCGGAAATGGGAGTCGAAGAAGAATATGAAGAAGAAGATGAAGAAGTCAATAACGAATCGATCAAAGAACAAAACGACGTCGAAAGACGCGCAGTAAACGGACAACCAGCGAACGGGATGTTTAGTACGGAACAAATGGCGGCGATCTTTAAACAGCTGATGCAAAAAGAGCCGAAAGAAGTCAAGAACGCGCCAAAATTACCACGATTTTCGGGCGACCGGAACGAGCTACGTACGACGACTCAATGGTTGGGAAACGTTCATGAATACGCATAAGATTATAATTATAAGTGGACGAACATGACCAAAGTGACGACAGCGGCAGCGGCATTAGACAGACCGGCGAAAGTATGGCACGATAACACAGGAACGACGATACGGAAGTTTGACGAATGGGCGAATGAGTTGAAGAAAAACTTTCCAGAACGACAACTTACGTATAAAGATAGGGAACGCTTATTACAAGCACGGCAAACGAACGACGAAGCCGCCGAGACTTATTTGCGACGAAAATGGGCGACATGCGAAAACTTGGGAATGACAATCAAAGATGCGAAGAGTTACTGTATATAGACTGAAAATTAAGACAGCAGCGACACCGATGTATTTTCAAAAATACCAACACATCAGCGAGATAGTCGAGACGATGCAAGAAGTTGAAGATCGGATAAAAAGCGCGTTATTCTAGACGAAAGGGAAGACGCTTGCAGCAAAGCCAACTGGCAAAGGATACGACGCAGGATTGAAATGCTTCAAATGTGGCGAGGAAAAACACCAAAGAGCGGATTGTACAAACGAGCTGAAATGTTTTAAGTGTCACGAACCAGGAAATTTGTCAACAGAATGTCCCAACGGAGTAAAATGTTTCAAAGGCCCCACAGAGAGTGACAGCTCTTACTGTCTTTACTCTATGTCCTAACTAACTAACGGCTTTATTAACCAGTCACTTTTTGCTTTTTTTGTTTTTAAATTTAAAAAATAAAATAAAATTTGAGATTGTTGGACTCTTTCTAATTCTAATGCAAAAAATCAATAAAGTCTGATGTAAGTACGCTCTTTTGAAAACGTGTATCAAAGGTTTGTTTTTTTACACTAAAAAGTTAACGCAGTAATAGAATTTAAAAGAAATCAGAGTAGGCCTAAAATAAAATAATACTAGACATGACTATTTATGCTTACCAAAGTTATTCAGGAGCATTGATGATGAATTGTCAAGATGGAACTGAATGACACGCAACTTTTGACTACCGACATTTATAGCTGAATATTTTAATTACTGTACTTAATTCTAATGCAGGTGAATTATTTTCGTGGCACAAATAACGCTAATTACAATCTGGCTTTAATAGTTTCAATTTATTGATTCTTTGATCATTATAGTTTAATTATAATTAGTTCGTAATTATAATCCATATAAAAAAACATTAAAATTAAAATTAAAATTTTATATTATAAAAATATACAACTCCTTGCCAAAAAAATGGCATATTCCTATTTTTGAAACTTTTAATATTTGAAATTTCTCAGAAACTATTTCTCACAAGTAAAAATGGTTTTAGGAGGATTTAAAGGATTATTAGAGCTATCATTTCGTTAAAAGTTTTTTGGAAAAAAATGAATAGTTAAAGAGAAAAAAATTAAAAACTCCAAAAAGTGACAATTTACAATATATCTCATAACTTGTAAACAGAATGAGATAAAATTAAAAACTAAAACAGATTTGAGACCGTCTATATCCCAGGAAACTTTTCTAAATTGGATGTATGGGTCTCCAAGGCCCTTAAAAAAAGGCGTAATGGAGCTATGTAAAGAGGTAGACAATCACTATTTTTCAAAAAATCTTGGCGAGCACAACTGTTGACGAATCAAGTCATAACTATAACATGTTATAGTACGACACAATAATGCTTCAATGCTAAAGTTTCGTTTCCCTGTACCTTTACATCACTCACTCATGTGATCAAGCTAACACACTCAATCTGGCTAAAACTGATGTGTCAAAGGCATTTGACACCCCCCCTCAGGATTACGTCTTAAATAGCCTCCGGGACCATTCCATCGGCCCCGAACCAGTTAAGCTTTTTTCGTCATACATAAAATCATCATTTGTGTTATCACAAAATATTTATTTCATATGCCTAGTCAGATGTATCGCTATAAATATACAATAAATAGCTTTTAGATGATAAGAGTTGACAATTAAGAAATCATAATTGTCCCCCTTAATTGTCATGACCGGAGTCACTTGGTATTCTTTGTACAATTGACTAATTTAATTAAACTAGTTGTCTTAATAATGTAGCATTACTTTTCAAAATTTTGTTAATTCTAACTTTTATATTTTGTCCCCCTTTTCTTTAGAAGAGAGGTCATGATTTTTAGAAGAGGATTTTCTGTTTACACTATAATCGGGGAATCTTTGTGTATCATATCATGTTAATCAACATGATTCTTTGCTAAATATTGAGCTCGCATATTTGCAAATTTCCGAGATCTCTCAGCCTGCTGTACTGATTTCTTTCGACGTTTTTTCTTTGGGCAGTTACACACAGTGTACTCACTTGGCAGTGTAAATGACCGTGACGACCCAACTTTTTGTTTTAGGTCATCTCTGGAAAACCATACATGAATGGGACCCTCATTGGAAAACCATACGTGGAAAGGACCCATATTTGGAATTGTGAAATCCCGCAACAAACGAGGGGATCTATATTTGACTCTAAGTCGTGGAACTGATGATTGGAAACCTGGGTTTTCAGTCAGTTTTTGAACATGTTGGTTTGTACTTGAAGTTTCTTCATCACCAGCTGGACTTGGTGACCGAAAACGCTTTTTTGAAGTTCTTAATTCCTCTCGTTGAGATGAATTATTCTGGATATTGCAGGGTTGCTTTCCAGACGCAAATTGTTGTATCTCCGTCAGATTGACGACTGGGACGGGTTTTAGTCGTTGGTTACGGTATTGATTTCGAAATACGAATTGTTGCGCTTCGTTTATATTTTTAAATTCAGCTGAATTTAACTGGTATTGTTTACAATACTGTTCGAATTGATACCGGATCTCCCGTGGGTTAGTCAAAAAACTTTCTTTTTTAGGTTTAAAATCATTCTCATTATCGTGTTGGTAATACTTTTTCAAGGGAAAAGTTTGCTTGACCTTTTTTCGATTTGAAATGGGCGTTAGGTAGAATTGTCTTGGCTGGGGACTCTTCTTGGTAGACAAATCATACGTCCGCAAACATGAGTTTGTGATCGGCGATCGGGCACGTTGTTGTACGTTATTTGACTGCAAATGTTTGTTTGGAGTCCGAATATCTTTCCTTTGCGTTGATATTGGTGGCCCAAAACTTTTGTTTACGGTTCCCAATTCTTTTGATAGCGGTAGGTTAATCGACAGATTAAGGCTAGCCACATATCGTTGTGCTTCAGCTGGATTAGCATATCGAACTGAAATTAGCTGATCTCGATTGTAAACGAGTTTTAATTTGTTCTGAACAACCGACTGGTTAGTTAACGAACTCTCTGGACGAGAATTATTAGGTTTATAATTCTCTTCCCCCTTATCTACCGAATTAGGTGGTTTAAACTTTTCTAACTTAGATCCCCTACTGGATGTTTGAAACATAGTATGAGAATCTTGATTCACTAAGTTTCGGCTGTATGTTTGTGGATTCCGTACTGGATCTTGATGTGAAGATTGAGATTGGGTACGATCTCGCCAGTTCCTAGCTTTTACATAGTCTGAAGCTTCGATTATATTTTTAAACTTGGTTTTATCCAGTCCATGACGATTACAATACAGAGTAAAATGATCGGGAATCTTTTCTGTTTGATCGCCAAGTGGTACAGAACTTAAATTTAAGTTTGTCTGCTTATTATTTCCTTTTGGATCGATCATATTCAATGGTTTTTGAGCCATAAAAAAATTCAAAATCTGACGATTTTAATTCTTTAATTTATAAAGAAGACGAATATAATACACTTTTCAACAAGAAACACTTCTAAACTTTACTTTTGACAAAATAAAATTAAACTTCGCGTTTGTTTGACACGTGTTAGCTTTTGCAGGTTACACGGCACACAAAATTCGAATCGTGACTGAAATCGGGACGGCGTGGTCAAGATGACTCTGGAACACGTCTTCTGGTCTGGTCTGGATGCGAATGATCAGTATCTGATCTGGTCCTCCTTTAATAGCAGGGGGCTGGGGATCCCTAGATCTCCCAACTTCTGATTGGCGGATGTTAGTGTCGGCCAATGGTATAAAGGACGTTACATCTATTTAGTAGTTCTCTACTAAGTCCGTTCCCTTCGAGATTCAATTTTACCGATAAAATAAAATTCCTTCGGGAAGACATTCGTAAAATATTGTATTTTTCAAATGAAAATAAAATAAACTTACTTCAATCTTCTTGAACTTTGGGATTTTTACCAATCCAAATAATTAAATAACTTTTCTTCAAAAAATATTTTTCTTTTAATTATTCCGTTAGTGTGTGATATCGTTACAACCACAACTTTAATAAAGTTTTCTCAAACTCTCAATTTTTCTTATTCTTATTCAATTATCGTTCAAATAATCATTCCTTTGTAATTGAAATCTATTTTCGATTCCCAACATTGTGTATTCATTTCCAATAGGAAGAATAATTTGACCAAGTCTTTACTTTTTCGGGTTTAAATTCCATTTTTCGAGTGTGAAAAAAATAAATTTTCACCATCCATCTCCCCCTTTTTTAACAAATTTTTTTAACAAATAAAAATTCGTTAAAATTCTTTAAATTTGTTTTGCGAGAAAAATTATCTAATTCTCTAATCTTCCAAAAGAAAATATTCGAAATTTTACTTTAAACGATAAAGTTATTGGTACAAATGTGTACTTGTTTTTCGGGAGAAAACTATTCGACAATCCTTTAGACTTTTGGGTAAAAATTATTCATCAAATCTTTCTTTTTTGATGACAATTGCTTTGATTTTTCGAAAGAAAATATCTAGCTAAATTCCACTTTTCCTGAGCGGACAATTGTTTTCACAATTAGTTATTCCTTTGCGATATTTACGAAGGACGTGTCTTTGATTATTCGTTTTAATAATTTTCGTCCCCCTTATCTCTAATAACGAGATGTTTTTGCAGAGATCTTTTATCTTTTGAATGAAAGAATATTTAAATCTCAATTGTCGTAAATACCTTCATCTGCTGCAGCATTTCCTCAATTTGAACTTTTCAAATGAAAAGGCAAATCTGGAGAACTTTCACTGTCAAACTTCTATTCCTATCGCGCCAAAATTCGTAATTCACTGGTTTGGAATTCCGTATAACACGTGACACAATAACAGTATCGATGTCACAATTAAGCAGTTTACTACTCGGTCCGCGCGAGGACATGTAAATTACTTTTTTCCGATAAAAATAATTTTTCTTTGAAAAATATTTGAAATTGATTTTTCACAACTACTTTTGAATGAAATAAAATGAAGTTATTCCAACTTTTCGTTAATTGCTCACACATAACATTCCCTTTACTGTGGGATTTGCATCGAAATTCCATTTTTAAAGAACCTTTCTTTTACTTATCGCAAATAAAACATATTCAATCGTTTTTCTGATTAAACTTTAACACGTAAATTACGAACGAAATATATGATGACATTCCATTAACCTTTAGGAAAATTGACTAAATTCTTAATTTTTAGAGAAAAATAATGTATCTAGAATCTTTCCTTTTCCGAATAAAATCTATGTTCAAAATAGAAGATAAATCTTGTGCAATTCTTAGTTTTTTCGAATGGAAAAATACAACTTTTCATCAGCGGTGATTTATTTGATTTTTCCGAAAGAAAAATAATTACTTTGAAACTTATTTTCTTCGTTTAAATCAGCTATCTGATTTTAAAGCTTCAATCCAATCAAAAAATATTCGCTCCGTAAATATTTCATGTGGCAAAGTTCATAGCCACAAATGGATTTGTTATTCCGGTTTTAAGAAATCATGTGGGAAAATGTCCGATTAGATTACTAAAAATATTCGTTGTTTTTCAAACAGCTAAATTTCATTTAGAAATTCTCAAAATTTGGGAGACCCAAATATCGTTGGAAACTTAAAACACTGTTAAATTTCCGAAAGGAAAGATTGAATGAAATCCTTTTACTTTTCCGAGGGAAAGCGTTTATCGTGATTCGTAACTTTCAATGTAAAAAATACTATTCTACGTGGTCGGCAACTTCATTCGCCGCCATTTTATATTTTCTTAATTTCCATTGTCCCGAAGGAAAAAATGTACTTTTTGTGAAAATAGTTAATTCCTTCAAATAAAGGTAATATTCATTTCGATTTGCAAATCTTTTCTGCGAAATGGAGTGTGTTGTTTTTCTCCAACAACTAAATTATCTTTGGTACCGATGGCAGTGGAAAAATTAGTTCGCGACACTTAAATAAATCTCTACGAACCTTCTGTAACATTTCTCCGCTGTCTTTTATCTGTTGTCCGCCATAATTTCCAAGCATTCGTTCGCACCTTGCGTTGAAGGTTTGAGTAGCTTCCCTGCTGCGTTTGATACGGAGATCGACGCGTATTGCTATGGCGCGTGGTCGCTGGCTATCGGTGTCGACGTACAGTTACAAGAAACTTAATTTCTTGTAAATATTTCCAAATAGTTGCGGTGTTTTCTTCGTTTTAACTTTTCAGGTGGAAAGATAAATTCGTAAGAAGTCCGCCTTCTAAACTTGTATGTTTTTAGCTTTTCGAAATAAAACAAACTTCGAAAAAAAATATCTGTATTCTTATTTCACTCGAAACTTTTTTGATTTCTTATTTAAAATACTTCGTATTCCTTAAATTGTCGAACGAAAATAGTAAAGAGAGTTCACTAAACGTTTCCATTTCGTCAGTTTAACTTTTCACATGAAAATATAAACTGAAAATCTATTTGTCTGTTTTAACTAAAATTTTTTAGTTAATATCGGATTCAAGATTCGCTTTTGCAATTCGATCGAATTAATTTGCAACCTATTTCAGTGATCGTGTGATAGGTCTATAACTTCCGAAATTCCTAGTTAAAGGACTGTTTTGGTGTTTCTCAAGAAAATAAACATGGTTTGAAACTTGTCTGTTTTTTAACTAAATCTTTTAGTTAAATATTTATCTCAAAATTCACTTTTACAATTCTATCGAATTTAATTGCAACCTAATCTCGGTGGGACCTCCACGTGTGAGATTAGGTGGTAGTCTTTGAAATCCCTAAAATCTTCAAACGAAAATAATGAAGGAAAATCTACTACGTATTTCTATTTCATCAGTTTAACTTCTTCACATGGAAATATAAACTGAAAATTTAATCTGTCTATTTTTAACTTAAATCTTTTAGTTAAATATTTATCTCCAATATTCACTGTTGCAATTCAATCGAATTTAATTGCAACCTAATCTCGGTGGGACCTCCACGTGTGAGATTAGGTGGTAGTCTTTGAAATCCCTAAAATCTTCAAACGAAAATAATGAAGGAAAATCTACTACGTATTTCTATTTCATCAGTTTAACTTCTTCACATGGAAATATAAACTGAAAATTTAATCTGTCTATTTTTAACTTAAATCTTTTAGTTAAATATTTATCTCCAATATTCACTGTTGCAATTCAATCGAATTTAATTGCAACCTAATCTCGGTGGGACCTCCACGTGTGACGGTGACGACCACAACTCCCATTTAACAATGGTACCGGGAAGAGATCGCAATAAATAAACAGTGAATACAATACGAGATAAATACAAGACAGTTTATTGTTGGCAAACAATATGGATGAGCTAAATTATACATAGGACTAATGCCGACATTTGGCAAGTTAAATCAGCTATTAAACTATACAAAGAATTGGCCAACTGGCCCTAGAATAATATCACTACGGGTCTGGAATATGGGAGCGGTTTCCCCATCGCTCGACCTGATTGTAGATGTCATCTTAAGCCGGATGGCTGTGTCCTGGAGTCCGATACGGCTTCGCTGGTTTCCTTGGTTCGCTGTGTAAACTATCGCACGTCGATAAATCGAATGATCTGAGCATTGCGGTTGACTTTGTCTGCACCGCCACAACTTTGGGAGGATATTGGTGTAAGTAAATGTATTCATTTACTTATCAATATTCCACTTATGAATTATATTTAATTCATATCGTTGTGAATTCTTATTTAGATATTTCGGGAATAAGTTGTCGTCAACTTATCGGTTATATTGAGTTCAATATGAGATTAAGTCTTCTGACTTGATTTTGGTCCAACTGGTTGTCGAGTTTAAGTTTTTCTGTTATAAATAAAATGAAGATTAAGCTTCCCGTCGCAACACACAATTGCCATCGATTAGAATATACGCCTTGCCATGCAGAACGGTATCAAGCGTCCCCGGCGTCGCAGCACGGTCGTCCATCGAGTGGTTGACGGTACCACGTACACAGGGGTCGATAGCTCGCGGCTCCGCACAGCAGTTTTATCTCTCGCGGTACTAATAATAGACCGACTGCTTTGGCATCGAATACCATGAGAATCAGCTTGCCAAACACTTGGTGCTACTCGTGGTTACTGTAAAACAGACTGCTTTGGCACCATCAGGTGAAGGAACCGATTCTCAACAATACCGATGCTACTCGTGGTAACGGAATACGTTCATACCGAAAAAGACAACTTGGTCCTGTCCGGAGGATACTGAATTGCACAACGGCGGGTTCTCCTTCGGCGTCGCAACCGTAGACTGTAACATTTATGCAACATAATAATCCCAGCACTTCGACTTCAATTGCCGGCGGTGGCATGATTCTGTAGAATCATGCAACGGTTCTTTGCGAATAAATCAACAAAGAACCAAAAGGTTTTTTACGTGAACAACGAATCATACTTCTTAAGTAACAATACCAAACAGAAATAATCAAACAGAGCTGCGGAATGGCCGATTGTTTGGGTTTATATAACCTGACTGGATTTAAGGATTAATCCAGTCATCCAATTGGAACATGGGTTCCACGAATCCCTCCAATCCCGTATCACCGGAAGTGGATACGGAGGAGCATTTATGCAAATTATGCTAATCCTTGTTACAACCGGAACTGGATACCCAGGACCGGAAATGGGTTCCACCAATCAGATTGATCGGTTGACCGATTGATCGCTAAACATTCTGTCCCGCAGAAATGGAAGTTACATTGTATTTAACAATGTCAGATACTTAATATATATTTATATTAATATTTAACACAATTTATTCACTTGATTAAATATACGTTTATATTTAATCATGAGGTTTTCAAGTTCGTATTCGAATTTATCGCTAATTGCGATCGCGCCATCTAGTGGCAATATGGAGCATTGACAAATGCGGGTTTTAGCAGACGAATCTTCGTAATTATGCCGTGATACTTTAGTATCATGTGGAAATTAGTGTTTATTCTTAATAAACGAACATCTTTGTATTTGAAACATCATAAATGACTTTATTCTAGACATTTATCAGTTTTACACAGAATATTGTAAAAATACCATCATATTGGCGCAACAGCGCTTTCTTGATAGAAAATAGGCATTTATAGCCATTGTAAACCGTCATACATCCCCCTTAATAACACAACTATATAATATTTTATAGAGTTTTCGTTATTCTCCTAATTAGCATAAATGCTATTTTCGGACTTGATGTATCTTGGAGATACCGTGACTTCCAATTTCGAATTTGAGTTTACATAAACTAACTTGAATTATCTAAGTTCTGATTTTCTGCCGAAATAATCTTTTCTAATAGCCTAAATTCAAGTCCAGAATTTATTTCCAAGTCTTCTTTTTGAAGAAACTTTCGTCATACATAAAATCATCATTTGTGTTATCACAAAATATTTATTTCATATGCCTAGTCAGATGTATCGCTATAAATATACAATAAATAGCTTTTAGATGATAAGAGTTGACAATTTAAGAATCAAAATGTCCCCCTTAATTGTCATGACCGGAGTCACTTGGTATTCTTTGTACAATTGACTAATTTTAATTTAAACTAGTTGTCTTTTAATACTGTAATATTACTTTTCGAGAATTGTTAATTTTAACTTTATATTTTGTCCCCCTTTTCTTTAGAAGAGAGGTCATGATTTTTAGAAGAGGATTTTCTGTTTACACTATAATCGGGGAATCTTTGTGTATCATATCATGTTAATCAACATGATTCTTTGCTAAATATTGAGCTCGCATATTTGCGAATTTCCGAGATCTCTCAGCCTGCTGTACTGATTTCTTTCGACGTTTTTCCTTTGGGCAGTTACATACAGTGTACTGACTTGGCAGTGTAAATGACCGTGACGACCCAACTTTTTGTTTTAGGTCATCTCTGGAAAACCATACATGAATGGGACCCTCATTGGAAAACCATACGTGGAAAGGACCCATATTTGGAATTGTGAAATCCCGCAACAAACGAGGGGATCTATATTTGACTCTAAGTCGTGGAACTGATGATTGGAAACCTGGGTTTTCAGTCAGTTTTTGAACATGTTGGTTTGTATTTGAAGTTTCTTCATCACCAGCTGGACTTGGTGACCGAAAACGCTTTTTTGAAGTTCTTAATTCCTCTCGTTGAGATGAATTATTCTGGATATTGCAGGGTTGCTTTCCAGACGCAAATTGTTGTATCTCCGTCAGATTGACGACTGGGACGGGTTTTAGTCGTTGGTTACGGTATTGATTTCGAAATACGAATTGTTGCGCTTCGTTTATATTTTTAAATTCAGCTGAATTTAACTGGTATTGTTTACAATACTGTTCGAATTGATACCGGATCTCCCGTGGGTTAGTCAAAAAACTTTCTTTTTTAGGTTTAAAATCATTCTCATTATCGTGTTGGTAATACTTTTTCAAGGGAAAAGTTTGCTTGACTTTTTTTCGATTTGAAATGGGCGTTAGGTAGAATTGTCTTGGCTGGGGACTCTTCTTGGTAGACAAATCATACGTCCGCAAACATGAGTTTGTGATCGGCGATCGGGCACGTTGTTGTACGTTATTTGACTGCAAATGTTTGTTTGGAGTCCGAATATCTTTCCTTTGCGTTGATATTGGTGGCCCAAAACTTTTGTTTACGGTTCCCAATTCTTTTGATAGCGGTAGGTTAATCGACAGATTAAGGCTAGCCACATATCGTTGTGCTTCAGCTGGATTAGCATATCGAACTGAAATTAGCTGATCTCGATTGTAAACGAGTTTTAATTTGTTCTGAACAACCGACTGGTTAGTTAACGAACTCTCTGGATGAGAATTATTAGGTTTATAATTCTCTTCCCCCTTATCTACCGAATTAGGTGGTTTAAACTTTTCTAACTTAGATCCCCTACTGGATGTTTGAAACATAGTATGAGAATCTTGATTCACTAAGTTTCGGCTGTATGTTTGTGGATTCCGTACTGGATCTTGATGTGAAGATTGAGATTGGGTACGATCTCGCCAGTTCCTAGCTTTTACATAGTCTGAAGCTTCGATTATATTTTTAAACTTGGTTTTATCCAGTCCATGACGATTACAATACAGAGTAAAATGATCGGGAATCTTTTCTGTTTGATCGCCAAGTGGTACAGAACTTAAATTTAAGTTTGTCTGCTTATTATTTCCTTTTGGATCGATCATATTCAATGGTTTTTGAGCCATAAAAAAAATTCAAAATCTGACGATTTTAATTCTTTAATTTATAAAGAAGACGAATATAATACACTTTTCAACAAGAAACACTTCTAAACTTTACTTTTGACAAAATAAAATTAAACTTCGCGTTTGTTTGACACGTGTTAGCTTTTGCAGGTTACACGGCACACAAAATTCGAATCGTGACTGAAATCGGGACGGCGTGGTCAAGATGACTCTGGAACACGTCTTCTGGTCTGGTCTGGATGCGAATGATCAGTATCTGATCTGGTCCTCCTTTAATAGCAGGGGGCTGGGGATCCCTAGATCTCCCAACTTCTGATTGGCGGATGTTAGTGTCGGCCAATGGTATAAAGGACGTTACATCTATTTAGTAGTTCTCTACTAAGTCCGTTCCCTTCGAGATTCAATTTTACCGATAAAATAAAATTCCTTCGGGAAGACATTCGTAAAATATTGTATTTTTCAAATGAAAATAAAATAAACTTACTTCAATCTTCTTGAACTTTGGGATTTTTACCAATCCAAATAATTAAATAACTTTTCTTCAAAAAATATTTTTCTTTTAATTATTCCGTTAGTGTGTGATATCGTTACAACCACAACTTTAATAAAGTTTTCTCAAACTCTCAATTTTTCTTATTCTTATTCAATTATCGTTCAAATAATCATTCCTTTGTAATTGAAATCTATTTTCGATTCCCAACATTGTGTATTCATTTCCAATAGGAAGAATAATTTGACCAAGTCTTTACTTTTTCGGGTTTAAATTCCATTTTTCGAGTGTGAAAAAATAAATTTTCACCATCCATCTCCCCCTTTTTTAACAAATTTTTTTAACAAATAAAAATTCGTTAAAATTCTTTAAATTTGTTTTGCGAGAAAAATTATCTAATTCTCTAATCTTCCAAAAGAAAATATTCGAAATTTTACTTTAAACGATAAAGTTATTGGTACAAATGTGTACTTGTTTTTCGGGAGAAAACTATTCGACAATCCTTTAGACTTTTGGGTAAAAATTATTCATCAAATCTTTCTTTTTTGATGACAATTGCTTTGATTTTTCGAAAGAAAATATCTAGCTAAATTCCACTTTTCCTGAGCGGACAATTGTTTTCACAATTAGTTATTCCTTTGCGATATTTACGAAGGACGTGTCTTTGATTATTCGTTTTAATAATTTTCGTCCCCCTTATCTCTAATAACGAGATGTTTTTGCAGAGATCTTTTATCTTTTGAATGAAAGAATATTTAAATCTCAATTGTCGTAAATACCTTCATCTGCTGCAGCATTTCCTCAATTTGAACTTTTCAAATGAAAAGACAAATCTGGAGAACTTTCACTGTCAAACTTCTATTCCTATCGCGCCAAAATTCGTAATTCACTGGTTTGGAATTCCGTATAACACGTGACACAATAACAGTATCGATGTCACAATTAAGCAGTTTACTACTCGGTCCGCGCGAGGACATGTAAATTACTTTTTTCCGATAAAAATAATTTTTCTTTGAAAAATATTTGAAATTGATTTTTCACAACTACTTTTGAATGAAATAAAATGAAGTTATTCCAACTTTTCGTTAATTGCTCACACATAACATTCCCTTTACTGTGGGATTTGCATCGAAATTCCATTTTTAAAGAACCTTTCTTTTACTTATCGCAAATAAAACATATTCAATCGTTTTTCTGATTAAACTTTAACACGTAAATTACGAACGAAATATATGATGACATTCCATTAACCTTTAGGAAAATTGACTAAATTCTTAATTTTTAGAGAAAAATAATGTATCTAGAATCTTTCCTTTTCCGAATAAAATCTATGTTCAAAATAGAAGATAAATCTTGTGCAATTCTTAGTTTTTTCGAATGGAAAAATACAACTTTTCATCAGCGGTGATTTATTTGATTTTTCCGAAAGAAAAATAATTACTTTGAAACTTATTTTCTTCGTTTAAATCAGCTATCTGATTTTAAAGCTTCAATCCAATTAAAAAATATTCGCTCCGTAAATATTTCATGTGGCAAAGTTCATAGCCACAAATGGATTTGTTATTCCGGTTTTAAGAAATCATGTGGGAAAATGTCCGATTAGATTACTAAAAATATTCGTTGTTTTTCAAACAGCTAAATTTCATTTAGAAATTCTCAAAATTTGGGAGACCCAAATATCGTTGGAAACTTAAAACACTGTTAAATTTCCGAAAGGAAAGATTGAATGAAATCCTTTTACTTTTCCGAGGGAAAGCGTTTATCGTGATTCGTAACTTTCAATGTAAAAAATACTATTCTATGTGGTCGGCAACTTCATTCGCCGCCATTTTATATTTTCTTAATTTCCATTGTCCCGAAGGAAAAAATGTACTTTTTGTGAAAATAGTTAATTCCTTCAAATAAAGGTAATATTCATTTCGATTTGCAAATCTTTTCTGCGAAATGGAGTGTGTTGTTTTTCTCCAACAACTAAATTATCTTTGGTACCGATGGCAGTGGAAAAATTAGTTCGCGACACTTAAATAAATCTCTACGAACCTTCTGTAACATTTCTCCGCTGTCTTTTATCTGTTGTCCGCCATAATTTCCAAGCATTCGTTCGCACCTTGCGTTGAAGGTTTGAGTAGCTTCCCTGCTGCGTTTGATACGGAGATCGACGCGTATTGCTATGGCGCGTGGTCGCTGGCTATCGGTGTCGACGTACAGTTACAAGAAACTTAATTTCTTGTAAATATTTCCAAATAGTTGCGGTGTTTTCTTCGTTTTAACTTTTCAGGTGGAAAGATAAATTCGTAAGAAGTCCGCCTTCTAAACTTGTATGTTTTTAGCTTTTCGAAATAAAACAAACTTCGAAAAAAATATCTGTATTCTTATTTCACTCGAAACTTTTTTGATTTCTTATTTAAAATACTTCGTATTCCTTAAATTGTCGAACGAAAATAGTAAAGAGAGTTCACTAAACGTTTCCATTTCGTCAGTTTAACTTTTCACATGAAAATATAAACTGAAAATCTATTTGTCTGTTTTAACTAAAATTTTTTAGTTAATATCGGATTCAAGATTCGCTTTTGCAATTCGATCGAATTAATTTGCAACCTATTTCAGTGATCGTGTGATAGGTCTATAACTTCCGAAATTCCTAGTTAAAGGACTGTTTTGGTGTTTCTCAAGAAAATAAACATGGTTTGAAACTTGTCTGTTTTTTAACTAAATCTTTTAGTTAAATATTTATCTCAAAATTCACTTTTACAATTCTATCGAATTTAATTGCAACCTAATCTCGGTGGGACCTCCACGTGTGAGATTAGGTGGTAGTCTTTGAAATCCCTAAAATCTTCAAACGAAAATAATGAAGGAAAATCTACTACGTATTTCTATTTCATCAGTTTAACTTCTTCACATGGAAATATAAACTGAAAATTTAATCTGTCTATTTTTAACTTAAATCTTTTAGTTAAATATTTATCTCCAATATTCACTGTTGCAATTCAATCGAATTTAATTGCAACCTAATCTCGGTGGGACCTCCACGTGTGACGGTGACGACCACAACTCCCATTTAACAATGGTACCGGGAAGAGATCGCAATAAATAAACAGTGAATACAATACGAGATAAATACAAGACAGTTTATTGTTGGTAAACAATAATATCAAGGCTAAATTATACATAGGACTAATGCCGACATTTGGCAAGTTAAATCAGCTATTAAACTATACAAAGAATTGGCCAACTGGCCCTAGAATAATATCACTACGGGTCTGGAATATGGGAGCGGTTTCCCCATCGCTCGACCTGATTATAGATGTCATCTTAAGCCGGATGGCTGTGTCCTGGAGTCCGATACGGCTTCGCTGGTTTCCTTGGTTCGCTGTGTAAACTATCGCACGTCGATAAATCGAATGATCTGAGCATTGCGGTTGACTTTGTCTGCACCGCCACAACTTTGGGAGGATATTGGTGTAAGTAAATGTATTCATTTACTTATCAATATTCCACTTATGAATTATATTTAATTCATATCGTTGTGAATTCTTATTTAGATATTTCGGGAATAAGTTGTCGTCAACTTATCGGTTATATTGAGTTCAATATGAGATTAAGTCTTCTGACTTGATTTTGGTCCAACTGGTTGTCGAGTTTAAGTTTTGCTGTTATAAATAAAATGAAGATTAAGCTTCCCGTCGCAACACACAATTGCCATCGATTAGAATATACGCCTTGCCATGCAGAACGGTATCAAGCGTCCCCGGCGTCGCAGCACGGTCGTCCATCGAGTGGTTGACGGTACCACGTACACAGGGGTCGATAGCTCGCGGCTCCGCACAGCAGTTTTATCTCTCGCGGTACTAATAATAGACCGACTGCTTTGGCATCGAATACCATGAGAATCAGCTTGCCAAACACTTGGTGCTACTCGTGGTTACTGTAAAACAGACTGCTTTGGCACCATCAGGTGAAGGAACCGATTCTCAACAATACCGATGCTACTCGTGGTAACGGAATACGTTCATACCGAAAAAGACAACTTGGTCCTGTCCGGAGGATACTGAATTGCACAACGGCGGGTTCTCCTTCGGCGTCGCAACCGTAGACTGTAACATTTATGCAACATAATAATCCCAGCACTTCGACTTCAATTGCCGGCGGTGGCATGATTCTGTAGAATCATGCAACGGTTCTTTGCGAATAAATCAACAAAGAACCAAAAGGTTTTTTACGTGAACAACGAATCATACTTCTTAAGTAACAATACCAAACAGAAATAATCAAACAGAGCTGCGGAATGGCCGATTGTTTGGGTTTATATAACCTGACTGGATTTAAGGATTAATCCAGTCATCCAATTGGAACATGGGTTCCACGAATCCCTCCAATCCCGTATCACCGGAAGTGGATACGGAGGAGCATTTATGCAAATTATGCTAATCCTTGTTACAACCGGAACTGGATACCCAGGACCGGAAATGGGTTCCACCAATCAGATTGATCGGTTGACCGATTGATCGCTAAACATTCTGTCCCGCAGAAATGGAAGTTACATTGTATTTAACAATGTCAGATACTTAATATATATTTATATTAATATTTAACACAATTTATTCACTTGATTAAATATACGTTTATATTTAATCATGAGGTTTTCAAGTTCGTATTCGAATTTATCGCTAATTGCGATCGCGCCATCTAGTGGCAATATGGAGCATTGACAAATGCGGGTTTTAGCAGACGAATCTTCGTAATTATGCCGTGATACTTTAGTATCATGTGGAAATTAGTGTTTATTCTTAATAAACGAACATCTTTGTATTTGAAACATCATAAATGACTTTATTCTAGACATTTATCAGTTTTACACAGAATATTGTAAAAATACCATCATATTGGCGCAACAGCGCTTTCTTGATAGAAAATAGGCATTTATAGCCATTGTAAACCGTCATAGCAATGGCGGGAGCACAGCCACCATTTCCGACACTTTTAAATGTCATTTTCGGAATCAGGAGGCTTTACTTGGTAATTATCACGTCTTTTTCTTTTTTCTTTTTTACTGAGAGGTGCCTCGAATCTTGCATTACCCAGGTTTGTTTTTGATCAAATTTTTGAATTAATTGCTACGAAACTTCAAAGTTTCTTTAAAGTAGAGGCAACAGGTCAATACCATTATTCGTGACTCGAAACTAGTTGTCCCCATTCCAAAATCTCTTAGACTTGATACAATAAATCGACGGTGTTGACTTGCTATTTCGCCTTCTGCCATCATAATACCTGAAACCGTAATCATGTTAATCACTCAGTAAGCTTATTCTAGAATTGCACCTTTATCAGTTTTATTGAATCGAAAAGCATTGGCTTTTGGTTTTCCGGAAAATATATTTCCTTGCTTCACAAATGCTTCTTTCATGGCGCTATAATCACCCAACACTATCACCAACTCACTCCCTGAGTAATAACTGCAAATAAATTTTTTTTTAAAAAGTTTATTTAATGTTAAGGTTTATTTTATTTAAAGTTTACCTCATGACATTACCATATTTCTTTCCTAATTCTGTGAGACCTATATGAGCCGGTTGTTTCAAGAAAGGAAGATATCCTACTATGGGCAATCCCCATGGTCCTGATGGTAAATTTTTTCGAGGTTTAAAATATAGAATTGTAGTTATAATTGCAATCAGAATAATGGTCTGGTAGTGTTCAAACAGAATATTGGTGAAAATTGTTAAGTCCATAATTATGGTCAGTTGATAGATGTGGACTTGTTATGTTTGTCTTGCTTGATGATAAATTCCTGGTCATATTAAATATTTTTCTTAATTTAAAAAAAATTAAGTTATCATGTATTCATAGCTATCAATTATTACAGTAACTGGAGATATTAGATTAGTGTGCAACAGGATATTGTTTTTATTATGCAACGTACAGGGCCGTTCCTAGTAAATATCTGTGGTGAGGCGAGCATTAAAAATGCCGCCCACCCCCCCCCCCTCCCCCCCCCCCCAAAAAAACCTATTTCTGAATACGTTCGAAAATATTTTTAAATTTTTTTTTTTTTTTTTTTTTTTTTTTTTTTTTTTTTTTGGCCAAAATTGCCGTCCCTGTCAGTGTGCCGCCTGAGGCGGCCGCCTCTTTGCCTCATAGGTCGAAACGGCCCTGGCAACGTAACAATGTTTTTTAGGTCTAAAATCCAAGGTTACCCACTTTTTAATTATTTTTTTTACTTAGAACTATGTCTTAAGAGGACAGTCTACTTTGGCGGGAATGTAAACCAGCACCAGCAATGGATAGAGGCGACTGGTGCCAACTACAATTGCCCCGAGCTGCTGATTCTAAAATTCAGTCCCATTATCTGAGTGGACCATCTTGACTTAAGCTTCAAACTTATTTTGGTGTGTACCTATGAATTGTTCAAAAACTAGCGAAGTCTCAACCTTTGACAACAATAAACGAGGGAATAAACACCTTGAGTAGTCATCTGTGATCATGAAGATATGATATAATCTGATCTTCCAATTGAAGGGTGTGGCATCAGACAACAAAGCTCTACGTGAAGCATCTGTAGCGGCCCATGGCTCCGATTGAGGGTGCAGGCAAAAACTGGCTTCTGGTGTGCTTTGCTGTCACACATTCCTCACACAATTTCCATTTATGAACTTTGTCAATTGTCATCTCTATCACCATCTTTTTCTTTATTAAATCTTTTAAGACACGATTGTTTATGTGTGCCAACCTGCGGTGCCAATGGAGGTTGTGATTGAATAGCCATCACTACTGCTTTTTTCTCCATTGCAGGTGCATTCAGGTTTCTTGTTTGTAATCATCTATGGGATTAAGCTTGGAACACTTGCACGTTGTCAATCGTAGAAACTGTATAACCACTGGCGGTAAATGCCACTTTATATCCCAAATCAGTCATTCTGGTAATTGATAGCAGATTACCACTCAAATCAGGCACATAATAGGTATCTTCCAACTTGAGTACTCTGGCTTGATCACCAAACTAAATATTCAGCATCATTACACAAGTTCCTGATGCTTTAATCTTTGCCATCAGCCAATGAAACCACCTTGGGGAATGAGTTATCCAATGTTGTAAATAAACTCCTGTTTCCACTCTTGTGTGAAGTCTTACCATATGCAAGGGTCAAATTGTTCTCGATCTATTAAAAGTTTGTTCTCCCTGTCTACTTGAGCAGGGTTACTGTCCGTTGCAACAAGAGCGAACTGTGGTATTTGATCCTCCACATCTATTACTTGCCTGGATGTGGATGGTCCAGATAATCCACATCCTCTGGGGACCCAACGTTTGCGGATGTTAGTGGTTGAATGTCTTGGCTCTGCTGGGGGGCAGCAACACTTCGCTTGTCTATGGCCTGGGATCCCACAATTTCAACATTTGAGTTGGGTTTGACCTCCGGCTGATCTGTCACCCTTGCCCCGTTGAGAGGAGGTTGCACCTCGTATCCAATTGGCGTTCTCCAAATTTGAAGTTGGCTGTTGTGGCTTTTTTGTGTCCTCAGCCAATAAGGCACATTTCAAGACTTGAATTGTTATTTTTTTTTACCCCCAGCACATCACAGCTGCGTGCAAAATTAATATAATCCGCAGTCAATCCTTTCAGGATGTGTGAGCAAAGTTCTGGTATAACAGTTACTACTACCATTGGTTGGAGCTCCTGAGCTACTGCTGTAGTGCGCCCAATATATTCCAAAATTGTCTTGCTAGATTTTATTTGGATTCTTGCCAAGTCGGTCTTTAATTGGACTTTCAACTCTGCCAAAACACCTTGGTTCTGGGTTTGCAATGAGTATGAGGTTTATCACTTTATCAGTTCAGGATGAGGCTTATTACCCAAACAATTCAGGGCCTAACTCTTATGGAACATTTAAAACTGTATGAAAACTTTAGATTTCCAACCTTGCTCACAATATGTACTGTAAGTTAATTATTTAGCCAAAAAACAGTCCATATCCAACATAAGAAATTTGTGTTCGGGCTCTTAACCTATGAAGAGTCCAACATGCAATGGAGACTTGGGAACATTCACACATTCATCTTCATTTTTATTGATAACATTTAGTTACATAGCAACAGAAAGATATATTGTTAATTTGTAAAAACATTGTTCCATCATAATTGCTATCAGAATAATGGTCTGGTAGTGTTCAAACAGAATATTGGTAAAATTTGTTAAGTCCATAATTATGGTCAGTTGATAGATGTTGACATGTTATGTTTGTCTTGCTTGATGATAAATTATGGGTCGTATTAATTTCTTTTCTCAATTTAAAGAAAAATAAAACAAAGGGTTATTGTGTATTCATGCCTATCAATTATTAACTAAAGATATTAGATCAGCGTGCAACGATCAATTGTCTTTGTAGGTCTAAAATCCGTGGTTATTAATTTCAATGCAAAAGATTATATAATTACAATATATTTTTGAAGCAAATGGGACAAGGCAGTTGTATTATCCTGTGCAAAGCCTAAGATTATTAATGATAATGAGAATCCACGTTGACTATACTCTTTCCACACTCGAAATACCCCCCTGGAAGCTTGGCTCCCATTGGCCTAATCTGATCACTCAGAACTGCAGTTGAACTACTGCTATGAGGAAAAGTAGTTCCCTTTGATTTTGAGTCTTTTCCTGAATAATAATGGAAAAAATGATCTACATTTAATGTTATTGTGTAATAAAATATATTTTCTAATTTGAAAATAAAATTTTATGTTGTTTTTAAATAAAATGCATTTATTTTAATTTTATTGCTTGCTATGTCTGGAGAGCAAACAATTTCCAAACAATGGGAAATCGATTGCAATGTCTGTATTTGTATTTACATCTGTATGTCTGTGTAATGCATTTCTGGTGTTTTGGGTCTTCTTTTTGTATCAGTACACAAGTGAAATGGCTTGGCCAATGGGAGCCAAACTTCCAGGGGGGTATTTTGAGTGTGGAAAGAGTATAGCTTAGTAAATAAATGATTTTATTGATTGTAAAATTGTTGCTCTGCTTTTAGGTCATACAAATTTTGAATGGTTTGGGACTCAATGCAACCCCAAATTGAAAGTCCATCGACACAGTATTTCCTTTTGGGAGTCTTATCTTGAAATTTTGAAGTAATGTTGTAAAGTATAGGAAATTTTGAGTATTTGCTAGAGACTCGCCAATGCAGTTTCGTTTACCTGTTTAAAATAAATCAAAAAGAATAAAAGGAATATTAAATTGTTTATATGGGCGAGGTCCAAATTTGCGATGACCGGATTTGCGATGGAAAAAATTGCGATATCAAGTTGGATTGAAATTGGTGGAGTAAGACGCGAAACAGGAAGTTGGAGAGCATTTATGACGTCACTTCGCCTCAACAATGCGTCGTCTCACAAACTGGACGCCATTTGCAGTGCGCAATCCAGTAGTGCATTCATCTAATTACTTGATAATTAAGAAGATTCGTGCTGACCTTATTATCCTGACTATTATCCCCCCCCCCCTGGTATATTACTTCTGACAACTTCTCACTATATATTAAGTCACGAAAATCCAACCAAAACAAAATTTTACCTATAGAAAAGGGAATAAGATATTCTGATTTTTGAACTTCTCCTTGCTCATTCAAGAATCTATCGGGATTGAATTCATCAGGGTTTTCCCACAAATCTTTGTCATGATGTACTGCCCATAAATTTCCTATTACGTAAGAGTGTTTTGGAACAGTGAATCCAGAAACATTGGTTTCTTCCATGTTGCTATTTAAGTAAATTAATTATAGTAAACACTAAATTAAATTAGATTTTACATACCTGTGAACAAGAGTGAATGGAACTATTGATGCGTGTCTGTGGACCTCTAACAGATACGCACTAGTATACGGCATGTTGTTTTTGTCACTGAAAGTAGGATCTCTGCTATGACCAATAACATCGTTATTTTCTTGTAAAACCTTTTTTCTTATTTCTGGATATTTTAGGATGTAAAGAATACTCCAGAGTAGAAGAGAAGTCGTAGTTTCAGTGCCAGCACCAAACAAAGCCCTTAGATTTCCAACAAGTTCATCTTCTGAAAAGGTAATTCAATCTATTAATTTAAACAATTGTGTGTATAGAATATGCCTGAGCAGGCATTAGCTCCACAGACGACAATTGGAAGCGAGCACAAGTTGACACAAGTTGACTTAATGTCTGTTTCATCCGGTCAGGTAAAGGATCTTTATTTTAGTGATCAATTTTAACACAAGTGACACTGATATTCGCATAGTGATCGCTCCCAGGCAGTGTTAGGCTTAGTACGCCTACCGTAACGAGTGATTTTTACTTAGGCCTTTAATTGCGCCCGTAGCTATTGCTGTTTGATTTAGTTTGAATTTGACTTACTAGAAAAACATCCTTCTGAACCTGTTTTTCTTATGGTAGAATTTCTTTCGGTAATAGAAGCATCAATAAAATGCGTTCGGCTTCCTTCGGTATAGTTTCTTTCATGTTGTAGTACTTTTTTGTAGAAAAAGTTTTTAACAACTTTTACACCTTCTCTATAAATAAAAAATGTTTCGAGTTAGAAGTAAGGAAAGATAAGACAAATTGGAGAACTTTTGGAAATTTACTCTGTTGGCATTGGCAGGACAGTGCTGTAGTGGCTGCAGTATATGTTTCACTTTATACTGTAATGGAGAGTACTAGTATATGGCCGATACAGGGTGGTTAATGGAAATAATTTGGATAGGGTTGAATGAAAAATTCAGAAATTTTCAAGTATGCTCTTTCCAATGAACTTCATTTCAAAGACCTTGAAATGTTTTTTCAGGGTCACGTTATTACTATATCTTGGAAACCATCGAAGCTAAGACAAAATTTCCAATTGAAAAGTTGTAGAGCACACTTTATTTAGTATTGAAATTAAGTTCATTGAAAAGAGCACACTTGATTTATATTGCATGAAAATTTTAGAATTTCTCCCTTCAACCGTATCCAAATTATTTTGATGGAACCACAGTTTTGACTCACCCTGTACAGTCGATTTTATTTACAACTACAGCCAGGGCTGGACTGAGAACAAATTAAGTATCGGGAAATCTGGATAGGTTGAGCTATGGGAACAAATTTGTGACTGTCTGGCCATCCACAGTGACCCACGTCACTCCACACACTGCTCTCTAGCCCCTGGTCACCCCTCTTGCAGGGTAGACTGACCCAGTGGGGAAGGAGGGAGCTGAGTGGTGTGGGAGAGAGAGTTTGGACAGCACCGGGTGAGGACGTGTGCTAGTGAGGTCCCGTAGCCAGCCTGGGCAGTGCAGTGCCCGAGTTGACTCTGCTTTTCTCCCATTCACCACTGTGACGCTCAGTGACAGGGAGATGTCCTTGTTGCAACCTTCTTGAGCAGCTACATGGGCTGTAGGTAAGTACCACATCAGAATGTCATATGCCAACCGACCACATCACTCACGGGCTAACCGCCCTGTGAGTGACGGGCCCATGTTAGACATGTTAGAAATATAGAAGCTCCAAAAACCGGCTTGCGAAATGCTGCTTTAGGTCAACCAAAGATTTTTAAATTCTACTTCATGGAGTTAGAGCTGTTTCGTATTTTTCCAACTAGAAATTTGGGGGCAGTAGTTTCTTTAACCTAATAGCTCGCCTAGAAATATTGCCCGAAAATGAGAAACAATACAATTGAAATGGTAAATATTTCAGAAAGAAAATATTCAAGGAAGGGCTTTTAGTCTTTGGGAGTCAAAAGTAGCTTACTTCGTCTTGTGAAATCCTATAAATTTGTCACTGAAGGGGATATATTTTATCCATGGAAGGAATACACGTATTGCCAAAGATCCATTAAATTGTGCGTTGTCTGTTACCAATTTTCTAAGGCGAATAAATTCTTCATCTGAGTATTCAAATCGCTTCCCAAATTCAAGCATAGATATTACATTTGACACACTTGTGCGTAACAGTGGTTGCAAATCTATAGCTTTTCCATTTTCTTTTCTGATTTCATCCATAAAGTACTTGATTTCTAGCTGCAATATTTATTAAACATTTGTTTTATGTGGTAAATATGATTTTTTTTATCTATTACAGTTGAACTGATAGCCGAATCACGAATGTGTGTACAACAATTTTTTCACGATTCTGATTGGCTGTCAAAGTCACATGACCAAAACACCAGCAAGCTTGAACCTGGAGCGGGTACAGTGAGTACAAGCTCGCTTCAAAACAAAGCTTTGAATAAAAACGCAAGTTGGTGTTTGCTCAAGCGGGCGAGATTTTAGTTGCTTTTTCAAGTAAAAGCAAGCTTTTAAATTTTACTCGCTCCCTTGTGTTTCCACCTTAAGAGCCGAAAATGCAACAAGTACCATTAATTGTGGCTCGAGACTGGTTTTCCCCATTCCAAAATCTCTGAAACTTGAAAGAATAAACCGACGATGTTGACTGGCTATTTCGCCGTCGGACATCAAAAGACCTAAAAATATCATAAAATGAACACACAGATTTTAAAATATCAGCATAATTGATATAGAAAATAAGAAAAGGATTTCTACCTTTGTCGTTGGAACTAAATTTAAAAACATTGGCTTTTGGTTTCGCAGAAAAAATATTTCCTTTCTTTACAAATGCTTCTTTAATGGCTTTATAATCACACAATGTTATGACCAACACACTCCCTAAGTAAAAGCTACGATAACAAAATATTTATTTAACAAAATGTTAATTTTTAGTATAAAATTTACCTCATGACACTGCCATACTTCTTTCCTAACTCAGTAATTCCTAAGTGAGGCGGTTTTTTCAAGAATGGAAGATAACCTACTATCGGCAAGCTCCACGGTCCTGGCGGCAAATTTTTACGTGGTTTCAAGTACAGCAACGCAGTAATGATGATTGTCAGCCCAGTTATAATTTGGCTGTATTCGTAAATGATATTGTTGAAATTTGTTAGTTCCATTGTCATTGCAGTTATGTGCTAAAAAGGTTGATGTTGATAATGATAATCCTTTATATACGACGATATTTAAAAAAATAGATATGATGGCCATTTGCTTTTGACCTTGGTATATGAGACTTGAATGATTAGATTAAATGGTTGGCGCTTTGTTGGGATTTTTTAGTACGCACTTACTAAAATTAATTAATTTGAGCGAACGAAAATTAGAATTAGGGATTTGGTGAGACAATTTAGTGCAAATCCAAAACACAAAACATAAAACGTAATTCTATCTTAATTTAACGTGATCAGTGCGTATGAGTATTTTAAAATAAAAAATGAAAAAATATTGGAAAAAGTTGGCGCCTTTAATAAAACACTGCAACTGTGTTACATGTTTTACACCAGGTGACATTCAATAAAGAATTAACTCAACATGAGTATTAGAACTATTTGTTAATAGGATGATGACCTCCTTGTGTTACAAAGATAATGAAATATTAATTCAACATTTTGAGTCATAATGAAAACATCATTTGATACAACTATGAAATTCGTGACTAAGAGAGACCTTGAATACGACGATCCAAAGGTCGTGCTGTTTTTATCGTTCCACTACAGTCAGCACAGGATTTTACACAAAATTCTCGTGTTATCAGATGATTTATTATGTTTACTGTTATGTTTATTATGTTTACATGTCTGTTGTATGAATGTGAGCTTTGTTCGGAGGTTCATTTGAGGTATTGAAGGGGTGTACTGTTTATTGTAAGGTTACTACTTTGTTATCATACGAATATTGAACGGTTCAGGCAATCTTATAATCCCAAGTTGATTCTCCATTGATACTGTTTTTCCTTCTGGAAGTTTGATTTCAAAATGTTGAAGTAATGTTGTGAAATAGAGGAAATATGTCGTATTTGCTAAGGCTTCTCCAATGCAATTTCGTTTACCTATTGTTAAAATAGCAAACACTTGTGATTTTCAATTAATATTGCTTAGAACTGTAGATTATCGAAGTTTACCGATTGAAAAAGGAATTAAATATTCCGGTTTTTCCACTTTTCCATGTTCATTGATGAATCGTTCTGGATTAAACTCATCAGGATTTTCCCACAGATTCTTGTCGTGGTGTACTGCCCACAGATTTCCTACTATGTAAGAGCCTTTTGGAATAGTGTATCCGTTTAGAGTGGTTTCTTCCATATTGCTTTGTCAGATAATGGATATTAGATATAAATAAATAGAATTATAATGAAATTCGGTTATATTTGGTAAGGACAACATTATATTTCTTTATACATACCCGTGAACAAGCGAAAATGGAAGTAATGAACTGTGCCTGTGAACTTCTAGCATAAAAGCATCCGTATAAGGCATATTGGTCTTGTCATTGAAAGTTGGATCTCTGTTTTGACCAATAACGTCGTTAATTTCTTGTAACACTCTGATTCCCATTTCTGGATATTTCAAGAAGTAAAGAACGCTCCAAAGTAAAACTGCAGTAGTTGTGTCCGTGCCAGCAGCAAACAGAACTCTTAAATTAGCTAATAGTTCTTCCTCTGAAAATAAGAAATGTAAAATAGTTATTTATCCCTGATGAGAAAAGATTACGAGATATTTCCCATTTCCACATTTTGATTTCCCATTACTCGTTTCAGACTTACTACTAAAATTTGCTTCGGAGCCTGTTTTTTTGATGATAGAATTTCTTTCAGTGAGAAAAGCATCAATGTAATGTGTCCTGCTTCCTTCCACAT
The DNA here is from genome assembly GCA_949358305.1 of Strigamia acuminata. Lineage (NCBI taxonomy): Eukaryota > Metazoa > Arthropoda > Chilopoda > Geophilomorpha > Linotaeniidae > Strigamia > Strigamia acuminata. The sequence goes on along the minus strand of OX442314.1, from coordinate 25,674,713 downwards.
AGTTGTTTTCATTTTGTTGCAGTTTTTCAGAAAAGAAGTTCGTCATTAATATTCGCGAACTACTTTAAAGTAACAATTTTGAAGATCATCAGCAGTCAGCAGTGAGGATGCGTGATATTAAGTACTTTAGGGTTTGAAATGCTGCAGTCATGCCTGGAAGTGGAATATATTTTATCCAAGGGAGAAATGTCTGTCTTGTCATAGCTCCAAGGAATTGCCCTGTATTTGTTATTATTTTTATTGACCGGCTAAATTCTTTGTCCGAGTATCCAAATCGTTTTCCAAATTCAAACATTGCTATTACGTTTGAGATGCTTGCGTGTAATGAATGTCTCAAATCCATAGGTTTTCCATTCTCTTTTCTGATTTCATCCAAAAAACATTTAATTTCTTCCTAAAATTTATTTTAAAATCAGTTCCAGATGCGATATCTAGAAAGTTGCAGGTCGTTTCTGACTGGGAAAACAAGCCTATCCGATCGGAAATGAGCTGAGGAATCATTTCTGAAATCCATTTATTCATATCGTGTACCGTTGTAAAGTTACAGGCGAAAAACTTGGTTTTTGCCATATCTCCCAAACGGTGCATGCTATGCAACTTTTGAATGCAGAAACCGATTCCTGAGCTCGTCTTTGATCGGTTTGGCTACTTTTCTCGGCCAGAAACAAGCACCCGCTAATTTCTTGGCGTCAGAACGAAAATCAAGAAAAAGGTGAAGTAAGTAGTAAGGGATTTCCGTGTTGCATTATTTTAAATGCAGAACTGAATCACAAATGCATTTTCTTGAAATGCATAAATGAATAAAAAACCAGAAATGCGGACACAGCATCTCAGAGTGTTCAAAGATCTGACTATGATAGAAAGGAGTGTAGTTATCACAACATCCTTGTTACACTAGTCTGATTATTTGATAAAGTCCGCAATTTAATTTTATTTTGGCAGGTGATTGGTGATTTCAAATTTCATTGTTTCATAAGCAAAAAGTGGTATATGCAAACATGTACCATTATTTGTGGCTCGAGACTGGTTTTACCCATTCCAAAATCTTTGAAACATGAAAGAATGAAGCGTCGGTGCTGGTTCGCTGTTTCGCCTTCTGCCACCATAAGACCTGAAACCACGATCATAAAACCAACATAACATTAAGTAATCAAGTAAACCATTACCTTTAGCTGTTTTAGTGAAACGAAAAGGATTAAAATTGGGTTTCCCAGAAAATATGTTTCCTTGCTTCACAAAAGCTTCTTTGATAACGTTATAATCACCCAACACTATCACCAATATATTCCCAAAGTAAAAACTAAACAAATAGTAAAAAATAATAATAATAATGACATTTTGTGTTTGGGATTTAATACATACCTAATGACATTTCCATACTTTTCTCCCAATTTCGTGACTGCTTTATAAGGCGGTTGTTTTAAGAATGGGAGATATCCAACTATTGGCAATCCCCATGGTCCCGGTGGTAAATTTTTTCTTGGTTTTAAATATAGCAATATAGTTATGATTGCTATCAAAATAATGCTTTGATAGTATTCAAACATGATGTCTGTGAATTTTTTTAGTTCCATACTTATAGTAGTAAGATGTTCTATGTGACTGTGACTGTCTTATGCTGTTATCGGTTAAGTTGGTTTATAGTTTATCTTATCAATAACTGATGTTTGGACTCATTAAATGACATTGAAATGACATTTCGCATATTATATCACACGAATTTGTTTTGGTTTTGTTGGACATTGTGTATTTCGGCCCCTAATACATCACCCGGAAGGGCTTGGACGTTTCGAGCATATACGTCCACTAAACGTTTTTTTCTGGGCAATTTAACTTTACATAATCACTTCTCACTCAGCTCTCGACCGAGCCTCAACTCTTAGATTCTGAGTGTGAACGTCAACCCAAAAAAAACTGACAGACCAAGCGCGACACATGTTACTGTATTTGTAATTTGTTTTCCATCCTACAATATAATTTTCTTTTTTTGCTATTTATCTAAACTGCCAAAAATATTGTTCTGAAATGAAAATAATTATTGGCTAATAATTCCAGGTTTTTATTGGGTGGATAATTTTTTCTACATACTTTACTAATAGATTTAATACTTAAAACAGGGAAATTACGTCAAGTTTTTCAACATTTAAAAGTTAATGAATTAAATTCTCTACTTTGTTATCGCACAAATTTTGAAGCTTTTCGGAAACTGCCCATTTCTACCTTCAGCACCAGTTGATAATGTTTCTCCTTGTGGCAGTTTTATACGAAAAGTTTGCAGCAATGTTGTTAAATAAAGAAAAAATTGCATATTTGCTAGGGACTCTCCAATACAGTTTCGTTTGCCTATTTTAATATAAGAAAAAATTGAGATATTAGACAAACATATGATTTGATTTTTAGGATGAGATTTTTAAAACTCTTTCTCACTTTACCTATGGAAAAAGGAATGAGGTGTTCTGGTTTTTCGACTTTTCCTTGCCCATTAATAAATCTTTCTGGATTAAATTCACCAGGATTTTTCCACAGATTCTTGTCGTTATGTACTGCCCACAGATTTCCTACCACGTAAGAGCCTTTCGGAATGGTGAATCCGTAAAGACTGGTTTCTTCCATATTGCTATGTCAGACAATGAATTTTACACATAAATATAGAATTATAGGCAATCCCCGCTCTTCTATTTCTATTTCCAAACCTGTGAACAAGAGAGAATGGAAATAATAAACTGTGCCTGTGAACTTCCAGCGTAAAAGCTTCTGTATAAGGCATCTTGCTTTTATCATTGTAACTTGGATCTCTATGCTGACCTATAACGTCGTTAATTTCTTGTAATATTTTGTTCCCCATTTGTGGATATTTCAGGATGTAAAAAATGCTCCAAAGTAAAGATCCAGTTGTTGGTCCTATACCAGCAGCAAACAGAACTCTCAAATTAAATAACAGTTCTTCCTCTGAAAACAAGATATGAAAAATAGTCACTTATTCACCAAGAGAAAACATTAGAGCTACAGTGACTCAAAAAATTGTTTACATGTTTGTGGTAGTACCTTTATTTGGCAAAAAAAGGATATATAACGATTTCTCAGAAAGAAAATATTTTAAATTTTAACACAAATAGCTCATGATCTTTCAGAAAAAGTAAATAATTTTTAAAAATTTCAAAAAACAAAAAAGATATGACTGAAAAAGCGTCGTTCTTCCATGTGAGAATCGTTATATATCTTTTTTTTGCCAATTAAAGATACTACCACAAACATGTGAACAATTTTTTGAGTCACTGTATTCTGAAACTTTGTCCCATTTGCAAATTTCTATTTCCCATTAACTAATTTAGTTTTTGACGATCCGAGCTTTCGTTCTCGAGATATTTGCATTTTGCATCAATTTTTGTCCGAATTTTTCAGATTTGATGGCACTTCGTAACCCTCCTTGTATTGTTGGGCCAGTTTTGTGTGGGCCACCCGGTATCTTGTTCGCACCATAAAGTTTGGGCTAGCCCAAAGTTTAAATCTAGCCTAAAACGCATCTAGCCTAAAATTATCTAGTTTAAAAATTTTTAAACTAGATAATTCTAATCCTGTCTTGTGAACTAGATAATTGCCAAAGAACTAGATAACTGCTAAGGTCACTTCCCATAATTCTGGGCGTAACATGGTCAGTTGATTGTCTATTGGCTGCATGCTAGCCTAGATAAGTTATGTGGCTTTTTGCTTTTTGGTGCGAACGCTCTAGCCTGACTTTTTAAGCCAATATCAGGCCAGAACCAGATTTAAACTTTGGGCTAGCCCAAACTTTCTTGTGCGAACAAGGTATTACTCGTTTTAGACTTACTACTAAAATATCCTTCAGAGCCTGTTTTTTTTATGATAGAATTTCTTTCGGTGAGATAAGCATCAATGTAATTTGTCCTGCTTCCTTCAACATAGCTCTTTTCATGTTGTTGCAATTTATTAGGAAAGAACTTTGCCATAAATATTCTAGCATCTCTTAAAATATAAAACACAAGTTATACTTTTGATGATCTATGTCTGTACAACACGGGATGAATGATGTTAAAGAATAAATACTTTAGTTTTTGAAATCCTGCAGACATGCCTGTAAATGGGATATATTTTATCCAAGGAAGGAATATATGTTTTGACAAAGCACTAAGGAATGTCCCATTATTTGAAACTATTTTTATTAGCTGCCTAAATTCTTTGTCAGAGTATTCAAATCGATTTCCAAATTCAAACATTGCTATTACGTTTGAGATGCTTGCATGTAAGGTGTGCTCCAAATCCATTGGCTTTCCATTTTCCTTTCTGATTTCATTCAAAAAACATTTAATTTCGACCTAAAATTAATTTTAAAATTAATTCCAGATCCAGGGCGAGCCAAAGAGACCTGATGATTTTGAAAATATAATACCGGTATTCTGTAACTATTTCAAATTTTTATTTGAAACTAGAACCATTATGTCTAAAATGGCGTTGGTTGAGGTATTGCTTCCCCTAACAATGACTACTCTAGTCAAAATGGTGGCTTAGAAATAAGCATATAAAAATTTTCAGGTCTCTGGCTCACAAGGAAAGCATCCGAGTGATATAATTTTGCAGATATAAGAATGGCATTTCAAACTCCGTATAATGGTTTTAGTTTCAAATGAAAATTTGGGGTGCCGTTCCAACGACGAATCGCCTAACGGTGAATCTGGCCATTCGGACGAATGGCGAATTTCGATCTTATTCTGTCCAAAAGCAGTCTCAATGGCAAATTTCTCCCAATTCGCCATTGGGAACGTATTTGGACCTTTCTAATGGCGAATTGGTAGAAATTAGCCACAGAGGCGCACATCTAGGGCGACATGAATTGGAAGTCGTGGTAGATGACGCCCACAGATTCGCCATTGGAAACGCAATTAACGTTTCCAATGGCGAATTTCAATATATACGTTTCCAATGGCGAATTTTCCCAGATTCGCCATTGGATACGTTAAAATAGCTTTCCAATGGCAAATTTTGGAAATTCGCCCTTAGATGATTCGCTGTTGGAACGGGTACCCGAAAATTTTAAAAGCATCAGGTTTCTCTGGCAAACCTATATGTGCTATCTGAATTGAATGCCGTATTCAAATCACCAGTCATCAAACTACTTCAATTTTAATTCAGGGTATGCAAACATTACCACACAAATGTTACTACTTTCATCAAGACAGATCTTCAGCTTTAACGGGGAGGGTTACAAGTTACTATGTTTAAACAAGCAATTTGAGGGCAGCAAGTACGTCATTGAAAAATCTAAAGTGTAGTTTATTCGCCTTGTTTTGAAAGTAAAATCAATTATCGTAGATACTCCTGTTTGCTAATCTGATGACTTGATAAAGTTCACAATTTCATATTTTTTTGACACGTGATTGGTGATTTCAAATTTGACTGTTTCATAAGTAGAAAATGTTTTATGTAAACATGTACCATTAATTGTGGCTCGAGACTCGTTTTACCCATTCCAACTTCTCTGAAACTTGAAAGAATGAAACGTCGATGCTGACTCGCTGTTTCACCTTCTGCATTCATTAGACCTGAAACCAAAATTATAAAATCAACTGTGCAGAAAGTCAACACAAAATATTACCCTTAGCAGTTTTACTAAAACGAAAAATATGAACTTTGGGTTTCCCAGAAAATATGTTTCCCTGCTTTACGAAAGCTTCTTTGATGGCATTGTAATCATTCAACACAATCACCAACACATTCCCTAAATAGAAACTATACAAATATTTTTAAAAAGTTCCTAATAAATTTTTATTTGCTAATATTTACCTAACGACATTTCCATACTTTTTTCCCAATTTCGTGACCGCTTTATAAGACGGTTGTTTTAAGAATGGGAGATATCCAACTATTGGCAATCCGCATGGTCCCGGTGGTAAATTTTTTCGTGGTTTTAAATATAGCAATATAGTTATGATTGCTATCAAAATAATGCTTTGATAGTATTCAAACATGATGTTTGTGTAACTTTTTGGTTCCATTCTTATATCATCAGTGAGATATTGTAGTCTGGCTGCCTAAGGCTGTGTGTTATCGGTAATTGCTTTTATGATTTTATCAATAACTGATATAGTTGATGGTTGAACTTATAAAATTACATTGGTTTAATTTTTGTACGAATTTATTTTTTGTGAGAAAAATGAGAAATATCACAAACTCAAGCAAAAACTATTTATGCTATTCAATCGAATGTTTGCGGTCGTAAAGTATTTAAAAAAATTTATTTACCCCTTTATGAAATTCTGAAACGAATAGCCGTCATTGTTTTTAGCATTCTGTGAACTTTCGGGTTTCCGAGAAACACGAAACGAACACGAGAACGAGAAAGGGATCGAGACGAAAAGGTCTTGATAACGTATTTGTAATTAGCCAATAGGAGCGTTTCTTTTCGTGTTGAAATTAGAATAAAGATCTTGAATTTAAACTAAGCAGCGTGCATGTTATGTTATTTTCAAGTCAGCTACTCTTAGATTTAAGATAGTTTACATCAGAAGTGGGATACAACAAATTCATGCGAACTAAAGACGAATAAGTAGACGAAACGATTGAAGTATAAAACGAGAAGACAATTGCTTTTGTGACGGAAACGTTCGGAGACAACGATAAAACAAGTGGACCGTTCAGAGATCTAAAGAAGACGATTTGCTGGAACAAACACGTGTTTTAAGAAGGTTGAACCGAATTACGAGGTGGCCGGAAGAGAAGCAATCGTAGCAAAGATCCGACGTGGAGAACTTTCAACCGATGCTGAATGGAATAAGTTGAGAGTAAAAGAGATTAAGCCACTATTACTTGCGCGTAATATTGTGTCACCGAAGTTAAAGTTTCAAATGCAGTATCTGTTGCAACAAACGTTACGTGCGGAAATGGGAGTCGAAGAAGAATATGAAGAAGAAGATGAAGAAGTCAATAACGAATCGATCAAAGAACAAAACGACGTCGAAAGACGCGCAGTAAACGGACAACCAGCGAACGGGATGTTTAGTACGGAACAAATGGCGGCGATCTTTAAACAGCTGATGCAAAAAGAGCCGAAAGAAGTCAAGAACGCGCCAAAATTACCACGATTTTCGGGCGACCGGAACGAGCTACGTACGACGACTCAATGGTTGGGAAACGTTCATGAATACGCATAAGATTATAATTATAAGTGGACGAACATGACCAAAGTGACGACAGCGGCAGCGGCATTAGACAGACCGGCGAAAGTATGGCACGATAACACAGGAACGACGATACGGAAGTTTGACGAATGGGCGAATGAGTTGAAGAAAAACTTTCCAGAACGACAACTTACGTATAAAGATAGGGAACGCTTATTACAAGCACGGCAAACGAACGACGAAGCCGCCGAGACTTATTTGCGACGAAAATGGGCGACATGCGAAAACTTGGGAATGACAATCAAAGATGCGAAGAGTTACTGTATATAGACTGAAAATTAAGACAGCAGCGACACCGATGTATTTTCAAAAATACCAACACATCAGCGAGATAGTCGAGACGATGCAAGAAGTTGAAGATCGGATAAAAAGCGCGTTATTCTAGACGAAAGGGAAGACGCTTGCAGCAAAGCCAACTGGCAAAGGATACGACGCAGGATTGAAATGCTTCAAATGTGGCGAGGAAAAACACCAAAGAGCGGATTGTACAAACGAGCTGAAATGTTTTAAGTGTCACGAACCAGGAAATTTGTCAACAGAATGTCCCAACGGAGTAAAATGTTTCAAAGGCCCCACAGAGAGTGACAGCTCTTACTGTCTTTACTCTATGTCCTAACTAACTAACGGCTTTATTAACCAGTCACTTTTTGCTTTTTTTGTTTTTAAATTTAAAAAATAAAATAAAATTTGAGATTGTTGGACTCTTTCTAATTCTAATGCAAAAAATCAATAAAGTCTGATGTAAGTACGCTCTTTTGAAAACGTGTATCAAAGGTTTGTTTTTTTACACTAAAAAGTTAACGCAGTAATAGAATTTAAAAGAAATCAGAGTAGGCCTAAAATAAAATAATACTAGACATGACTATTTATGCTTACCAAAGTTATTCAGGAGCATTGATGATGAATTGTCAAGATGGAACTGAATGACACGCAACTTTTGACTACCGACATTTATAGCTGAATATTTTAATTACTGTACTTAATTCTAATGCAGGTGAATTATTTTCGTGGCACAAATAACGCTAATTACAATCTGGCTTTAATAGTTTCAATTTATTGATTCTTTGATCATTATAGTTTAATTATAATTAGTTCGTAATTATAATCCATATAAAAAAACATTAAAATTAAAATTAAAATTTTATATTATAAAAATATACAACTCCTTGCCAAAAAAATGGCATATTCCTATTTTTGAAACTTTTAATATTTGAAATTTCTCAGAAACTATTTCTCACAAGTAAAAATGGTTTTAGGAGGATTTAAAGGATTATTAGAGCTATCATTTCGTTAAAAGTTTTTTGGAAAAAAATGAATAGTTAAAGAGAAAAAAATTAAAAACTCCAAAAAGTGACAATTTACAATATATCTCATAACTTGTAAACAGAATGAGATAAAATTAAAAACTAAAACAGATTTGAGACCGTCTATATCCCAGGAAACTTTTCTAAATTGGATGTATGGGTCTCCAAGGCCCTTAAAAAAAGGCGTAATGGAGCTATGTAAAGAGGTAGACAATCACTATTTTTCAAAAAATCTTGGCGAGCACAACTGTTGACGAATCAAGTCATAACTATAACATGTTATAGTACGACACAATAATGCTTCAATGCTAAAGTTTCGTTTCCCTGTACCTTTACATCACTCACTCATGTGATCAAGCTAACACACTCAATCTGGCTAAAACTGATGTGTCAAAGGCATTTGACACCCCCCCTCAGGATTACGTCTTAAATAGCCTCCGGGACCATTCCATCGGCCCCGAACCAGTTAAGCTTTTTTCCTCTTATCTATCTGACCGGACCTTTCATGTCACCTCCGATCCGGCCCAAATTGACTTCCCCATCACACGTGGCGTCGTACAGGGCACCACCACCGGTACTATGCTGTACAACTCGGTAGCAGAGCCTGTTCTGTCCCTCCCACTAGTGTCCCGTATTTGGTCTTATGTTGATGATAACTTCTTGACCCAGTCCATCACCATCGACCATGAACTCCCCGTCCAAACACAGTTCACTCCGGACCTTGCGTCACTGGCTGATTGGTACGTGGCCCATGACATGACTCTCAACCAAAACAAGACTAAGACTATTATATTTAGGAGACCCTTGAGAGCAGTGACTTCTTATTCTAGCGAACAAATCACTGTCCGGGGGCTCATCCTTGACCCCCATTTAACTTTCGCACCCCATATCCGCCATATTGTCAGATTTCTCACCCGGTCGTTATTTATCATTAAACACCTCAGAAAGATACTGTTGAGACCAGAAATGATCACTTACATAAAGACGAAGATTCACCCTACTATTACCTACGCTTCCCAATATTGGAACTCCACCGCTCGCAGATTCAAGGTTCCGCTTGCAACTGCATATAATGCCATTATTCGAGTCGCGTTCAACCGTCCCGGCCGTAATCACATCACTCCACTATGTAACGAATTCGACCTTCTGAATTTGGATAACTTTCTCCGCCTTCACAACATCACAGCAATTGCTGATGGTGTCCGAAATGTGGACCATCCAGCCCATAAAATCGCCACACATTACCAGTCAGATGTCTACGCTCGCCTGCCTCGTCGCCATCGTTTTGAAGTCACCACTCGGCAGTCCACCTACATGAGCAACACGTTCCCTTATTGGTGTACCCCCTTCTGGAACGTTCTCCCAAGCAACTTGAGATCATCGATGTTCGACTGCACAGCGTCCTGTTGCCGCTTCCACTGCCGGCACTTACACAAACGAATGGGCAACTACCTCCTCAACCAACAAAAAACTGTTTAATTCTTATCTTGTATTTACTCTACCGGAGTGTTATTTCAATAAATATATGAATAAATAAATATACAGTACTTGGGAGTTCAGGTGTTGAATAAATGGCAAAAAATCTTAAGTTCCAGCCTTTTAACATGTGCAGAACTCTAGTTATAACAAAATTTTGAATTTGTGTAGCAAAATAATTATTCACCCTTTTTGTGATGTGACTAATTTTTACCCACATATGACTAAAAACTTAATGCCAAATATCTATAGTCTATTCAAACATATTGCTACAATGGAAAAAGTGAGGATTAGACCCCGGATAAATGCATAAATGCATACAATATATTTATATTCAATAAAAAGTTGAAATTAGCTTTTATTGCATATTTCCCGAAAATTGGTTTATAAATGCATAAATCGCCATTTTTCTGGGAAAAAACTGCGATTTGTGTCTTTTTTTTAACGATACGTAACATTTACGTATCAATTTTTGCCATTTTTTAAGACACGTTGTGACGATTCTACTTTTGGCTGATTTATTAGCCAGATAAGAGATATAAATCGGTTTAAACAAGACGTTGCTAAGACTAGCAACAACCCAACCGAGATAAGTTACAAAATAAATATCATGTGAATAAATAATAGAACAAATATACAACTTACAGTTTTACATAGTTTTATTGCGAGATCTGACTAGATCTGGGTTCTACGCTCGTATAACGGGCGGCAACAGCTGGTTGAGGATCCGGGCGATGCGCGATGGGTGCGGTTGTCTTTGCGGCATCGTCACAACTAACGCTACGGAGACGTACAGGGTTCCGTGGCTTGAATACCTGATAGTGCGAAGAGTCCTTCGCATGTAAAACGAGAATATTCGGTAGAATATTCACTAAACATTTATTATTTGAATATAACGATTAATTGTTATATTATTATTATATGGGCGGGGACAGTCACGACGATTGAGAGAATCATCGCGGGAGTTGTTGAGGCTCCATCCGCCAGCATGCCTTACGACGACAAGATCTCGTGACCAGGCGCCGGGTATTTGTTTGTGCACGACAGAGTCGCTATCGGTGGTACCATAACCACCGGGTAAACGTTTGTGAGATTACCAACACTCAAGTATTTATTCAGCGCAATGTTAACACATTGCTCACGGGCTACCAACCCGGTGTATCGCCTGTAAATATGCCCTTCACTGACTACCGATGATACCATCAAGTGCCACAGAAGGACCAACAAGTTACCCTAGGTCACGAGTAACATGGACCCGAGTAGATGTTTCAGCGGCTGGTGACACAACGGATGCCACCAAGAACGGAAGGACCAAGGGCTGCCGTATGCGACCGACCCTGAGTAATCAGCCTTACTGACTGCAGACATAAATGCCTTAAAACACAGAAGAACCACAAGTTAACTTATTAACTGATCCTGAGTTTGCCTTTTACATCAACCACCCATATTTCCAGTTGAAATAGTTGGTTGATGGACCCACTTCCAATTGGCAAGGCCCACTGTTTACAGACATTATAATATGTCACCGTACGAAGTCTATCAATCTCGTAAGATGTCAAGCTAACGTTACGGGACCATTTGGTGACCGGAGTTAGTCTTCCCGGATAAACGCTACAACGAACAATATCATAATCTGTAAGAATACATATTTGATGAGAGACGAGGGGGCCTGATGTGTCGATAAGAAAGAGAGAAATCAAACGATAACCAACAATACATACAAACACAGTGTTCAAATTATTAAATCAAGTCAAGCCGGAGCGCGGGTTAGAAACCCAAGCTTATATAGTCCTTTAGGATTATAGGATTAACCGTGTCCAATCGGACACTCGAATCTAGGATTCGTAGGTAACGAGGACGGACCTAATATTGGACTGGGTCCCGAAGAGTCTTATTGGCTCTCTTCATCAGGTGAGTATAACACATAATATTGATTCTTTAGAATCAATAACTTGTGAAACAATACTTTAGTAAAGTTAAACAATAATATAATTACTCACGGAGTTTTAATAATCATTAAAACTCTGAAACTTCGTATTTAAACTACGCGCGTCGAGCAGACAGCGCCATCTAGTGTGAACATTAATTATTACGGTTTTATAACCGTCACAACGTATCGTGTACGTATGCTTGCGTTCGGAAGATTAAGGATTTTGCCAAAAACAGACACCAGGGAAAGTCACTAAATTAATGTCTGGAAATGGAAAGACAAATAAACAAATAGAAAATAGAAATAGAATTGTACTTACTAATTATAATTCATTTACATCAAGAACACTTTGAAATGGCATTAAGTTGATATTTAACACCTGATTTCTGAGGCAAATAAACATACCGGTTTGGTAATTTAAACACAACTTTTGGCACTTTTATTCTCCTTCACCTCTCATCGGCACCATTACAATCACACAACAAAACAACGATAGTCATGACAACCAAACATAACCAAAACGACGGTTGTCACGATCAAATAATAATATGTAAACAGATTTACATCATTTGTCAAACACACTCTCACAAATCCCCTTTTCGTTTTACAATGATAAATGAATCTTTTTACATCATGACTCAACCCTTAAAATCAAATTTCATGTTTCTTGCAAATTTCTTTAGCTTTTCTCCCGACACAGGTTTTGTCAAGGGATCTGCCATCATTGCCTCGGTTGGAACAAAATTCAACTTGATGTTACCCACTTCAACTTCATCTTTTATGAACATATATTTCCTGAGTAGGTGCTTTGTCCTCTCTCCCAACTGTACGTCTTCAGAGAAGTCAATCGCCGACTTGCTGTCGCAGAAGGTGTTAAGTCCCGTCTGAATGCTCTCCATTTGCAACTCCGCAATCAGTCCCCGCACCCACTTGAGCTCCTTGACCCCCTCGGAAAGCGCCACAATTTCGGCTTCACATGACGACAAAGTTACAAGTTGTTGCTTTTTGGTCTTCCAACTGACCAAAGATCCACCGTACGTCACGATGTAACCGCTGAAAGATCTCGCATCTGGTCCGACGCTCCAACTTGCATCTGTCATGAGCTCTAACGGTCCTCGGGTCCTGTCGAATAGAATTCCATAATGGGTTGTCCCCTTTACGTACTGAAGTACTCTCTTCAAAGCGTTTAGATGCATCTCGGTCGGCTTGGTGGAAAACGTAGATAGCTTGCTCACAGCATAAGCTAGGTCCGGCCTCGACCCAAGCATTAGATACATCAAACTCCCAAGGATTTCTTGGTAAAGGCTTCTGTCAACTGGTTTCGAATCTCCTGTCACGTCTAGGTTTTGGTCAATTGGCAAAGGAGTTTGCTTTGCCGCGCAACCGTCCATTCCATACTTCTTCACAATCTTCTTGGCGTAATCTTCCTGCGTGAGCATTATGCCCTTCTTGTGCACGCTCACTCTCATGCCCAAAATTTGACTTGGTGTTCCCAAATTCATCAGTTTGAATATTTTTCCCAATTCGTTCATGTGACGATCTATCACTGCATCTGTTGACCCGATCGCAATGATGTCGTCCACGAATATCCCGACAGCGAAATAAGAATCTTCCTCGATGCAGGTATAGACACACGGATTCCCTTTTAGCCGCTGTAAACCAATGTCCTTTAATGCCTGATTTAGTCGTTTATTCCAGCATCTGCCGGATTGTCGCAATCCATACAAACTCTTCTGCAAAAAACATATCTTGTCCTCTTGTCCTGGAACTGCAAAACCCTCTGGCTGCAACATATGTATTTCCTCATCGAGTAGACCGTATAAGTATGCCGTTTCAACGTCATACTGCCTAATTCGAAGTTTCTTTTTAGCTGCAATTGCCAGCAATAACCGCAGAGATTGAATTTTCATTACTGGCGCAAAAGTTCTGTCGTAATCTTCTCCCGGTTTCTGGCCACAGCCCACCGCTACTAATCTTGCTTTGTATTTCTTGATACAACCGTCCAAGTGTAATTTTATTCTGAACACCCACTTGCTTTTGATCGGCTTCTTGGATTCCGATCGAGCCTCTAATCTCCACACCTTGTGAATACCCATGGAACTCATCTCATTCTCCATTGCCTTCACCCAATGGTCGCGTTCTTCACACTCCACCGCTTCCGTGTATGTCGCGGGAGTGAATAAAGACTTGATAACTCTGGCTACATCCCCACCCGCGCCCTTGTGAGCGATCCTTTCGGATCGTCGTACGCCACGCTCTTGGAGAATCCTCTCCCTCGCCTGCAACTGACCATGAAGTCTCAGCTGCCTTTCCGCAAATGTTCCTATCGGTCTCCTTTCCCGCGCTTGCACGACTGGTCGCTCATCGGGCTCTTGTTCTACATCCTCGTCACTTTCGTTCGCAACGTCATCGTCACTTTGATCTGCAACGTCCTCGTCACTCTCATCGTTGCCAATTGCTCCGTCTTGTTCCTCCTCTTGGAGTGCCTCGTCCTGCCGTCGGTTCTCGCCTTCTGTGTCCCCCAATGTGTCTTCCTGGGCCATCATTTCCGCAATTTGCTCCTCCTGCGCCTTGCTGTCGCGCGCCATTTCCTCGAAATAAACGTCCCTCGATTCAATTATATGCCCCCGTGCTTCGTCATATAAACGATAGGCTTTCCGGTTGGCTGAATATCCCACCATTATTCCTACCCTCGTCACTTGATCAAATTTGCCCAATCTCCTTTGTTTCGGGATGTGATAATGGCCCGTGCATCCAAAAACACGAAAATGAATTCCAACCGGTTTTCTGCCAGTTCTTATCTCGTATGGAGTCGTCTCTGGACTTGCCGTCGTTGGTGAGCGGTTTACAGTATACACCGCCGTTGCCCATGCTTCAGCCCAAAACTCGTCCGGCAAATGAGCATCTTTGAGCAAAGTTCTTGTTTTCTCAGACAATGTCCTGTTATATTTCTCAACGACTCCGTTGCTCTGAGGTGAGTATGGAACCGTACGCTCGTGTTTTACTCCGATCTTTCGCCAATTATATTCAGCATCCGCCCCACAGAACTCTCCTCCATTGTCCGTTCGCAATCTGTCTAATTTCAATCCGCTTGTTCTCTCTTCCCGTTGTCTGTGGAACTCTATTTCCTCCACTGCCTGGCTTTTGTCTTGTAGGTAACTGCAATAGACGTATTTTGAATAGTCATCTATAATTACGAGTGCGTACCGGCTTCCGCCTATGGACTTTTCCATCGGACCGCATAAATCCGCATGCCATAACTCCAATGGTCGAGTTGTAGCGGTTCCTTGTGTCCGTTTAAAAGGTTTTCTCGGCTGCTTTCCTGCAATACAATACTTGCAGGGTGGTAACTGACACATGCTGTAATTCGCACCTTTGAGCAATTCGCTTTTCTTGACTTGGTCCATTTTTTGCTGCGACATATGACCCATGCGTGCATGCCACAACATCTTGTTGTCAATCTCTCTCTGGCCTGGTGTCGCCGTGCCTGGTTTAGGTCGCGCAATGTCTCTCACCCTATTCACGAAGTCTTGCATCACGATGCTCTTCGCCTGCAGAATGTACATTTTTTCTCTTAGCGTCGCTCTTCCGATCAGTACACCATCTGCAGCTATAATTTCCGCTCCTTTATTGTCAAAAACCACTTTGTTTCCTTCTCCCGTTAGCTGACATATGGAAATTAAATTTCCTCTCAAAGTTGGTACGTATGTTACGTTTCGCATGTTCAAATTTACGTCTTGTCCGTCCACGTGACTTATTAACTCGACCGTTCCGTTCCCTCTGGATTCCATTTTTGCAGACTCTTCGGCCAAATAGACGTATCCCCTTTCAGCTTGAAAATCGTGCAAAAATTCCCTGCGTGATGTGAGGTGCGTGGTCGCGCCTGAGTCTAGCAACCACTCCATTTTGCCCAAATCTGCAGCCGACATGGCGGCGTTGAGCGCGTACGTCTTTGTCGCTTCTGGCTTAGACTTATTTGCGTAACGCGCAACCGTTCCTCCTCGCGCCTCGCCTTGTCCGCGTCCTGTTTGAGCTTGTCCTCGTCCACGTCCACGACCCTTACTCCAACAATCCCGCGCTCGATGCCCCTGCTTGCCGCATTCATAACATGCTCCATCGTTGGTCCTAACCGTCGTACTACTTTTGCAATCCCGTGCAAAATGCCCCTGTTTACCACAAGTGTAGCATTCGCCCCCATTGGGTCTGCCTTTCCTTCTACCTCGTTGCTTGAACGCTCTGTACGCCTTATTCTCGCTCCCTTCCTCTTCGTCTTCCCAACTTGCCTGCAATCGGATGGCTCGGCGCAAATCGTCCATCTTTATGTCCCTCTTTGCATAATACGACTTTGCAATGTGGTTGTATTTCTTGCTCAACCCCTTAATTGCATAGTATACTCTTTCCTTCTGTGTGATATTTTTGCCTGCCGCCGCCGATCTCTGTGCAATTGTGTCCACTCTATTTAGATAATGCTCCGCATCTTCGTTTTTAGCCATCTTTATACTTGTCAGTTCGTGGCCAATATCAATCTGTCTGTCCGCTTGCTTCCCTTCATGTCGCTCTGCTAGGCGATCCCACAGCTCCTTGCTGCTTCTAATTCCTTTGTGCATCCCAGCTTGCTCTGCCGATAAGGTGACTATAATAATCCCTAGCGCTTGACTATTCTTCCGTCGCCATATATTCCACTCGTCCTCTTCCTCATCCGGATCTGGTTCCTCGCCCTCAATGACGTCCAACCACAAATCTTTGGCTTGGAGCACCGCTTCCACTTGCATGCTCCATAAAAAATAATTCGAGTCACTTAACAGTTCAATTCTATTGATACTTCCGCCTTGTATCGCATCTGCCATCGTCGTCTCGTTTTATTCTTGCAAATTTTTCTCTTTTTGTGCCCTTTTTCTTTCAATTTCACTTTCTTGCTTGATCGTTGTCAAACTTCACCACTCTGGCGCTTTGTCGCCCAATTTATTGTTCATTTGTCGACTGCTTGTTACTTTTTAACATAGAGTCGCTCATTGTTGCATTGCCGCTTATGACTTTATTGTTTAATCTTTACGATCTTTCTTTTTCTCTTTATAGGCCTTATTTTGCAATTTTTCACCTCTGCTACCACTTGAGGCAAATAAACATACCGGTTTGGTAATTTAAACACAACTTTTGGCACTTTTATTCTCCTTCACCTCTCATCGGCACCATTACAATCACACAACAAAACAACGATAGTCATGACAACCAAACATAACCAAAACGACGGTTGTCACGATCAAATAATAATATGTAAACAGATTTACATCATTTGTCAAACACACTCTCACAATTTCACTTGAATACATTTTTTTATTTTGCATATTTTTATTTTTATTTTGCATAAAATGGAATTTTTGGTGCATATTTTATGCACATAAAACGAATTTTATTTTGCATAAATATCCGGGGTCTAGTGAGGATGCTATCATTGACAGAAAGAAAATTTGTCAATTTATTGGACCAGCAATGACTTGGTGCAAAATGAATTACTAAATGAACTGACTTCTATCCCAAAACAAGTAAAAGTGAGGTACTAAATAAAGTGTAAAACATGTATTTCTTGTGAAATAAGCTCAATAAAGATTAAAAACAAGTGACAACTAAACCAATCGACTTTGACCCCCCTCACCCTTCGAACCTCACTGTAACTGTTTTTTTTAATGTGATAGGGAATTGGGCACTTATTTAGTCGCGATATGGTTAGTATGCATTAGTCAAACCTGGTTTGTGTCTGTAATTTCATTGGTCTGGAGCCCTCTGTCGCCGGGTGCTTCTCTGAAGGAAATTCCTTGGCAACCGTATAGGAATTTGCATAATAAAGAAAACCAATGTATTGCGTGCCTTGATGACGGACGTAACAGATACGTTCTAAAGACGCAGAATAAATGGTCAGACTAACAGGCTTATTAATTCCTTACAAAAGTAAACATGAAGTTGGTTTCCATTATAAATGCAACATTAGTTCAAGCCCTATCTTGTAGCACAAGGTGCTATAAGCTTACATTCATGAAAGTTATCAAGTGATGCTCTTCCTCGAGTTGTGATATTTATTTATGGAATACACATACCGACAAATCATAATATAAATGTTAGTTTATTGTTTATTTGTATGAAGTATAAATATATGCTTTGCTAGGGAAGTTCATTTGACGTATAAAAGGTTACTGTTTATTGAAAGGTTATTACTTTGTTATCAAACAAATTTTGAACGGTTTAGGCAATAATGTAATTCCAAATTGAGACTCCATTGATACTGCTTTTCCTTCTGGAAGTTTGATTTCAAAATTTTGAACTAATGTCGTAAAATAGAGGAAATATTTCATATTTGCTAAGGATTCGCCAATGCAGTTTCGTTTGCCTATTGTTAAAATAGCGAAAACTTGTTATTTTCAATTAATATTGCTAAGAGTATTGAAGTTTACCGATTGAAAAAGGAATTAAATATTCCGGTTTTTCCACTTTTCCTTGTCCATTAATGAATCGTTTCGGATTAAATTCATCAGGATTTTCCCACAGATTCTTATCGTGGTGTACTGCCCACAGATTCCCTACTACGTAAGAGCCTTTTGGAATAGTGAATCCGTTGAGAGTGGTTTCTTCCATATTGCTGTGTCAGATAATGGATATTAGATATAAATAAATAGAATTATAATGAAATTCGATTATATTCAGTCACAGATGTAAGGACAACATTATTTTACATACCCGTGAACAAGAGAGAATGGAAGTAATGAACTGTGCCTGTGAACTTCTAGCATAAAAGCATCTGTGTAAGGCATATTGGTCTTGTCATTGAAAGTTGGATCTCTATTTGGACCAATAACGTCGTTTACTTCTTGCACTACTTTGTTTCCCATTTCTGGATACTTCAGGAGGTAAAGAATGCTCCAAAGTAAAATTCCAGTAGTTGTTTCAATGCCAGCAGCAAACAAAACTCTTAAATTAGCTTGAAGCTCTTCCTCTGAAAATTGGAAATGTAATTATATACTCTAGCTGCAGTCAAAAAGGCACTTTACAAGATGTCGTCCCATTGGTTGAGCCAGTTTACTGGTGTAGTGATCCGGAAAAGTAGACCCAAACACCAGAATTGCATTACAATGTACAGACATTGTATTGCCCAAAAATTAAAAATTCCAGACGAAGTAACCAATAAACTTAACAAACATGAGTTTGACATTTTTATATGCGTAAAACTTCATTTCAATGATGGAAATAACATTTTATACTAAGAAAAATCAAAATAACGTTAACTAAACTAGTCATAACAAGCAAAACAATAAATAAAAATAAAAACTACTTTTCCTAGTAGTAGTAGTATACAGTCAGAGTTAGTAGTAAACTGGCTCGACCACTCGACCACTGGACGACATCTTGTAAAGTGCCTTTTTGATTGCAACTACAACCCGCACCCATGTGTATTGGGCCGCCTGTATTTTTTGATGTTGCAAAAAAGAAAATCGTACATTTCGAACTCAAAAAAAAGGTTTTAATCAAAATAAATAAATGCAACTTGTAGAACAAACATTGGGCTTTATTTTTTTAAAAAAAATAAAATTTTAACTTAAATGGGCCAAAAGTTATGGCCATTTGAATTTGCGCTACTTGGCACAAGTGTATTGGGCCACCACGCTAATTGCCTCAAGTGAGTTGGGCCGGCAGAAAAAGCTTAGCACCACATCCAAAAAATCACACAAAAAAACTGTTTCTTCACAAAATCATTGTTTATTTGAACAATACTTTACAATATTTTGTTGGAAAACCAAAATTTTGTATGTGAAAAGTCAAAACCTAAATGTGATGGGTTAGGAAAACTGAGCAATTGACTTGACTTTATGTTTAGAATCATTTTCCTGCTGAAATATCCATGTCAAAGGCAGTTTATCATCTGCAAATGGAAGCATAACAATCCTCCGACACTTTTTTAAAAGTACATTGGTCCATGAAACCCTTAATTTAATGTTGTGGACCGATACACATACAGGAAACCATCCCCAAGCCATTTTACTATTGGGATGGCTTGGGGATGGTTTCCTCTATGTGCATCGGTCCACAACATTAAATTAAGAATAGCATGGACCAATATACTTTTAAAAAAGTGTCGGAGGATTGTTATGCTTCCATTTGCAGATGATAAACTGCCTTTGACATGGATATTTCAGCAGGAAAATGATTCTAAACATAAAGTCAAGTCAATTGCTCAGTTTTCCTAACCCATCACATTTAGGTTTTGACTTTTCACATACAAAATTTTGGTTATCCAACAAAATATTGTAAAGTATTGTTCAAATAAACAATGATTTTCTGAAGAAACAGGTTTTTTGTGTGATTTTTTGGATGTGGTGCTAAGCTTTTTCTGCCGGCCCAACTCACTTGAGGCAATTAGCGTGGTGGCCCAATACACTTGTGCCAAGTAGCGCAAATTCAAATGGCCATAACTTTTGGCCCATTTAAGTTAAAATTTTATTTTTTTTTAAAAAATAAAGCCCAATGTTTGTTCTACAAGTTGCATTTATTTATTTTGATTAAAAACTTTTTTTTGAGTTTGAAATGTACGATTTTCTTTTTTGCAACATCAAAAAATACAGGCGGCCCAATACACATGGGTGCGGGCTAGTAGAGTATAGTCAATTGGCCACCGAGAGACAACATTAGAGATATTCTAAAATTGTCTCATTTCCACATTTTTATTTCCCATTACCCGTGTTTAATTTAGACAGGCCTTACTCGTTTCAGACTTACTACTAAAATTTGCTTCGGAGCCTGTTTTTTTTATAATAGAATTTCTTTCAGTGAGAAAAGCGTCAATGTAATGTGTCCTGCTTCCTTCAACATGGTTGTTTTCACGCTGTTGCAGTCTCTTAGAAAAGAACTTTTCTATAAATAAGCCAGCCTCTCTTTAAATATAAAATATAAATAATAATTTTGAAGGTCCACAACAAATGTTGCGTGATGTTAAATACATTAATGTTTGTAATCTTGCAGACATGCCTGGAAATGGAATATGTTTTATCCAATTGAGGAATAAAGGGTTTGACAAAGCCCCAAGGAATGTCCCATTAGTTGTTACTAATTTTATTAATCGGCAAAATTCTTCGTCGGAGTATTCAAAGCGTTTTCCAAATTCAAACATTGCTATTATGTTTGAGATGCTTGTATGTAATAAATGTTGCACATCCATAGGCTTTCCTTTTTCCTTTCTGATTTCATCCAAAAGACATTTAATTTCTCCCTAAAATTTATTTAAAAATTAGTTTTGGAAATTTGCAATACCATATTCAAAACAACCAAATCATGAATCATCAAAATATTAAAATTCTCATTCAGGATATGTCAATATTACCATATTAACAAAGCTTTAGCTTTAAGCCTAGTACTCATAAGCTTTCAGAGTCTAAATATTTTTACAGTCTTAATTTTTCAACAGCACCATTTCAAGCGGAATGTTTTATCCTCTTATTATTCAGAGTCTGATAAATTTGTGGTACTCACGAAATTGACACCAGAAAGTTTCCGTACTCTTAAACTGTGTGAGTCATTAGAGGTTTTGCGATTGCACTTTTTATAAGTATAACTTATAACTTATAACTTATAGATTTATGACCTAAAAGTTATAAGTTATAGTTATAAGTTCAGTCATTTTGAGATTGAACGTTTTTTGGAACATGTAACTTTTACATTTAAAAACTAAAAGTGATATCTGTTAAAGTGTTCTTAAATTTTTATATTTTTTCTTTACTTTTATTTATTCATTTATTTATTTTTATTTCTTATGAAAATTATTGTGTGTTTGTGTGTTTTTTCTACCTCCCTGCACGCCTCGTCAAAGCTATGTTTAGCCGCATTTGTGCGATTGAATGCGGCCGAACATCGCCCGCATTCGACCGTACAAATGCGGGCGATGTTCGGCCGCATTCGATTGCACAAATACGGGCGATGTTCGGCCACATTCAATCGCAATAATGCGTCCAAACATTGCTTTGACGAGGCCACAGACGAGGCAATCTATCGCTAAAAAAATGGCGCCTTGTTTTGGCCAATTGTTTGGGTTTAATACTGGCTGCTGTCGGTGGTGTGTATATGTCATCATGTGCAAAAATTAGAATAACAAACAACGTGTTAAATTGTAGTAGTTGGGTGTCTTTGTTTGCAACCGGTTGTGACTAGGGATTGCAGTACCGGTTTCAGCATCGGTGCCAGTACCGGTATTGGTACCGGGATTCAGTACCAGTGTTGGTACTAAGGTTTTTTTCTGGCGGTACTGAGGGCCGGTACTGGTACCGTAAACTTTTCTGGGCACCGGAACCGTCCGTCACACCGAAACCGGAACCGGTACTTTCCATCATCATTCCAGCTGGAATTAATTTTTTAATTAATTTGGAAAAAGTAATAATGGCTGTTGTCAGTAAAAACAGGATTTTAAAGGCGATTGTTGAATAAGTGCGGAAACTGAAAATCACTTAGAATGAAATTATCAGTAATTTTAAACTGAATCACCGCGAAAATTGATGGGCGCTATCATCTTGGAAAGCATCGTAATGTCCCCCACAAAATTCAAAAATAAACTTTTTTTAAAAGTCCCTACTGTCAATTTATTTTATCCAAACAGTGTGTTGTCACTTTCCACTACTAATTCTATCGATTCTACGATATTTCGTCAATTTTTCAGCTCTCAACAAATAAAAATTTTTGTTGAGAAATTGATTGACTATCCTATCCAGAACCGGTACAAATACCGGTGCTAGTACCGCTTTCGGTAGTAGTACCGGCCCAATACCGGTGCTCATTTCTCATTCGGTACCGGAACCGAATATAGTACCGGAAAAAAATGTCAGTACCGAATACCGGTACCATGAAAAGCGTCCGGTACTGCAATCCCTAGTTGTGACCAGTTGCAAATTTTAGATGAAAAACAAGGGAATTCTGGGTAAACAAAATTTCTTCTGAGTCTGAAACAATTAAATTTTTTCGTGCACCATCGGGGTCTTAAACAATTCGTTTCCATGTGCAAGGGTGATTCAGAGTCTAAACAATATTTTTATGAGTACCACCCTTGGCAGGAAACTTAAAGGTCATGGGAAGAGAAAAATAAAAATTGAGGAGAAGATTATTTATGTCATTATTAGACCAAATCCATTGTTTATACGTGTTCAATTGTTTCGAGATTGGAAAATCGTTCGTTTAAACGTTGGAAAATTCTCAAATGTCCTCCATTTTTAGTTTTCGAAAGTTTCCAAAAGTTGCCGTTGGTGGCGCTTTTTATGACGTCATCGGCGACAAACAAGCAGCTTTTTAGCATGGGCTTGGCTTCATTTAAGAGCTACAAAAATTTATTATTCGTTCTTTTGAATCTATACACATGCACCAAATAGCAAATTGGAATATTTACTGAATTTTAAAATCCCAATAACCTAACAGTATTGTCAAATTTGGAAAAAAAAATTTGTAGCTCTTAAATGAAGCCGAGCCCATGCTAAAAAGCTGCTTGTTTGTCGCCGATGACGTCATAAAAAGCGCCACCAACGGCAACTTTTGGAAACTTTCGAAAACTAAAAATGGAGGACATTTGAGAATTTTCCAACGTTTAAACGAACGATATAACAATCTCGAAACAATTGAACACGTATAAACAATGGATTTGGTCTAATAATGACATAAATAATCTTCTCCTCAATTTTTATTTTTCTCTTCCCATGACCTTTAAGACTTTGATTCCTGTTACCATTCTGAGGACGGAATGGTGTTATGAGTTGTGACCGTCAGGCCACCTGGGTGACCTGCGGCACTGCCACACACCACCATACGGCCCCAAAGGTCAACCCCTCTGTGGGTGATTGACCTAGCCCGGGGAGGAGGGAGTGGAGTAGTGTGGTGAGGAGGGAGTGGAGTGTGTGAGGAGAGTTGAGAGTTGGACACGGCCTGAGAAGGACGTGTCTGCAGCAGCTCCCAGAGAGGAGAAGTAGTCATCGAGAGGGACGAGAAGTGTCCCAGGTTGAACCCCACACTCCTCACCATTCACCACGTTGATCCTCAGTGCTATGGCGGAGTCCGTAGTGCAGCCTCCATGAGCGGATACGCGGGTCGCAGGTAAGCGCGACATGAATGTTAAGTCGAACCGACCACGTCACACATTGGACTTCTGCCCAGTGTGTGACGGGCCGGTTGCCGGTGCGGCGCGCCTTCATGGTGCCCCTGCAACGGGTAGCGGGATTCCCCATACCCCTAGACAACGACAATAAAGGCCAACCAACCAATATTGTGGGAATCTTGTTATTATTACGTGATGTATGCGTCCCTACCCAGTGTGATTAGTCCCCTAGTTACATTGGCGAGACCATACCAGTCACAATTGAGGGCCCTGTCCGAGATTTGAACTTGGAAAGTTTTTTTTTTTGATCCGCCATTTTGTTTTGCCTTGTGCTCAACCCTTTGTTTCATTGTAGTTGGCTTTTTGTCTCAATTTTATCGTTGTCACGTATTGTTTTACTATTTGTTTCGGGTTTTGTTGCATTTTGCTTTATTTTTTGGCGGGGGTCAATTGGATTGTTTTCCATTTTTCTTTGTTTTGGACTTGGGTTAATTGCTTTTTTATGACCGGAATTGGAGGGGTGTTCTGTTTACCACTTTGGGTCCTGGTGGGTTTAGTTGTGGGAAGCGGGGTGCTTTTTCATTTGAAGGTTGTTAAATTGTATTTTTCTCAGTGCTGGTGTGGTTGGGGCTCTGAAATTAATTTTTTTCAGACGCACTGCAACCAACCAAAACATTGTGATATGTGTTTCTCTAATTGGCTTTGGGAGATTTGCTCACCCCTCGGTCAGTCACAGGGGTGCATGTCACGGTGTCTTATCTTTTGTGTTTTTCTCCCCTTGTACTGACTTGACCTCGCAGTGCTTTTGTCTTTATTTTTCAATTGCACTGTGTGTCTATTTTGGTGCCGGGTTGGGAAACATTTGTTTTTCTTCTGCCACATTTTTTTTCCTTGGTTTGAGCTGGGTATTGCTCAGATTTTTGGGAGATTTGTGCAATTTTCTTTTGTTTTATGGTAATTTTTCTTTTTGCTGGTCTGGCTGGAATTTGTTTGACTTGTGTTTTTTTTTTTTGGTGTGTTCTAATTGAGGTCCACTTTACAATGACTATAGCCAACCAACACATTGGTCTAATACCATTCTTTATTTTTTTTTTTGAGGTATGTTTTGTTTGTGTGCTTGGCTTTGGCTAGAGTCGACCTGGATGTTTCCTTTAATCATCTTGGGGCGACAACAGCTGACCAACACGTGAGCTTGATACCATTTTTTTATTATTTTATGATTTTTCATTTCTTGGTGTGCAACCTATGGAGGGAGGAACCAGTTGGGGGTGCTCAGTTTTTGTGGTTTGGGGTGTTGGAATAGATCTGTTTCATCATCTCAAGGGCAATTGAGAGTGGCTGTTGAGTGTCTTAGAGGGTCGGCACCACACCGGACAATTGGTGGATTTGGTTCCTTGATTCCTCTCTCAGGGTCGGGCGATTTGGTGCCTTTTCCGAGTGTGTTTTTTTTTGGCGAGAAACGTGGTTGTGGTGTTGTTGTGGTGGGCGGGCATGCTGCTGGGTGCAGTATATCCCAGTTCAGCCCTGTGCCTCGCCCGGACGATGATAAACTAATGCGGTATATTTAGGGGAGCTCTGTTCATTACTGGCCAGAGGTACATTCCTGGTTTCAGCGGTTTGAGTAATCTTTTGAATCACAGGCGCACGTACTTCCTTGGAGCACACGGAGACTGGGTTTCCAACCCTGTCCCGGGCACTGGTGGAAGCAGTTTGGCATGATTTTGGCTTTTTTGTGTTTTTGTGGCCACTTATGGCACATTTTTGTCAATTTCGCTGCCGTTCTGTCGAAATTGGGTCTCGGATAGCGGGGAAGGCGGCCCTTGCAGGGGACTGCTTGGGTGTCGAGCCTAACGGTGTTTGCTCTCGGACCGCGCGTGGGATGTTTGCAAACACGAATTGGGTGGCTAACGGCTTTGAAAAGAGACCGTGAATCCAGCCCAACATCTTTTTTATCTTTGTTTTCAATGTGCTGCGTGTAGATCATTTTGTGATACACGCCACATTTTTCTCCTAACCTTTCTCTTATACTATTTCTACTCTATTTTCATATCCGGATTGGATTGGGAAGGTGACACTCCTGGGGTGTGGATCTAACACATCCTGGCGTTGGGCCGTGTTCAACAGTACTCTGCCCGGTCTAATCCAGATTCAGTCGCCGATTTCTCTTCACTCTTTGTCTGAAGTGACTGAGTCGATTTTTGCCTCATCAGGGTTATCGCGACCTTGATGGTGTTTTGGGTGTGAATTTGGTGCTTGAGCTAGCTATGCCGAAGGAAGCCTAAAATACGCGATTTTAGCGTTTTCAGCAGGGGTTAAAACTGGTGGCAGACGTATACACCAGCGCAAAGGAAAACGTACGACCTTAGCATCGAAGCTGTGGGGCGCGATGAGAAAATGCCACGAAAAATCGATATACGCAGTTTTTTCTACTTGGTTCTGGCGCGAATAATTTAGAACACGAAGGGAAAGACGAATCATGCATTGCGTTTGTTAGTTTGGGAGTGTCAGTAAACTTCCAGTCGCCCATTTCTATCTTCTGGGGCGTGGATAAGTACCAGAAAGGTGTTCGCTAATTTTTTATTTTTTGGGGCGTGGATTAAAAATACCAAAAAGTGTTCGCTAATTTTTTATTTTGGGGCGTGGATTAAAAATACCAAAGTTTAACCGCTAATTTTATGTTTTGGGGCGCAGAGAAGAGCCAAAATTTGTTGTTTTTATTGTTGTTCAATAATTAAACCTATCTTGTAATAGTTTATTATGTTTTATTCTTTATAGTACATTTTAAATCAGTGACAGATTTGCATGACGCGGTCAGGGTGTTGAACCATTGACCTCGCGGTTCTTCTGTTCAATCGACTTTTAACCCTAAGAGCGTGAACTCTGATGAAAGAACAGGATGACACCCCTGGTGCATACCTTTTGTCTTCACCAGATGCTTCATTGCCAAATTACTAAAACTAGCCTGGTAGATCTTTGAAGCACCGTTAAGGCGCCCGAAGGTCCAACACATGGCCGGTGGTTGGACATTCCATCTGAAGGGGAACTGGAACCTTTTTGCAAATTACGGTTGACCTAGTTGTGGGCGGCAGTGATTGGTTAAGGTGGCCCTGATGTTTGTTTGTTTATAGGAAGTGGAGAAGTTTTCGAATAATTCCCCACTCCTAGCTTGTGCGTGGTCTTGATCACACTCTCGAGACACCACTGACAAGAATCGGAAAAAGAATGGCAAGCACGGAACTTGACCCGGCTTGGGCCAGAGAACTGGCCATTCTGTGCGACGTTTTTCCATGCGATTTGAAGACGCAGGATGACGTCGTGAGAATCATTAAAGAACATCAACGCGACAGGCGGCAGGCAGTGCTTGGCGCCGCCGCTGCCCGTAGCAGCGCGCGTTGGTCCAACTTTGCAGCGAAGCGGGCGCGTAAAGCAGCTGCTCGCGCTCAGAAGGAAGTTACCGAAATGGTGGAAGCTTGGGCAAGATCCACCGTTTCACTCCGGAACGATTTTTCAAAACGCATCTTTGAATTGTCCAGGAGAGCGGCTGTTGCTCAAGCCGTTGCTCAGGACGACTCGGATGTCGAGGGTGAGCAGGAAGATGCGCCAGATTTGATCGCGGGGAACGGCGTGGTTGACCCCGCCGAACTCTACGACCGGATCTCGCCCTTCCAAGCTCTAAGAACGACTGAAGCAGACGAAGGCATCGTAACAGACGGCTCGTCGCCCAGTCAAGTTTGTTTTGTCGGCTTAGCCGTTGGTGCGGTCTGGGATACTGTGAACGTGGCCGGACTGGGGAAGGATCTGCCTCTCCCGTTCATTGACGTTCATTTTTCCGGCCGCAGCGCGGTGGCACTCATGGATTCTGGTGCTTCTGGGCAGTATATGAGTAGTGCCGCGGCCGAGGAATACGGACTAACAGCCTCGATTGAACCCTGCGATGATTTTGTTAGGGTTATGACGGGCGGTAGAGTCACCAGTCCCGTCGGGACGGTGAACGTGCATGTCAGCTGGCAGACGGGAGCTGATTGGTTACGGTTTGCAGTGCTACCTTCCGCGTCTAACTTCATCCTTCTCGGGTGCAGTTGGCTCGGCGAGAATGGCATTGTAATTCGAATCGCCCGGAATGATTGGTATCATATCGACAATCCGGGAGTGACGTTTCCTTTCGCCCCTCAGCCTGATCAGCTGGACGAAAAAGGCGCGGATGTTGACAAGTGGGCAAGGGTCACGCTGGAACACGGCGTTGATGCGGCCGCACTGTCGATGTCATCCAATCAATTAGATCTATTGGAAGCCTGTAAAATAGAAGACATGCGGAAAGTGAGACTGACTCGTGTTCTCGACGAGTTTGGACACACCTTCAGCGAGACGGGAGGTTGTCATCCAACGGTAGAGTTGTTAATTCCCACGGGTGATACGCCGCCTTTCTCGTGCAAAGTCAAACACACATGCCCAGCGGAGGCGAGAGCTCTCCGCCGTTTAGTGCGTAATGCGCTGAAAAGGGGCGAAATAGAAGAAAGCGTCAGTGTTTATAGGAGCCAGCCAGTCGTAAGTATGTTACCTGATGGAACCTTTGATGCTTGTATAGATTTCAGACAGCTGAATGCTATCACGGAGAGGGATGGGTATCAAGTCCCATCGATCCCCATGATTTTGGCTTGTCTGGAGGGGAGTATAGTTTTCTCGACGTTAGATCTGGCGATGGGGTGTTTCCAATTACGGATTGCGCCGCTTGACAGACCTAAAACAGCATTTTATACACCCCTTGGTACTTTTCAATTTGTGAAGTTACCTTACGGTTTGTTGAATACTCCTATGGCGTTTCAACGACTGATGGACAAAGTACTCGGCGAAGCGAAGTTTAAGTGGGCATTGCCCTACCTGGACTCGATCGTCGTGTTCAGTAAAACATTCGAAGAACATTTAACACACTTGTCAGATGTGCTAGGCAGGTTGAGCAAGCATTGTTTGACCGCCAGCCCGTCTGGTTCGTGTATTTTATCGACCTCTTGGGACTTTCTGGGCTATTCGATGACTCGGTACGGCTTCCGACCGAACGAACGCCGCGTTCAGGCGATTGTGGATTATCCGCAACCGAGGAATGTCGCTCAGCTGCGACGTTTCCTTGGCATGTTCGGCGGAGACACACCGGCGATCGAGGGTCTCGAACATCTCTCGAATCCACTGGAAGCGCTGCTTAATGACGGCGCTGCGTGGAATTGGTCTAATGAGTGTCAGGGTGTGTTCCAGCTCTTCAAGGATCATCTTGCGCGTGGGAGCGTGCTTCCTATGCCTGAGTTCAACAGAACTTTTGTCATCCAGGCTGCCGCAAGTAGAGTTGGGCTCGGAGCAGTCCTCACACAGATGGATCATCAAGGAGTCAAAAGGCCCGTTGCCTACGCGAGTCGTGCGCTGCAAGGCGCCGAGACAGCGTTCAGCCTATCAGAGTTGGAATGTCTGGCGGTTCTGCAGGCAGTCGCTTCCTTTCGACCATTCATCGCGTACTCGAAGTTCGTCATCGAAACAGGTTGTATGGCGTTGCTCTGGCTTTTGTCATCAACGAGCGCGTCAGGTCGCCTGGTGCGATGGGCGATGCAGCTGCAACAGGTGAGATTTTCGATTAAGTTTAACAAGCGTGCGGACGACAGGATCGCGGTCGCTCTTTCAAAGGTTGGCCTAGATGACGTGGAAACGACATCGGCGGCTACGCCCGAGGAAGAAGCTGCAATCATGCTGGCCCACACGCTCGTTACGGAGAGTCTCGCTGGCACGATCATGTCTTACGACGAGGTTAGACAGGTCCAACGGGATGACCCGGACTGTAGCGCTGTCATGAAATGGTTAGATGAAGGGCAAAGAGACGACCATCTTTTGTCCCAACTCCCACCATCCATGGCGCAATACAAACCAGATTTCGTGTTCGGTGGGTACGGAGAGTTGTGCGTCAACACCCCGTTCTCACCCGACGCACCGCTAAGCAGAGCGGAGCACGGCTCGGATGTAAAAATCTTGATGCCTGCACCACTGCTTGATCGCTGCCTTGACGTCATTCGACTGCATCCTCGTTATGCGCAGGACAACGCGGCCGACATGATGAAAAGGTTGCGGCGAATATTTTTCTGGCCAGGAACGTAGTTTTCCTTGTTCCGGTCGGATTCAAAACTGATGGAACGTTTGTCAGGCGTAGACACGACGACGCTCTCGTTACTGTCACGCCGACGAACATAATTTTGGAGTAATAAATTGCCCTGGAACGGTGACTAATTTGTAATGGTTGTATGTTTTTTTTAAATCACACTCACCCATGTTCAAACACGCCACCTGTTGCTCGGCGAAATCGATACGGCGATCGGGAGGTCCATGGCGAATCGCGATGGCCACCGATCGATCGGTACCAGTCACAGGCATGTGATGCTGCCGAAATAGGTAGAAAATTGCTGAAATTGGTCGGAAAAGTTGATTTAGTTACCGACTTCCCGAGGCCAGTTTCAGCGGTCACGTGCAATCTTCACCGATGAGCTCGCGACGCTCTTATGACGTCACGAATATCACGGCAGATCGTAGCCATGGCAACGGTCTTACACGGCACAGCCGCAATTTTTGAGCGTGTTTTCTTTCACTGCCCGAAAATCGTGGGAATTTTTTCACTAAAAAATTCGAGAAAATGCTGTGGTTGTGAAACAATTTTTTTTTATGAACTTTTATGGTGTTTTTCTCCACATCTGTTGCAAGGGATCGTCTTTCAACTAGGGGATTGTTTATCTCACCAATTAGAGGGGTGAGGGTGTCGTGAGACCCAATCACAGGTCACGGGTCGGGGATTGTTCTATGTTTAGACAAAGTTTCTTGTTTCTGGACATCACCCCGTGTGTCACTTGTTTTCGTGAGAGCGAGCCGACAACATCAGTTTACTGTTCTTGTCTGCGTTTTTCTTTCGAGGCGTTTTTTCGTGTGTTTTCTGATCGATGAAGGTAAGCTGCAATTTTTTACATCATTTGCTGTGCTCTTCCCTCGATCTACGCCCGTGACCGATTGTTTTCTTACACCCGGACCCCGATCTTGTATAAACTAGCGTGCGGGCTGGCAGCCTTTGGCCGCCGCTCACCGCTAGAGATGCTGGCGAATTGAATGGTTTTCCGACTCGCCGCATCCGAATATCTTCACTGAAACACGGTTGATTACGGTCAACATGTGTTCGGCGAGTATTTCAAAGCAACTTTTGTGTGAGGAAACCCGAAAATTTTTGCTGTTCCCTCTCACAAAACACTTCGTAACAATTTCTTTTGCATTGGTTTCGATTTACCATTCCATTGTTTCCCTGATTTTCTATCACTTACGTTTCATTTTCTTGCTTTGTTTTCTTCCAATGTTCCTGTAAAAGCTTTCTTTTAAAATTTTTTAATTAATCATTTCTAATTTTTTTTTTTTTTGCTCTTATCTTTTTTTGTTTTTTGCCTCCATTCGCCGTGTCCCCGGTTTTTTCTGTGAAACAGGTGGGTATCGGCGACAGATTCACGAGTAGAGTGGCAGAGGTTAATTTTTTTTGGCCCGCGCCTAACCCCTCGGAATCTGTGCATCCCCATTTCTATTGTCTCTAATTGAGGTCAAAGACCCGCAGCTGGTCACTTGAGTCATCGGCGGCTTGATCAGAGACTGTCAGTCTAGGGGAACAATAGCATGTGGCGAGGGGTCGACGCCGCGGTAAGAGGAGCCGGGAAGTTCGCTTTCCGACTCACTCGTCACTGCGGCGCGGCTCGAAGAAATCAAAGTCCGCATCTGTTTGGAGCTTTTCGTTCTTTTCTTTATTCTTCGACCCCTTCTTTGCTTATTTTGCCCCGAACTCGAGTTTTTCGCTCTCGTTCGGTTTGGTTTTGTTTTTTTTTGTTCACGTTTAAATTGGAGTTTTATTATTTCTTTTCTCTTTTCGCTCGCTCCGGGTTGAGGAGGTGTCTTTTCACTTTTTCACCCGCTCGCGTGCTTTCATTAATGTAATCCTCTTTGTCATCATCGATGTTCTGCTCGTGTACTCGCGACTTGACTGGGTTTTGGTGCCAACGCCAAGGACTACCGGCATGCCGGGCCGTTGTGCAGAACGGTCCGCCATGTTGGTTGCGATTTACGTTGGAGTCACCATCCCTTGCCTTGTCGTGTCTGGAACTCGAGCAACCATCGTACCGCTAACCGAGCTCTACGCTTCGGTCAGGATTCCGTCATAATCCCGGTTCAGTTTTCTTGAACCCAGGAAGGACTTTCGCTCACATCGTCGGAGCGCCGAGACTAGGCTTCCGCCAGCTCGGTACCCTCGACAATTGTGTAACGTCCGGTTACATCATGCGCTCTGCGCATGATCGGGCACTTGGCGCTGCGAGGCCGAGTTTGTCGCCCCCACGTGCCAAGTTTTGTCCCCATTATTTCCTCAATTCTCATTCTTTACTCTACACCATTTTTCAATTGTTCTTTTTCAATCCCATGTGTTTTTCAGTGGTTTTGACAGTTTTATTAATTGATTTATTTTCTGTTTATTCTTTAGAAATCAGGAGATTCTGGTGATGATGGTTCGGACCAGTGGCGCATCTGTCCCGTTTGCCTCGGCGAACGGTGCCAGGTTGCGGCCAGCGGCTGGGAGTCCCCTTGCGGGAATTGTTTGGGACACGGATTAGTCCATTTCTCCGTGCCCAGACAAAGATGGTTCGTGCGACATTCGTCGAGGCAGGGTGGAGATCGTCATCACACCCGCCCGACGACGACGTGGATGCAGGTGGATTCCTGGGAGTCCAGGACACAGACCCTGGTGAGGAACGGTTTCGCGCTTCTCCCGCGTTGGCTGACTGTCGAGGCGGTGAGGATTCGGGACCAGCAGCCTGCCCTGTCGAGCATCCCGCAACCAGCGCGCCAGGCTCAGGCTGGACGAGCAGCGTCTGCAGAGGCGCCAGCCCAGCCGAGTTCGAAGCGCCAGAGGCAGGAGCCACCGCCCTCCACTTGGACGGAGGAGATGACCGTGCGGCACGCGGCCGCGATGGTGGATTGGCGTGCCACTCACCCCAAGGCCACGCCGTTCCAGGTGGAGTGCGAAGAGAAGCGTCTGCGTTGCCGCTTCAAGGAGGCGGCGAGAAGGGCGCGTGCCGACGCCGTACGGGCAAAGGCGTTGGAAGAGGCCGAAGCTGCTGCCGGCAGTAGCCCAATTGGTCAGGGAACCTGGGGACAGCGAACAAGCCGCACAGGCTGTGTCCGTTGCTCTGGATCACCCTGACAACGTCAACGAGCTGCCGACTGGGGAGTCCAGAGACGAGGAGCAGGCTGTCGCAGCTATGCCCCCCGCTTCGGACCTCCCCATGGGTTCCGACGAGCCGGTGATCGGAGCTTGCTCGGAGGAAGCGATTGCTTGCGCGTCGTTTGCTCTCGGCCTTCCGGTCGACTCGTTCGACGGAACTGGCGGCCTTCCACACCGTACCTGGGGTAGCCTCATGTCATTGGCAGGACGGTCGGCTCAGCCCACGCCACGAGATCAGTGCCCGGTCCCCCAGGAGATGCAAGGCGCTTGCGCTGAGCAGCCGATGGAGCAGTGCGAGTCATCTGCCTCGGTGGAGGAAGAGTTCCAGTTGGCTGTTTCGGAGGACGACGTGCTGGAGTTGTCCGTCTTGGAGGGCTTGTCTCTCGAGGCGCAGCTTCTGCGACTCGCCGACCCCGAGACGGTCGGCATGGAAGTAGAAATGACGACGGGGAGTGAGGAACCTGCCCAGGTACCACACCCCCCTGAGCAGCGAGAAGGAGCGGAGTTCCTCGAGCCCGTAGGGGGCCCGACGCCGCTCGAGATCGCCGAGTTGCCGCCCGGAGCCCCAGTTGTTTGTGCTGAGCTGCTCATACGGGGTGTTCCCCGTCTTGAGCACGCGCACGAGCAGACTTTGGCGCTCTGGGTTGCCGAGGCGAAGCGCTGGAGGGAGCTCCACCTGCGCTTCGAGGATGCCAGGGGAAGTGACATTCGAATGACCCGGGCGGTGGCACTGATACGGCAGAGAATGTGGATCATTCTCAGTATCCCCTCTGTCGCGTCGGCGGCAGCAAGGAGGCTCAGGTGGTTCGAGACGGTCCGGATCGTCGCGTGGACGGTCGGGTCGGCAATGAACGCCTGGTAACTCCATCTGCCATCACCGTTCGCGGTTCAAGAATGGACGCTAGAAGAGACTGTCGGGGCGGATTTCGCCGACATCGACCCATCAGTCTGTAGCGGCTACGTGGAGACGCTGGCGAGTCTGCCCAAACTGGTGGACAACCATGGCCATCAGCGGGTGTTCAGACCGGCATCCCACGAGCCCACCCCGATCGAGATGCCTCCGGAGCTGGCAGCACTATCGCCACCACCCCCACCTACTTACGAGGAGGTGATCGTCAAGCGGGTGCATAGGCGGAAGGCCTACAAGGACGACTTCAGCGCCGAAGTTTGGGACCCGGTGGAGGCCGAGTACAATGAGCACAGGAAGGAGGTGGAACGCGAGCGGAAGAAGAAGGGAAAGGGGAAGAAGTCCCGCAAGGCCGCACCCGGTTCCACTCCAACGAAGGGCGAGAAGGGAGCGCACTGCGCACCACTTCCGCCAGTGTCGACGGCTGCTGCGCCGATGGTGGAGAAGGTTCGATCGCATCCTCCCCCATCGACGTCAGCAGCTGAAGCGGAGGGCAGGCGACTGATGCCACCGCCACCATCCATACGGTCCGTGCTGGAGGCAGCGAGAACTTCTCCAGCCCCAGCAAGGCCCGCACGAGAGATCGCACCGGAGGTCGCGACTGCGTCTGAAGAGGAGCTCCATGGCCCCTCTCAACCGCAGCCGCCGTCCGAGGATGCGCCGGAGCCGTGAAAAGCCCGGATCGTCGTCCTTAGACGCCAGAATTGTACAAACGACGGACCTCTGGTCCCGATAATATTTTTTCCCTAAACAGGATTCCATGAGATGCCTGCCCCAAGACATGGACGCCGAGCCAGGGCGAGTGACGAGACGGTGACGCCGCGCCACGCGCTCAGATGCCCGACGAAAGAAGACGTTGGAGGCTTCCAATGTTCCTGGAACCTCCCAACCTTGGGTCTTGGTCAGATCCCGGTTGATGTACATAGTTATTTATTTTTTCTTTTTTTTTCCTTTTCCTCGTTTGTTTAACGTAATTGTTTTGGAACATTCTTGAGAGGCTTGACCAACCTCTCCCATCCTTGTTTTACCTTTTAATTTAATTCGTTTATTATTATTTTATGTCAATATTTTTCTTTCTGTTTTGTTTTATGGTTTGCTCCCGGGCTTGTTACGTTCAGGCCCGGTGAATTATTATTTGCATTGTAATACCATCAATAGTTTGTTTTGTTTTCGGCCAGTCTAGGGTTGGGTGTTTTCCGTTGCCCAACGTTGCTCGAACAGCGTGGACCGACGGTGCGGTGATCCTTTGGACAACCGGCACCGGAAGTCAGCGCCGGTAGCCCGACAGTGTGTGGTCTTTGACCGACACTATTGCCGTGCTTGCCTCGACTTGCGTGTCCCCGTTGGTGTTGTGTGTGGCCCCTTGGAACCTACCTTTTTCGAGGGGGGGGGAGATGTGACCGTCAGGCCACCTGGGTGACCTGCGGCACTGCCACACACCACCATACGGCCCCAAAGGTCAACCCCTCTGTGGGTGATTGACCTAGCCCGGGGAGGAGGGAGTGGAGTAGTGTGGTGAGGAGGGAGTGGAGTGTGTGAGGAGAGTTGAGAGTTGGACACGGCCTGAGAAGGACGTGTCTGCAGCAGCTCCCAGAGAGGAGAAGTAGTCATCGAGAGGGACGAGAAGTGTCCCAGGTTGAACCCCACACTCCTCACCATTCACCACGTTGATCCTCAGTGCTATGGCGGAGTCCGTAGTGCAGCCTCCATGAGCGGATACGCGGGTCGCAGGTAAGCGCGACATGAATGTTAAGTCGAACCGACCACGTCACACATTGGACTTCTGCCCAGTGTGTGACGGGCCGGTTGCCGGTGCGGCGCGCCTTCATGGTGCCCCTGCAACGGGTAGCGGGATTCCCCATACCCCTAGACAACGACAATAAAGGCCAACCAACCAATATTGTGGGAATCTTGTTATTATTACGTGATGTATGCGTCCCTACCCAGTGTGATTAGTCCCCTAGTTACATTGGCGAGACCATACCAGTCACAATGAGTACTAGGCTTTAAATAGGACACTGACACCAGACAGGCACGCTGCCAAAGGGCCATGCTAACTTGTAAGTGTCACATCACACACACCTGTCACCCTCCTTGTAGACTTAGGCTATTGAGGTTGACAGAGTTCCATGCAGCAGTAATAAACATACCGATAATGAATAATAGTCATTTGACTTCAGAATATCTTTGAAACTGTTGATAAGGTTTGTTTTTTATATAATAAAATCAGTTATTGCACCCATTTATCGCTGATAAAGTCTAAATTTAAACATTTTGTTTGATATTTGATTGTTTCGTAGACAGGAATTATTTTATACAAACATGTACCATTAATTGTGGTTCCAGACTAGTTTTGCCCATTCCAACATCTTTGAAAGTTGAAAGAATGAAGCGACGGTGCTGACTCGCTGTTTCGCCTTCTGCCACCATAAGACCTGGAACCAAAATGATAAAATTAATATAACATTACGTAATTAAGTAAATCATTACCTTTAGCTATTTTACTGGTACGAAAAATATTCTCTTTGGGTTTCCCCGAAAATATGTTTCCCTGCTTTACAAAAGCTTCTTTAATGGCGTTGTAGTCACCCAACACTATCACCAACACATTCCCCAAATAAAAACTGAGCAAGTATTTAATAATTTAATAATGAAATTTTTATTTGGTATTAAATATTTACCTAATGACGTTTCCATACTTTTCTCCCAATTTCGTCACTTCTTTATAATGAGGTTGTTTTAAGAATGGGAGATATCCAAATATTGGCAATCCCCATGGTCCAGGTGGTAAATTTTTTCTCGGTTTTAAATATAGCAATATAGTTATAAATGCTATCAAAATAATACTTTGATAGTATTCAAACATGATGTTTGTGAAACTCTTTAGTTCCATACTTATACCAAGGAGATAATGTGCGGCTGTGTGGCTACCTAATGCTGTGTTATCCAGAAGTGGTTTTGTGATTTACCTTGTCAGTAGCTGATAAGGTTGAACTCATCCAATAACATTGAAATGACATTGTGGTAATTTTAGCTGCTACGGCTATGACTCTTCCTTTACCAATCTTCCTTAACCAATTTCATTTTATATTTTTTTCCCTACTTTTGGATATTTCAACATATATACAATACTCAAAAGCAAATAATTTGTTGAGGTTTCACCACCATTGACATTTTTTGCATTGGGTAAGAAATCGTGGACTATTTTGCAATAAACAATAAATGAGTTTGTATGGAAATTGAAATTTATGTTTTCACTTTTTTCACAAGATAAGAAAAGATAACAATAAGATTTAAAAGTGTATACAAGGTATTGACTAAAAAAAATGGTGCGCTACAACTTTGCAATTGACTTTTTTTTTTCTGTCTCAAAGAGTTTATAAGTCAGGAAGTGAATGACCTTGATACTAGTGCTCAAGGTCAAGTTCGGAATCACTATTAATTTTAGCATGGCCAACTTCGTATATGACCCAATTATAAATTCAAGAAATATTCTTCTCTTCTGAAATATTGTTGGGGGAACAGACTTTTCTGTATAATGCTAGCAAAATCGCTTGCAAGTCGATAAATGAACGGCAAAATGAGTTTAACGGTTGAACATAAAACATGTGTTTACTCTATGAAGTACACGAATCGAATTGAATTCGAAATTTTCAACAATACATGAGTGCACGCAACACACGTTTTAAAACTTGTTATATAAATATAACAACTTAAAACTAACCTTAAGGTTAGTTTTAAGTTGTTATATTTATAACATTTATATTTATTTATTAATTAATAAATGAGAAAACATGTCACAAACTTATCGAAAAAATATTCTTTCCATTCGATTGAATGTTTTGTGGTCATACATCACCTAAAGTTTTTACTACATATATTTATATTTAGTTGGTGGTTCTTTTTAAAAAAAAAGAATTTTTTTAAAAAAATTTATTGAGGTAATGTTTAAAACAATGCGCACACTTTGAATGGTTTTGGCTGCCAGGATATGCCTAGACATGCTTCCAGCGCGGCAACATGTCCTTTTGGTAATTGAATATTGAATTGTTGAAACAATGAGACGAAATACAGAAAGGTTGTTGTAGTAGCTAACCTCTCACCAATACAATTTCTTTTACCTAAAATGTGCATATATTATTAAAAAAAAATGTCAATATACTGTAGCTTATCATCAGATTCTGATGGTATATTACCCATTGAAAATTGAATCAAGTATTCTGGTTTAATGATTTTGTCATTATCACCAATAAACCTTTCTGGCTTGAATTCTTCTGGATCTTTCCACAGAGTTTTATCGTGATGAACGGCCCACAGGTTGGCTATAACATAACTATGTTTTGGAATATCATAGTCAAACAATTTCGTTTCTTCCATGTTGCTGTGTTACAAAAATTATGAAAATCATTATCTCTACTATTCTATTCTGATATATGAATTTTTCCAAAGAAAAGACTTTGGCGATTGAAATTTTGCCAACAACTGTAAAAAAAAACACGAGCATTGCCTGTTAATTTTTGGAATGCCATGCCATCTGCAAATCAATAAAAAGGGTGAATAAAATTTTTAAATTAGCTCCGTCTGAATATTTTCCATTTCCATTTCCATTCGCTTTAATTGCGTACTGGGTTGTTATTTATTATGCTTCTGTCTTTTTCTTTTGAAAATATTCAATCATCATTATATTACAACCTATGAACCAAACTAAAAGGGAGTACAGTGCACATCCTATGCACTTCCAGCATTGTTGCCTCAGTGTATGGCATATTCATTTTATCTGCCACGACCGGATCTCTTCCTTTACCAATTACTTCATCAATTTCGTTTTGAACTTTTTTCCTTACTTCTGGATATTTCAACATATATAGAATACTCCAAAGCAAATAACTTGTCGAGGTTTCGACACCAGCTCCATACAAATTTCTTGCATTGGGTAAGAGATCCTGCACTATTTTCAAATAAACAATAGTGTACTTGTAAGTGAGTTTCTATGGAAATTGCTGCAACTTCACGAGTTGGAGCTTTTTGTAGGGCAGATAATTTATATCTGATGCTCTGTATTATTTTGAACTTTAAACTTACTATCAAAATAGCCTTCAGATCCAGTTTTCTCAATTAGTTGCTTTCTTTCTGTTATGTAGGAATCTATGTAATTGGTCTTCCATCCTTCGATGTAATTTTCTTCTTTGTTTTTAATTACTCTGCTTAAATAGGTCTCAATAATTCCAGCTGCTTTTCTGGAAAAAAGAATGACATAAAAAATGGTATGGTAATAATATTAAAGGAAATGTAGCACCTGAACTGTTTAATTCCTGTGAGGGAATCAGTGAATGGAATATGAACCAACCAGGGCAGAAACACCCTCAAAGCAAGTGGACCTACATATTTTGACGAATCTAGAATTGTTGTTGATACAGTTTGAAGGAACGGATCTGTGTATTCCAATCTATCTCCAAATTGCAACAAAGCTACAATATTAGCAACACTTAAGCCTATTGCGTATTTTAGATCAGTCGGCTGTCCATTTGTCTTTTTTATTTCGTTTAAAAAATGTCTGATTTCATTCTGAAAAACAAAAGTATATTCTTAAAATCTCCGGAGTAGAAAACATATTAACCTTCCCATAGCCAAGCCTAATTTCCACCATTGCTAGCTGAGATCGGTCAAATCGGCCTTCTTTTAAAATGCTTCTGCGCATGTGCAGAATCTTATTTCTCCAGGTGCAATCGCATTTTTCCTGGCCTCAGCACATGTTTTAATGTGCTCAAACCAGAAAAAATGCGATTGCACCTGGAAAAGTAAGATTGTGCACATGCGCAGAATTGTTTCAATAAACTGCCTAGTGCTAAAAAGTGGCAAAACAGTGTACGGCGCTCGCGTAATGGTATTTTGTGTTGTAAATGTTATTGTTATTATTAGTTTATCTTA
Source organism: Strigamia acuminata (assembly GCA_949358305.1). Classification (NCBI taxonomy): domain Eukaryota; kingdom Metazoa; phylum Arthropoda; class Chilopoda; order Geophilomorpha; family Linotaeniidae; genus Strigamia; species Strigamia acuminata. Next base: position 25,634,598 of record OX442314.1, on the reverse strand, counting down.
TTCCTAATCGAAATAATATTAAAACTTAATTAATATAAATTTAGAAAAAATATTTTTGGAGGAATTAAAGCTGGTTTCCTAAATTAATTTTCAGGAAAAACAGAGTTACAGTTATTATTGTGTATTTATCGTTGATGTGGTTAGTGGTCAAGAAAGCGACATGTCAGGTAAGTTGAACTAAAAATGACTGATTTATTCTCGAATTACAATATAGGTGGCGCTGCTCTTAAAAGCGCCAAAACATAACGATTGGTCAGGATTGACCGATGGAGTAGGACACTCCAACATCCCCTTTAATTGGGAGAAACACCAATTATATAATCAAGAAAGGGATAAAACAATTTAAACATTAAACACATGTATATAAAAGTTAATAAAGAACAAAGTTGGAAATTTAAACTAACACAAAATGAAATCAATTAATTTAAAACACAAACACAAACATCAATTCGGTGGGAAGCCATAAAAGTCCGTTTGTTTCCTGTTTCGGACTGGTCGAGGGCTAAGCGCTGGAGGAACTGGAGCACTCGAGCCAGCAATTGCAGGTGGCGATGGCGCACGAACGGGCAACGGCGGTGCGTGTGTCGGAGCAACGTTTTGAGGAACGACAGCTTGAGGAACGGTGAGTACTGGATCAGGCACGGGCACAGGCGGTGTAGTTGGTTGAGAAGTGATGGCAAAAGGAAGAAGAGAACTTCTACAATCTTTCCCCCCATTTTGTGGCAACAAACTCGGATCTGCGCGACGTCGCAACTGGTCAATGTGTCGATTCCACGTCACGTCGAGAGCGACTTCAATATCGTAAGTGGACGAAGAAGTCTTCTTTTTAACTATACCGGGTATCCACTTGGGAGTGCCACGGTAATCCCGCGCGAACACGAGGTCCCCAACTTCAAAACGGCGCGGAATGTCAATTTGGTCGACATCTGGCAGAAGTCGTGGGTTCAATAGATGTAAGCGCGTCCGCATCTCACGCTGAAGGAAGGCGACAGCTGGTGAAACTTTCGTCGTAGCGTGTGGCGTTGAGCGATACGATGCGATGAAACGGGAGACGGCATCCGACAAGGAAAAATTCAAGGTTAGAAATTTATCAACTTGGGTTTTAAAAGTCTTCACAAAACCCTCAACCGCGCCATTTGTAGCTGGATGGTACGGCGGTGAGAGAGTGTGACGAATTCCATTTATCGCCAAGAACTGGCGAAATTCCTGCGAGGTGAACTGTGGTCCGTTGTCGGTATGAAAATGCAGTGGCAAACCGTGATTTTCGAACCAAGACTTGATAACTTCAATGGTGGCGGCAGCAGTAGTTGTGGACATCTTACGAATCTCGCACCACTTGGTTTTAGCGTCAACCGCCAACAGGAACATCGAATTATGAAACGGGCCGGCGAAATCGAGATGTACCCGTCCCCACACCTGGTCTGGAACTGGCCAACTGACGGTGTTTGATTTCGGCGGATCGGGTAAGCTTCGCTGGCAGACGTCGCAGTTCTTGACTGTGCGCTCGATGTCAGCGTCGATTCCAGGCCACCAAACCGTGGCTCGCGCCAACGATTTGGTACGGACAATGCCGTAATGACCCGCATGGAGCTCGACCAACACCGAACGACGAACAGCTTTCGGAATCACCAACCTATCAGAGAGAAATAAAAATTCGTCAAAAGTTGAGAACGAGTCCCGGTGTTTATAAAATTCAGCGGTGTCCGGCGTGCGTGATTTCCATCCAGTGCGAACATGTCGCATAACATCTTGCAGTACTTCGTCAGCTGCGTACGCAGCTTTTAAAGAAGTAGCTGACATGGGGAAATCTGAAATTGAAGCAGAATAAATTTTGTTAATGCCGACTTCCAAATCTTCTGTGCTGTCCACACTCGGTTGTGGATTACGAGACAAGCCATCGGCAATGGCGTTGTCCACAGCAGGCACGTGTTCAATAATAAAATCGTAGGCGGACAGAAATACTGCCCAACGATGCAGTCGTGCAGCCACGATCTGGTTACATCCCTTTTTCTCTCCAAATATAGAAACAAAGGGTTTGTGGTCCGTACGCAGGAAGAAACGACGCCCAAACAGGTAGTGATGGAATTTCCTGATGCCATAAATAATGGCGAATCCCTCACGCTCTATCTGTGCGTAATTCTTCTGCGCGGCCGACAAAAGAGAACTCGCAAAGGCAATTGGCCTGTGAGTACCGTCTGGATCGAGGTGCGACAAGAACGCTCCCACGCCTACCGGGGAAGCATCGACTGTCAAAAACAATTTTTTAGACTGATCAAAGTGAACCAACGCTGACTCTGTGGATACAGCAACCTTAACCTTTTTCCAGGTGGACTCGTGCTCCTCTGTCCACTTCCACTCGACATCGTCACGTGTTAAACGATATAACGGTTCGAGCAGAGTAGACAAATTTGCAACAAAGCGACCGTAGTAATTGATGAGACCAAGGAACGATTTCAAAGAGGTTACATCACTGGGGCGCCTTGCATCTCTGAGTGGAGCGAGCTTCGAATCTATCGGGGAAATACCTAGTTTGGAAATGTTTAAACCTAAAAACTGGATCGATTGCTGTAAAAAGTGACACTTCCGGCGATTCAACGTGAGACCGGCTCCACCGAACGTCGTCAAAAGCACGTCCAAATTTTGCAGGTGAACCGCGTTGGTCGCACCTGTCACGGCGGAGTCATCGATAAACGGCTGAGCGCTGTTCACCTTGGCGGTCAACTGGTCCATCGTTTGTTGGAATAGAGCGGGAGCGGACGAAATACCATAAAAGAGCCTATTTACCCTGAAAAGGCCCAAATGAGTGTTAATCGTGCAGAACATTTTGCTCTCCTCATCTAATTCCAATTGATTGAAAGCTGAATTCATATCCAATACTGAATAAGTTTCCCCTCCCGACAATTTGGCGGTCACATCTGCAAATAAAGGCAAAGGATATGAGTTGGGAAAAATAGCTTTGTTAATTGTCCGGTTATAGCAACCAGCCAATTTGATGGTGCCATCAGACTTTTTAACATGCATCACGGGCGTTGCCCAACGTGATGATGCAACCGGGGTTATAATACCCAGCGCTTGCAAACGCGCCAACTCAGCCTCGACCAATGGCTTAACTGCTATGGGGACTGGATAAGCTTTTAGAAAAATCGGCTGTACCGCCGGATCAACGTCAATGTGAACAGTGGACTTGTTAAAGCAACCGATTTCATCTCGGAAAGTGTGCTCGTGCTTCAGCAACAACGTTTCCAAAGCTTTGGCGGAAGTGGAATCGAGAACCTCGGACTGGGGAGCAACGGAATCGGCCTTGTAAATTTTCGCGCCGACCGCTTCAGCAGTTTTCGAAAGGAGCCCGAACATGCATAACCAACCTCTGCCCAACAACGGAACTGGACCATCCCGTGCGACACAGAGTGGCAATAAAAAATTTCGATTTTTGAACCTGACTGGAACCTCAATAACTCCCTCCATCTGTATTTGATCGCCTGTATACGTGTACATGTTGCACGGGATGGTCTGCAATGGAAAATGGGAAAAATGTTTTAGATATAAATCAAGAGCAATAATTGAAGCACCTGCCCCCGTGTCCATCTCCATATCGAGATTGACACCATCGATACAAATGGTAATCATGACAGGTTTCACACGTGGCAAATGCACGGAATTGACTGCAGTTGCGGGACCAGTGTGAACTCGATAGAAATCCATGTCCTCGTTAAAACGAACAACGTGAGTGGAATCCGATGCTGGAACACGAGAACGACACACCGGACGAATATGTCCAGTTTTACCACAGCCGTGGCACTTGGCGTCCCGAAAACGACACGAATCGCGAGAGTGGTTCGATTTACCACAAGCCGAGCACCCCGACGCATTTCCTTTACTGGATGGTTGGTGTGGAGTTGGAAAAGCAACATTTTTCTTCGTGAAACGCTTTCCGCCTCGTCTGTTCGGCTCGTATCGCGGCTTTGACTCGTGGAGTTTATGCACAGGAGTGGCGGCAGTATTCTGGGCAGCAATAGTCGAAAATTCCTTCGATGACACCTCAGCGGAAGCCGCAAAAGCAACGGCGTCGTCGAAAGTCAGATCAGTTTTCAGGGTTAACGCATGTTGGACTTGCTCGTTTTGCAAGCCACATAAAAAGCGATTTCGCAGCTCGTCCGATTTATTTTCACCAAAGTCGCAATTCTCAGCAAGATCTTGGAGAGCCAACGAGTATTCGGTGACAGTCTCACCTGCCTGGCGATCGCGCCGATGAAATCGACGTATTTCGGCCAAAACGAGCGGCTTCGGGCGGGCGTTCTTCTGCATGAGCGCTACCAATTCGGCGTACTTGAATTCGGCCGGCTTCTTGGGTGCTGTAAGCGACACCAATAACTTCAACGTCGGCATGCCCACGTACGCGAGCAGCGTGTGAACCTGCTCCAAATCGTCAACTATTTTGTTGCAGGCGAAAATACTCGCCATACGCAAACAATAAAGTTCCCAATCGTCACTGGAATCGTATTCGCGAAGCGTGCCTTTCAACGTCGACATCTTGATGGCAAGGAGGCGGAATATGGCACAAAAAACGCGAAAATTCGAAGCACAAAACGACTAGGCCTACTTCGGGGACGGCGTGGTCAGCGACGGTCAAAAACGGCCAAAAAGTTCATCAAACGATCAAAAAAAAACTCACAAAAAGTAGATACGAAGCTGCATCTGGTTGTGGGTCGTCGATTGCGATCCTCCTCGTCGCCAATTATTGTGTATTTATCGTTGATGTGGTTAGTGGTCAAGAAAGCGACATGTCAGGTAAGTTGAACTAAAAATGACTGATTTATTCTCGAATTACAATATAGGTGGCGCTGCTCTTAAAAGCGCCAAAACATAACGATTGGTCAGGATTGACCGATGGAGTAGGACACTCCAGTTATTTTGCTACTTTTGTTATTTTTCTGACCCACCATGGCTATGGGAAGGTTAAGAATACGGGTGCAACACGAATTTTTGCAAAAGACAGATCAGGATCATTTCGGTTCTGATTCAGGAAAAGAAATAAAATTGATTGGGATGCCAGTATTTAATGAGATATCTGCGGTCAAACATCGCAAATTAACTTTGAAGATCTCGTGTAATGAGAAGCGCTTGGCGACAGGGGGCTCCGACCAATGAAATTACAGATACAAACCAGGAATGACTAAAAAACCAATCCAGGTGAGGTTTGCAGAGGGTGGGATGATAAAAAAAACCCAAGAACATGCGTAAAAGCAAGAAACAGCATTAAGGTGGGTTCACATGTGGTGCTTTGTGCTTGCACGTTAAAGCACGAACATGATGCGCGCACATGATGCAGCACTGCCAGCTGTTAGCAAAGCACGAACAATGAGCAGAGCGCTGTTCACATGCATGCACGAACACAAAGCACCAATCGTGCTTTAAAGCTGCTTTAAAGCAGACATGTGAACCCATCTTTAGTCACTCCTGGCTGAGGAGCTTCCTGTTCACAACGCCTACTCATGTAATGGCTTGATATAATGCAATGCAGTCAAGCTCTTCTTGGAGCATAAAGGGTTTCACATTGTTCAAACCTTGCTGTCGAGCCTTTTTTGCAGGAGAAAGGGAATTTAAATAATAACACCCACCATTATATGTGGTTCCAGGCTTGATTTACCCATCCCCAAATCTTTAAACGTTGAAAGAATAAAACGCCGGTGATGACTGGCTTTTTCTCCCTCGGCATTTGACAAACCTAAAGTTGAAGTAAAGTTTGCATTATATGAGTAAGCAATATGTGAACATTGAATGTACCTGAAGGATTTCCAGTTTTCAGGTGATTGGCGTGGGGTTTTCCAGAAAACAAATATCCTTGCTTCACAAAAGCTTCTTTTATTGCATTGTAATCGTTTAGAACAATAACTAAAACACCACCCAAATAAATACTGAAATACAAAAGAAAGGAATTGTAATTTCACTTTTTTATTGATTTGAAAAAATAATAATAATACCTCATTACATTTCCATACTTTTTACTTAATTTTGTGATGGTTAAATGGTGTGGATCTTTCAAAAAGGGAATATAACCAAATATTGGCAATCTCCATGGACCAGGCGGAAGATTTTTTACATTTTTCTTCCAGTGTATTAACAAACTTACAATTGCAAGTAAGACAAGTGGCTGGTAGTATTCCATCAAGAAATTGAGCACTTTGGATGACTCCATTGATAATTAGATAGCAGCAGTGAAAATTGTTTGCACAAATCTGTGGTTTCTGTGAGAAAGTTTTCTACTTATCTCTTTGTGCATATCCAGCTCCTAAAGAAAATATCCGGTCCACATATTAAGAGATAACAGATCACGAAATGTATTTACACGTTGATAAGTTATCCGTGGTTAGGATTTGTAGTAAACGTAATCAAATTGGGGATGGAGGAACGATTCATTTTTGCCTGGGTGTGCTTAGTCAAAATGATGACTCTGTGAAACGATACTATAGTAGGCTTGTCGCGTCCTACTTGGTATAGGTTTAAATAGCGCTAACGTGTAATACTTTACCTGTGATCAATTATGCAAATACCCAAATGAATACTAAATGTATGTAAATAAACAGGTAATTTATTCACCAGGCTTTATGCCTTTAAAATACACTCAGTAATAATTCTAGAGTCGACGTGGTCAGCGTCGAACAAAGGATTTCTCAAGATGGCGTCGTCGATTCCGCGTGGTCGGCGGAACAAAGGCGGCGTCTCGAGTTGTCGTTAATTCGTCACGGATTCGTCTTCACGGACGCGGTGGAATGCTCTTTCGAGTCTTCTATCCGTGCCTGTTGTCTAGGTTTTGGTTTAGCGTCGCAGAGGCCTCGTCTAGGAACTTTGGGGTTCCCTACAAAGCACTCGGACACTTACTTCGGCGAATAATCGTCTGGGCGATTATTCTGGGTGATTTCACAAGGGCTATTCTCGTGCTTTCGCAGGAATAGCTCGCAAGTGACTTCGTGAGAGTTACAGTTTGCACTTTACTCAGCGATCCTCGATCAATCCTAACTTGTAGTTGAAGTTGGCCTGACGGTGAGGTAGTTGCTGTGTTCTTGGTGTCGTTTGTGTAAGTTCTGTCTTTAGGCGGGAAACACAGCCTTTTATGCAGTGGGGTGAAGGGCCGGCGATCAACCAATGGGGGCTGACCACCAGCCGCTTCCTCCCCCTCGGGGCACACACCTGCCATGGGGAGGTGGAGCCAACTCGGGGGGGAACGACTCTTTAATCATAGTGACTCATAGGACAAGTATCCGCCCTGGGGGGACACTTATCCAACTGGGTCACCACACGTCCCTCCTCCAGCTTCGATCTCGGATCGGAGCGATCTCAATTTTCTCATCGCTCTCCTCTGCGAAGAGCCGGCAGCACTCCTCTGCATGGGCGGAGGATCACGGGTGGCACTGCCGGGGGCGGCGGTGGTAAATCCGGGGGCAGAGAGGTTGTCAGATCCGCAGGATTTTGTCGCTCGTTGATGAAGTACTGCGGGTGACTGCCGGCTGGCTCGCCAACCAACCCCGTACGCTCATGGATCCAAATCCGGGTAGACGCGGGGAATCGATCGGGGACGAGTCGGATCCTTCGCGACTCGGCGCTCGATCCGGGTTTCCTGTGGGCCCGTAGGATACGGCGATGGAAGACGGCGTCCATGGTGGATCGGGCTTCTCTGTTTAGCCATTTGAGGATTGATTCGCCGTGATCGTCGGAGTCAATGATGCGTTGTCGCGTGAACTCCGACATCTGAAGGAAGGGGTATTCCACTCCCAGCCTCAAATAAAGCTGCGCTGCTGGGGGCGGCGGAGGCGATGGTGGGAGCGGAATCTCCATTGGGCTCTCCAACGGTGGCGTAGCCGGCTCTGCAGAGAGAGCGGCCAGCCCTGCCGCTGGTGGTGAAGGAGAGGGCAGCGGAGGAGTTCGGGGTCCTCGCTTGGAACGCTTCGGAATCAATATGGGTCGATTCGCATGTCGCTTCTCCTTCGGGAATACCGGCTTTGGGGTCGGTATGTATGGTTGGACCGCCGCCTCTGGGGGGGCGGTCTCGATGGCCTGTGGGAGGCTCGCTGTCGTTCCCGGTATCTCCGGAGCCTCCCGAATTGTTCGCAACAAGGAAGGGTGGACTCCGGGGTTCCGGTAGCGGAATGCCAACGAACGCATCTTCGAAAACTGCAGGCCTGGGTTCTCCGTATTCCTGGCCAGGTCGAAGCGCAGCGAGGCGGGCTCAGGAGTCCATCCGGCCCATACCTGGTACAACGCCCGAGGAAGGTGAACTCCCTCACGGTCGACGATTGTCCAGGCCGCCATAGCCTGCCGACTGTCCAAGAAGACGCCCAGGGACAGCAGCTGGGCCATGACGTTCGTCACTGCCAAATTCAAACTGCTCCGATGGCAGGGGTGAGCGCGGTCCGGATTGCCACTGAATTGTTGTGACAGCGTCCGCATCTGTTCGATCGCCCAATTGATGTGGTGGGTTTGGGCGGCGTCGGCCTGTCGTATGGCCAACTCGGCAATCGCGGGGTTCTCGTATTCGGCCAGATATTCTTGTAGCTCGCTGAGTGGGGGATAGGCCGCTTCACGCCGGCATCGAGCGTCCATCTCTCGCTGGGCGTACCATTCGGCGTTGCGATAAGGTCGACACACTCGTGGCGTTGGGGGTGACGGTGGACGGCCCAGCCCGGGTAGATTATCGTATCTGACCCGCTTCGGAGCTGGATCCCCCACCGGAATCATCCGGGGAGGGGTCCAAGCGGTCACGGCTGGGTTTGTACCCTCGAGGAGTGGCGGCCATCGCGATTGCACTTGTGGGGGCACAAGCGCGGTGGGCACAGCCGGTGTTGAGCCCGACGGCCGGTTGGCCGCGTATCCTCGGAAGGCGTTCTTCAATGCTACGGCCAGATCCTGTTTTGTAACCGGCCCATCTTTGTCCGACTCATCTGGGGACATTTGCTCTTCCGTCAACTCTCCCAAATCAATCTCTGCTTGGCGCCTGGACGGTCCAGCCGTGGGTCCGAGACTCTGGGGTTCGGACCGTTTCGCGGCGGCCATCTCTCGCTCCTTCTCTAATCCCTTAGCTATCAGGGATTGTGCTCGCAACTTCTGACGTACTTTGCGCTTTCGATTCCTCCGGGTGCTGGCTGCGACGGATCTTCGTTGGGCCGTCCTCTGGGGGACGTCCGTCGGAGAATTCGGTCTCTGGTGTGATGAGACGGTTCGTCGCGACGAGGATTGATCTGACGACTGTGTGGTAATCGCCATGAACAACGAGGATCTTTTCTTTCCTCGATCTTGGTGTGTCTCGGTCCTCGCAGCCCAGTGGGCGGAAGATTCGACTGTTCGCTCAGCCCGCGCGTCGTCTGGCGAGGCAGGCTCGAGCGTTACTACTCGGCGACACTCCGAGCGCACGACAACTCGAGTTCGGGAACTGGAGCTGCTCGAGCGGCTGCGGTAGTCGCGGCTCGTTGACGGGCCGGCCTCTATTGGGGAGACGGCCTGTCTTCTTCGTGCGGGTCCGCGTGGGGCGGACTCCGCCGGACGCTTCGATCTTCTGTGATGGCGGCGACTTCCCAGGATACCAGCGTGGTATAACTGCCACATCTCAGACTGCGTGGCCGTAAAATTCGCCGGCGGTATCCATCTGGGTGTCAGATGATCTTCTTCGATGTCGCGAAGCCATCTACGGATTTCTTCGGGGGAGAAACCGTTTCTCTCGAGAACTCGGGTTACTCCGTGAGTCTCGGTGCGCTTTAAGCGTTTGATCTCGTCGTCCACTATTCTCTGGCGGGCTGCCAAGGTCGGGGCCTCGCTCCACCTATGGGAGGTGTGCAGCTCGGCCACCGTGCCTGGGTAAGCCTCTTCCAGGTACCCGGAGTAAACGGGGCTCGGCGGATCCGCATCGGGTGGGATCCGCGGCCCCACTCGCTCCCTCATCTCCTTCGTCATGCACTCGACCAGCGTTTTCGATCGCTCGAATTTTTCCTCGAGGGTCCTGGAGTACATCAATCGGATTTTCCAGGCGCTGGTCTCTGCAGGATAGGCCTGCCGCAGGTAAATCGGCAGGGCTCCGCGAAAGATGTTGTTGGCGGTTGACACCGTCGAAGGCAGGGCGTCCCACGATTCTAGCGGGTCGACCTGAATAATTTTAGATCACAAGATTAATATAATAAATCCCAGTTTAACGATGGGGATCAGAAATATGCTCAAGATCGACGGTGGCAGCAACTCCTTTCTTTTGTTGCGGCCGTCGGTCTTATTTTCTTGTTTCGCAGTTCTGCGATGATCTCCGCCGTCGTAGCGCTGATCCAACACTACCTTTGAACTCAGGTGATCCGCTTTTTAGGAAGGGGTCGCAGGCAAAACCGATCGTTAAATTCTTAATATTACGTTAAACTTTTTATTTTAACTCTAATCGTATTTTAATTTATTACGATGTTTAATTTTAAAAGAAAGAAAACCTTTAGTTTTGGTTTTGGTTTGCCACGACGCCATTCCGCGAACACTTCCTTTGTTCTAGTTTTTTGGCGGCCTTGACTCCGAGGTGAATCTGGGTCCACTCTCGGGTTTTTAGCCAGCCTTAAATCAACAATAAAACAGAAAGAAATATATCAGTCACAAGTCACGCTCCAATCTGGGTTGGATGCAACAGATTCAAAGAATTATGTGATTTCTCTGGGGAAATCACACTAATTTACCTGCAACGGCGGTTGTTCGTCCCAATTCTCATCGTCTTCTGCATTTACGATTAGGCCGTCGCTCTCGTCTCTCGACGATGCGCTCGGCTCTAATCGTGGGTTGCGTCGATCGGCCATTTCAATTTAGGAAAATGAAGTTTTGTTTGAGAGGTCTTTGTCTTTCTCTTTGGGGGAGAAGCAAAAACACGTCTCGTCGTGTTAAAAACAGTCGGAAACTGGGCCTATCGACGCTGAGAATTGTGGGTCTCGAACGCGTCTCGTATTTTGCGAGATCCGCCGTGCTGGCAATGACGCTACGGGGTCGACCGCGTGGTTTCATTGTCACGTGGTCGCCCGATACGTCATAACTTCTCGTCTGTTAGTGGTGACTGCGACAATTCGTTGCGAAGTTTGGACTTAGCCAAATTTTCGCGTTTCAACATGTGCAGCAGCTCTCGTAAGTAAATCTTTTTATTTTACAAGGCCTCCGCTCCATGTTATCACATTTTCTTTTATTTTTAGTTCTTCCCCACGACTTTGCCGTCCCGAATGAACGGATTATTGCTTCGTCGTGGTCGAAGGTTGATTTTCGACGTGCTCGTAGATCGTGACTCTACTTGCTCGTTCATCTCCGATGTGTTGGCATTTTTCTCATTATTAATTTTTTTATTTTCCATTTCAGAAGTACATTCTTCTGCTTCCTCCCTCTCCGAAATTGCTTGCTCCGGCTGAGCTGGAGCCTCGTCGGCTGGGGATTCGGCGTCGAAGAATTCATCCTCGTTCTCCGCTATATTTTCAGCTTCATTTGTTTTTTGGAACGTGTCGACCACGGTGCCCCCTTGGCCGCTGTGTGTCTGACCTTCCAGCCAAATTTCCTGTGGAAATTCTGGCAGATATGGCCTTAAATCTCGGCCATGTATCGACTGAAAATTTTTGTTGTCCTCTAAGCGGCGTAGTTGGTATGCGTTGCCGCCGTGTTCGGCCACAATTACATAGGGACCGTCCCTCTTGTCGGCTAAACCTGCGGCGATGCCCCTCGCTGCATTGGACAACGTGTGTGCCTCCTTCCACACTAGATCATTCACTTTAAAGTTCGCGAAAGCGAGATCGCCTTCTTTATCTGCGATTCTTTCTCTCATGTTGAAAATATGCGCCATCATATGCTGGTATGTGTCGGATATAGTCTGTTCCAACCGGCACACGTACTCGTGTGGGCTCGATGGGTCTAATACGTTAACAGCTTCGGCAACGCGTGGGTCCCATGGCATCCTTAATTCGCGGGCGAAGTTGAGGTACGCCGGTGAGAATTCGCGTGTTCTTGACACGGTTGAGCGAATGCTGAAAGCGATTTCTCGCAGGTATTCGTCCCATCGATTGTGAATATCGGTGAATACTGTCAGCGCATATTTTATGTCTTTATTTAATCTCTCGACTGGGTTTGTCTGAGGATTATACGTGGAGGTGTTTGATGCATCCATTTTAAATTTTCTACAGAAGTCCTTATATATTCTCGATCGGAATTGGGGGCCGTTATCCGAAATGAGTTTTCTGGGAAACCCAAATCGCATTGCCACGTCGTAAAGGCACTCGACTATGTTTTCAGCCGAGGGCTTCGCGAGGGCGTACAGCTCCGGCCATCGGGTGGCCACGTCCATAATTACGAGAATATACATGTTCTTGTTTCCCGTTGTGGGCTTGGGGCCCATCAAGTCTATGCTTAAGCAGTCAAACGGTGCGTAGGGTCCGAGAGACATGGCGTTTCTGGCCACTTTATCTCGCGGTCTGCACGCTTGGCACCGGGGGCAGTGTCGGATAAATTTCGTTATCTTTTGCCGCGCGCCCGGCCAGAAGAAAAGTTGTTTTACTCGATAAAGGGTCCTCGCCACGCCAGAATGGCTGGCGAGCGGGTGTCCGTGCATCAGCCACAACAGTCGGGTGTGCAGCGATGCCGGCACGACCACTTTAACCGAGTTTCCCGCTCCGCTGAGGTCATCTTGAAACGTCGGGTGGTATTTTACCAGGAGTTCATCATCTATGAGGTAGCTTGTTGCTTCTTTGACGAACTGTTTCCGGCGGTGTGGGTTTGTCATCCCTTCCGGAAATTCGCCGTTCAGCAAATATTGCGTTATAATTTGACATTTTGTGTCTGCTGCCTGGTGTTCGACGAACTCACGTCTCGTGGGTGGAGCGTATTGTGTTTTTTCTTCAATTTTTGCTGTGAAGGCGCGTAGTAGTGTTTTGTGGGTTTCTCCGGGGGGCGGAGATTGAATTTCGGATGTTGAATTGTTTGTCCCAGCTGGCTGGTATGTTCGAGTCCAAAAACCACAAAACGTTCTATCTTCAGGCTCCATCACTGGTAGCTCGTTCGCCTTTCGCAAACGCCATATTCTCCGTGGAGTCGGGCAGTACAAGAGGTGGGTGTCGTCCTCGCCGTCGTCGTCTGGTCCCTGGGGGTCAGAGGCTGGGGCTCTCGAGAGGGCGTCGGCCACATGATTGTACTTCCCGGGGCGGTACGTAATTGTTATATCGCACGCCATTAACTCCAGTTGCCATCGTGCGAGTCGGCCGGAGGGTTCCTTGAGCTTCATCAACCAGCTTAGTGCCTGGTGATCTGTCTGAACCTCGAAGTTCGTGTACTCCAGATAGTCGCGAAATTTCCGAACTGCCCAAATTACGGCTAGGCATTCTAGTTCCGTTGCCGTATAATTTTTCTCCGCGCCCTGTATTTTTCTGCTTATAAACATACAGGGTACTTCTTGCGAGATTCCGTTGTACACGTGGGTCTGCAGAAGGGCTGCACCCAGTCCGATTTTACTCGCGTCGGTGTGCAACACGAACGGTCGGTTTAGGTCCGGCAATGGCATCTTTTCGACGTCAGCCAGCATTTGCTTGATAGTGCTAAATGCGGCCTCGCACTGGACCGTCCACTCAAACTCTTTATCCGTTCGTAAGAGATCCGTTATAGGCGCGGCCACTTCAGCCAGACCAGAGAGTAGTCGGCCGAAGAAATTGACCATGCCCATGAATCTCTGGACACCTTTTATATCTTCGGGGGCGGGGAATCCGTTTATTGCTTTGACTTTTTCGGGGTCAATCGCGATTCCCTCGACTCCTATTCGATATCCTAGGAAGGCAAGCTCTTTTCTGCAAAACTTGCTCTTCCCTGGATGGATGTGGAGTCCCGCCTTGGCTAGGCGAGAGACCACTCTGTCGATGTGGTCTATATGCTCTTCGAATGTGTCCGACGTTATTATTATGTCGTCGAGATACGCCCACACGAAGTCGTGAAGCATATCTCCCAACACGCTTTCGATCAATTTCTGGAACGTGCTCGGGGCGTTTACAAGCCCGAACGGCATCACGTTGAACATTAATCTTCCTATCGGGGAGTAGAAAGCCGTTTTTAGTTTGTCTTCGGGTTTTAGCTCCACTTGCCAATACCCCTTTGACAGATCCATCGTGGTTACCCACTTGAACGGGCTCAGTTCCCGGAGGATCGAGTCTATAGATGGCATCTGAATCGGGTCTATAACTGTTATCGCATTCAGGGGGCGATAATCAATGCATAGTCGAGGTTCCGAGCCTGGACGCATTACCAGGACGATCCGCATCGCGTATTCGCCCAGCGCTTGAGTTACTATGCCCTTGTCGAGCATGTCTTGGCACATCTGCGTCACAATGTCTCTTTTCTGGGGGTTCATCCCCTTGTAAGGCACTCGAATCGGCTTGTCTGTGGTTAAGACTATTTCGTGGGTTGCTTCCGTCGTTCGACCAGGTGTCTTGGTCAGAATTCTTTCATGTTTTCGAAGCACTCGCCTTAGTAGCGATGCCTCGTCAACACGCAGTGCTGCCTCCTCGACCAGTGTGTCCACGACGTTACTCCTCTGTAATTCCAGAGTGAAGGCTGCGAAATCGTAATCTTGGACGAATTTTCGCAATCCTCTTCCGTATTCCTCTTTGTCCTTGGCTTCGTCCAGTAATTTTTGGGGAACTACGGGGACTGGCCGTTCTCCCTCGGGACTTATCCAGTTCCATGAACGGGTTATCGGGTTTGGCTGAATTTTCAGTTTTGCCATGATATCCATCCCTAAGAGGAATACTTTGTCGTGGGATGGCAAGACTATGAAGGGGTGGGACAGGTTCCCCCCTTTCCAGTCGATCATGATGCGAACTACGCCCCTCGGCTTGACGTAGCCGTTGGCGGTGAGCAATTCTACGTTCGCGTTCACTTGTGCCACCTTTTTTTCAATATCCAAGTCCTTTACTATATCTTCGGATATGAATGAACGATCTGCTCCTGAATCCAGCAGACCGAACAATTTTTGGTTTTCGATCTCCACTGGCAGCATACACAGAGTTTCGCAATGTGTTTTCGTGACATTGCAGTGAAAAACGCGTAATGTTTGGGGCTCAACCTCCAGATTGAACGGGAGGTCCGTCCAATCTATGTCGACCTCCGGCTTCGTTCTCACTTGCATACTTGTCAGCGTCACTGTTTCTTCCTTCTTCGGAATGGTCTGCATGCGATCTTTGATCTGTGCTTCTGCCAAGGCATGACCTGCGGGTCCAGTGTGATATTTCTTCTTTTTAATTTCCGCGGCTGGCGCAGACGAAGCTGAATTTATTTCGGCGACGCCTGCGCTTGGGAGTTTTTTGCTAGATTAGTATTTAACTCCATCATCATTTTCATCAAGGTTTGCATGATGCCTTTTTCTTTGACGGTTTTTTCGCATTTGTCGGAGTAGTGACCGTATTCTCCGCAGCTGTAACATTTGATGTTACTTTTATCCCCTGTGGGAGTGAATCCCGGTTTTTTCGGGACGAAGGGCGTCGGGAATCGTCTTTTTCCTCCCAATGCCCCTCTCGCTTTTGTTGCCTGCACGTGTGCTCTGAATTGTGCGATTGCTAAGGCCCGGTGTGCATGGTGCAAATAGGGACCTTGATCGTCGCATCCCGTCGACAAGTTTTCGAGGTGCTCATTTAGGGCTTCCTCGTCGCTTGATGCTGGCTCCTCTTCTTTAGCCGTGGCGAGAGGTGTTGTCTCTTCGACTTTCTCCATCTGGGTGGAGTCCGTCGAGGTCACCTGCATCGCCGTTGCTGCCGGTGCTTTCTTTGGGGCAGCTATCGGGTTGGCTGGAAGAATACTGCCTGCTTTAGGCGTCAGCATTCGTCCGAAGGATGCTTCGGTGAGACTCATTATGCCGCTCAAATATTCACTTGGCCTCATTAATTTTTCTGAGGTCTTGTGACGTTCGGCACTCGTCTGCAACCGTTTCTCGTGTGCGTCAGCTTCCTCCGGGGGCAGAGTGGCGTAATACCGCTGTTCTATTTCTAACGTGTTTGTTAGAAGATAGTTACTGACATCTTGGTAATCGCCAGTGCGAGGTGCACGCATGTCTAGCAGAATTCTTTGCGAGTGGGCCGATAATCCTCCGTAAAAGATCATCGTAAAACCAGCGGGGTTTATTTCGTACGGCGCTCTTGCAAACAGGAGTTTCGCTCGGGCGTCGTAGTCGGCTAATGTTTCTCCTGGGGCTTGCCGTAGACCACGTAATTTGTTACTGATCTCGTCTGGAGTCTCGCCGTATCGGAGATCGAAACGGACGAGAAAATCGTCCCAGGTTGGGTTTTTCAGTCCCTGATACCATTCTCGAGCTGACCCCGTGGTTAGCTCCACTAGACCGTGGGTTAGCATGTCGGCGACGGTGGCTTTTGTCGCTTTCTTGATACGCATTACTTCGTCTAGGAAGCGGTCTCCGGCCTTCCACGAACCGTCGAATCGTGTTTGTATGTAGTGTTGCCAACGGATGTTACCCGTGGCTTCGCTGCTTGGTTCGTTTCGTACGCCATATTTGCGCTTAACCCTCTCTCCGGCGCGATTATGTTCGTCGCCTGGATGGCCTAGATCTATTCCTTCTCTTCTGAAAGAGTTCAGCAGGGCTCGGCCTAGCTCAGACATCGTGTAATGTCGGCCAGATGAGTCCTGAAAGTTCCCTTCCTCCGAACGAGGGTTGGAGCTCCGGGAGGAGCGGTCTGAAGCATTCGGCCGGTTCGACCGGTGCCCATCGCTGTCTTCTTGACTCCTCCCTGTAGACGGTCGACTCGGATGGTCGTCGTCCGACGAATCGGAGGGCTCGGAGGGATCTCCTTGGGGGTGAAACCTCGGCCCTCTCGGTGGGGTCTCTCCGCCAGCCTTCTTCTGTTTCGAGCCTCCGGATGGCGGCGGCTCCCCTCCGTCGTTGTTCTCGTAAAAAGAATGCCATCTGTTTTCCTCGCTTTCGGGGCGTTCCCGATTTTTATTTGCGTTTTTCTTTTCGAGTAACGCGTCGATGGCTGCTCCCGTCTCGGATCCTTTTGAGGGGTGACGGCCCTTTGTTTTTGGGACCGACTCGTCTCTCTTTTGAGATTTCCCCCTTTTCGCCGTTTTTGCCGGCTTTGTTGCACCTTCTCCTGTGTCGGTATCAGAGCCGCTGGGGGGTTCTGGTTTCCGTTTCAGGTTTTCTTCATTTTTCTTCCTGTCCGAGACGTCTTGTGCGTACTCTTTCTGGAACTTTTCTGTCTCCTTCTCCCAGTTTTCGGCTTCCCATCTTTTTTGCTCATCTATTATAGCTTGTTTCTTCGCTTTGTACTCTTCGGTCCATCTGACTCGATCCCACTCTTCTTTCTCTTTCAGAAACTGTTCTTTTCCTTTTCTGGCTTCCTCTTCTCTCAACCTCTCGCGATGTTGTTCTTCCCATTTCTGATGTTGTAGAATGGCCTCTTTTCGCAACATTTGTAGTTTTTCTGTTTTTCTTTGAGCTATTAGCGCTTGAAATTGGTCCTCGTACTCTTGAGCTTCTCGATGTCGCCCTTCTACTGTTGCGTTCCATTCTTTTCGAATTTTAGCTTCTCGTTCTTCCCTCATTTTTTGGACCAGTTTCTCTGTTCTCTCGGTGGTTCTTCTCTCGCGTTGCTCCCTTTCTTCCTCTTCCTTCCAGAGTTCTCGCCGCTCTGCGCTCAGCCTTCGTTGGCGACTAGTCGCTTCTTGTCTGGCTTCCTCGCGGGCCTTCTCTCTGGATTCGTGAAGTGTTCGGTTGGGGTCTGGCGCGAAACCTCCGGTGTCACTGGGCGTTACCTGGGGCATGGGCGTCTCCGCTGCTGGTCTTGCGACCGGCGTCGGGGCTTGTGCCGCACAGATAGCGTCAGTGAGTAGGGTAATCGATTCCCAGACTGACGTTCCTACTGGAATGTCTATCATCGCTTTTAGCTGGGCAGCTTGCTGCGTCAACCGAATTAGGTGAGATACTTCGAAGGAAACAACTGCAGGACTCGCCGTAACTCGGGGGGTTATCGGGGTCCCGCCGTCGTTTTTCCGTGGGGTTTGTTTTACGGACGTCTGAGCCGTTGGTGGCGATGGGTCTGTGCCGATCGTGACCGTTCTTTTCGGAGCTTCATCCGTCTCCTCGGTCATCAATATCGATACTCGTCCTGGTGATACCTCGCGAATTTCTTCTCGATTTTCTATGGCTTCCGGATCGGTATCTTCGAAGGGTTGCATATTCAAGGGAACCCGCTCTCGCTCTGGCCCGTCTAGGGCCGCGAGCGATGCAGCTTGCTCCTCTTTCTGCGCCTTCGCTCTCCTTTTATTCGCTCGGGCTTTCGCCTTTGCGGACATTTCAGGGACGGGACCATCCGACCTTAGGTGGTAGTCGGAGGTCCTTTTTCCCTTCTCGGGCATTCTCTGCTCGGTGTCAGACGTGGATTGCTCATCTTTGTCTGACATTTTCTTTCGGTAATTCTACGGTTTGGGTTATCTTATTGAGAGATCACAAGTTCAGATTTGAGATTTATTTCTAAATCCCGGACAGGCCCCCACGTGTCGCGTCCTACTTGGTATAGGTTTAAATAGCGCTAACGTGTAATACTTTACCTGTGATCAATTATGCAAATACCCAAATGAATACTAAATGTATGTAAATAAACAGGTAATTTATTCACCAGGCTTTATGCCTTTAAAATACACTCAGTAATAATTCTAGAGTCGACGTGGTCAGCGTCGAACAAAGGATTTCTCAAGATGGCGTCGTCGATTCCGCGTGGTCGGCGGAACAAAGGCGGCGTCTCGAGTTGTCGTTAATTCGTCACGGATTCGTCTTCACGGACGCGGTGGAATGCTCTTTCGAGTCTTCTATCCGTGCCTGTTGTCTAGGTTTTGGTTTAGCGTCGCAGAGGCCTCGTCTAGGAACTTTGGGGTTCCCTACAAAGCACTCGGACACTTACTTCGGCGAATAATCGTCTGGGCGATTATTCTGGGTGATTTCACAAGGGCTATTCTCGTGCTTTCGCAGGAATAGCTCGCAAGTGACTTCGTGAGAGTTACAGTTTGCACTTTACTCAGCGATCCTCGATCAATCCTAACTTGTAGTTGAAGTTGGCCTGACGGTGAGGTAGTTGCTGTGTTCTTGGTGTCGTTTGTGTAAGTTCTGTCTTTAGGCGGGAAACACAGCCTTTTATGCAGTGGGGTGAAGGGCCGGCGATCAACCAATGGGGGCTGACCACCAGCCGCTTCCTCCCCCTCGGGGCACACACCTGCCATGGGGAGGTGGAGCCAACTCGGGGGGGAACGACTCTTTAATCATAGTGACTCATAGGACAAGTATCCGCCCTGGGGGGACACTTATCCAACTGGGTCACCACAGGCTTAATTTTTTTTAAAAGTATTATCACAGAGATGAAATTTTTATAAATATAGAATGTTGTTTTGCACACAGGATGATTACTCTCAAGATTTTAACCTTGGTCTTTGATTTTGAGTGCAACCGTTACATCTTTTCAAATGAGATGTATTTTTTGGCACTAAATTCGCTTTCACAGGCGACGCCGATATTAATTCAAAACCGTCGTCAGAGTCAACTCAAGGATATCAATGTTTGGTATCAAATTACCACAAATGCTCTGATAGAATAGCCTCGTTCTATTGACAAAACCCAAATTTTTTCCACATACTATCATAGACCTGCACAGCAATAGATAGCAATTCCTCAGAATTTTTAATGTTTTTGTTGTTTCGAGGCCCCGGACATTGACACTGAGACTCGAGATGACAAGAAAAAGTGACTGAAGCGTCGCAAAAATTATGTTGGGTAAACATAACACAAACCCAAAATATGAAAGTGTGTGTGGGATTTAATTTTTGGGCTTTTAGAATTAATGGTAACTAAAATTCCTTCATTTGCACTCAATTAAGTATCTATGACTCACTTCTTTGAACACAATTTTTTTTTCTGGTAGTTTTACATAAATTCTTTCATTTTTTATTGTATATTCTAAAACCAGATGCTTAAATCGTTAATAATTACGTTGGACATTTATCATAATGTCTCCCCCTAATGTCTTCCTTTAAAATTAGTATAAATATTGGTCTCAAACTCCAACTGGTCTCATTGAGGTGCACACACAACGATGAAGTTCGTTCTCTGTATTTCCCTCATATTCTATTTTTGCAATTCAATTTGCGCACAACAATCATGGGTCGATTCCGCAACTAGTAATCCCAATACTGGCAGCATTGGAAAGCAAGGGATTAAAGGGCCTGATGAATCCAATGAACCTAAGCCTAACAATCCTCCTAGCAAACCTTGGCGCCGAAGACCTGGCAGACGAAACAGACCAATCAGACCTCAATATCCAGGTATCGGCAACCAAGTCGGAGATGCTATTCAAGAAAGATTAATATTTAATAAGAAAAAGGACAAGGGCAAGGAAAAGGAAGAAGAAAAACCCAAAAAGAAGGGAAGTTACAAACGAAAAGGGTGCAGATCGGCTCATATAGATCCTGACGATGTACATCATGAACATCATGGAGATCATGAAATGGTATTTTCTTGAGCCTAAAATTAAATTAATTTAGTTGTTCTTTAAACTAGGATACCTTAGTTCAACATGTTGTTTTTTGTTGTTGTAGGAGGAGTCTGTCGTGACGTCCTTGCCAAATGAATCTATGCCAAGAGCAAGTCCCATTATTCCTGCAATATGAAGGATAGATTAGTTTGGTCAACAAATATATGACTTTGAAAAAAATTAATGTATCTTAGTCCCAGTTCCTGAATAAATGTATCACAAGCAAATGTCTCATCAATCTTCATTTACCAATATTAAACAGATCTACAAAATTAGTTTCAGTTTCTGTTGTCATTAGGGATGGAAATAAATCATCGATGTAAACCATGTCAGCAATACTATTTTTCCATATATATGTGGGTGAATTTATTTCTTCTGTATTGAAAACTATTTCCAGTGAACGAGAAATTATTCAACATGAAAGTCTTCTTGTTATTGGTTGGTCTGTCACTGATGGTTATTGCGGTGCTTGCCACTCAAGTTGACGAAGCAGAAGTGGTGCAAAATGATGTAAGTTGTGAGTTGTGAGTTGAGTAGAAAACAATTTGTGTTATCTGGGGAAAATAAGTAACTTAGCTTAATTTAACTCATTTGAACCTTTCGTGAATGCAGTAACGGACATTTTGTGTATACGGCAATAGTTTGGTTGTGTTTCCTGTTGCTGTGTGCGCTAATTGTAAACTGTAAACTGATAATTACATTTTTTTTATTGGTTTTGCAGCGTCAGAAGGAAATGCGATTTGGTAACAAATGGGGTGGACGCCCAGGATTTGGAGGCCCAGGATTTGGAGGAAATGGTTTAGGTGGTTTTGGTTTGGGGTTACTTAACGGAGCTGTACTGTCGGAACTATTCAGACAATTTTTGAATTCGATAAGGAATAATAATTCAACTGTCGGCTAAGAAAGGTTTTTGACGGATGTAACGGAAGAATGAAGAGAGTAGTGTATTGTACCTGCTTTTATTCTTAGTACCGCGTCTTTTGTTATACAAGTAGTTACAGTAATTAGTAATTAAATAACAGTGTCACTGGCCTAAGCATGATTATGTACAATGATAATTACACCTCGCTTTTATCCCAATCAACCATTACAAAATTGTAATTATAATTGTTATGAAAGATGTATTTGTTTGAGATCTGCACAACATTTGCACTGTATAATAAAACCCAAGTATGAAAACTAAAAATTATATCTACACTTATTAATGGCATAATTTAACTAAATACCTGTATTTAAAATAGTTTGAATTTGAAGGCAACTGATTTTTTTTTAAATCATTAGCATATTTACTCAGACTTGTGGTATCTTGTATTAGGTACCGGTATTTCAATTTCCATTACTTTCAAGGATAATAAGTCAATTTAGACATTTGGAATTTCACCTACTGTACGTCGTAGTCTCATATTTGTTGAAATCTTTACACACACTAGCTGCATTCAAAAAGTCATTTAGACTAAAAAATTTCAACACACTTTTCGAATGCAGCTACTTTATTCTCTTCCCGCCTCGTTTAAACTGTAAATAAGATCACAGACCTAAATACAACTGGACTGCGCACTGCAAATGGCGCCAAGCTTGCGAGAGGAAGAGGGATTGTTGGGGTGAAGTGACATCATAAATGCTCTCCAACTTCCTGTCTTGCGTCTTACTCCACCAAATTCAATACTATTTTTCGTTTTTCTCTGGGTTTATCGTTATTCTCGCAATTTGCATTTTTTTTTCTTAGTTAAATTTAAATAAATACATCTGGCTTGTGACATCTCACAATTCAAAACGACGCAGTGTTTGCTAACCATCATTCAGAAATTTTGTTTGTAAGCTGATTTTAGGCAGCCATAACATTAACAGGAAGTGAAAGCGAATCAAGTGTTGCATACGCTTCTTACCCACAATCCCTCAGTTTGTAGTCTAGTGTATTTAGGTCTGTGCTAAGATCTATCGGAAGCTTTATAGACCGGAAGTAACGTCATTAATAAAATGCAAGCACAAATTCACACTTGTTGTAATACTAAAAACCATTTGAGAGTAAAAAAAACTTAATAATTCATATAAAAAGACTCGAAGGCTGATACGTGTGATTTGATTTGTATGTTAATTCCCCATCCATCTGCACACCGTGTTCTAGTTTTCTACACATCAGTACTTTTGGAATAACTAGTTGCAGTGTCGGAAGACAAGCTTGTGCTGTGATTTCTACCATTTCTGCTACTAAGACTTGGTACACTACAGTCTAAATCTGATTCATCATTATGCGACGGTTTGTAGGCGTTATTTCGGTAACCGGCTTTGCGCGGTTTTGGTGGTCTCGTCTTAGGTTTGGGCTCCGGCTGCTGAATATCAACGTCTTCTAAGTACTGCATGCTCTTCCTATTTCCAGGTTCACTTAAATTGTCATGTGTTACCGGTAAAGTGTTGCCGTACTCGTATTTTGGAAGAGTGTACGGCTTTGTTTGTGGTCCATTAGAATGTGGTTTTCCACTTTCACTTGTAACAGATATAGGAAATATTTTGGTCTCTTGTTGTTTGTCAACAGAATCGGTTGCTGGAGATGTCATATGAAAGCCTGGATTGTGTAAACCACTGCTGTATCCATTTGTTTTATCTATCTTGGTCAGAGACACGTTGGGGAATTTTTTTCCAATGTAGTACTCCATAAGGGCAGATATGAATAGAAAGATTTGAAGTATTACAACAACAACCTGAAATAAGAGATGCGAGTAAGTTGATTTGTTAATTTGTGATATACGCATTGATACTCAGTACTTGTAATCCAAATGACCAGCCTTTTGGTATTTCGTAATACGGTTTTGTGTGGATGCCAATTAAAACAGCAGCAGTCATGCCGCTTGCAGCTGAAAAATGTGAACAAAATATGTTATTTATATTTTCAAGTGAGGGTTTGAATTGCTGAGAGATAATCAGTGCTATTTTGATTTGCATGGATTTATGTTATCATCATCTCCACTTGTGTGGCTGAGCATCTAATTACTAGTTGAAATTCTATAGAATTTCTCATTAGTGGGGTTTTCAAGTTGTGTAATTATCTGTAGTCGGTCTCAAAAGAATTAGCGGTTTAAGAATATTGGGTAATTGAGTTGGGAAATGTTTGAACAACCATGCAATCAAACTGGTGCATTGGGCTATTCAATTACTTAAACAAATTTTTGTTTTTTTTGCAAAAAGTTTTGAGAAAATTTTAAATTTAAGTTTATAAATGGTTAAAGAAAGCGAACAAAAGGTTTAAATTCTTTACAGAAATGTGTATATTGACTTTAATATTATTTTTTTTTATTTTTTTTCAATTGTGATGCCAAGCAAACCGTAAATTGACCTGGATGTATTGCAGGAAAATGAACACATTTGAAAACAACAAATTTCCTGTTTCATTGCATCAAATTTAAAATAAGGGATATAAATAACGACCAATTATCTAAATTACTACATTTGAATAATTTATAGCCTAAAATGTTACTTTTAGGACTGAAAATTTCTAAATTTGATAAGATGCTTTCGGATTTCCACTGAATAAAACATTGAATTCAGAATGAAAGCGAGATGCAGTTGTGACAAGTTCCTTCAAGTGTCTGCTTAGTGTTCACTTAAGATGCAAATAATAATTAAAATCATACAAGAGTTAATGGAAAGAGAACTGTCCATTAAATCTGTCAATGTGTCATTTTTTCCCACACACATCAAACTCACCTCCAAATACAATTGAGATCACTTTTGTAAGTGCTAGAGCTCTGTATGATATATTGACAATTCCTTTGTTTTTGTAGAGATACATTAGTTGAGCAGGAACAGGGAATAAGAAAACGAGGAGTAAAACGATGTCCGCTAAAGCGAAAGCTCCCGCATAATATCTTAACACTGCAAAAATAAAATTAAAAGAATAAAATTAATAAAATATGAATCAATCCACCATGAATTTAATACAAACGAAAATGTTATTTCAATTTTTTTTTCCCATTTTCTGATATTTAAAAAAAAAATTGAATAACTTTTTCTTCCTATTTTCAATCATGTAATAAAAATATACTGCTTGGTTGAATTCCAATGAATAATTTCATATGTCGCAACCAGCATTGACCAAACTTTAATACATTTTTTAAAAATGTGATGACGTTTGTGGACTAGAAAGTGATAAGCAAAATTGTCTCCATTCAGGCACATCCACCTGTGCCCTCTCCACACGCTCCATACTGGTTGTAATAACAAATTTGACGCATGATTGAAATCCACATGTAATTGTGTATTTTTTATTTACTTCCTGGATCAAATCTTGGCTTCATCGCATCACATTTCGGTCTAGCAAGCGTAATTCCTTCGTAGATTGTAAGACACAGGTTCCATAATCCGTAATGTCCCTTCTCCGCAGGGTGACCTGTTGGGATTAAAATTCAACAACAAAATTAAAATTTTATTTATCATTCAAGACTAGTTTTTTGACCAACATTTATTGAATAAAAAACATAACAACCCCGAAATAGCTTCACTATTACACTAATAAACACAAATGGCGATGTTTACCCGTCATTTACTGAATTAAGCGAATTGATTGTGACATGCAAACCGAAGGAAAAAATATGACTGCCACGAACTCTGTAATTTTCCTCGACGTTTTATTACTACAGTGACAAATAGAATTATATAAATTTTCTAAAGATTGGTCAAAAACTCAAATTCAGGTTTCCCTTCTATTTGTTTGTTTGTTAAGTGAAGTGTGACGGAGTGAAAAGCGAAAACAATGTTGAAGAACACTAAAAATAAATGTCAACATTTCCGACACGCCATTTGTCGAATCCTTGACTTTAATTTTTGTTCTATTTGTCAAGGTAAATAAACGAATTTCCTGTCCTGGTTGAAATATTCTATCTGCTAATCAGTGTCAACGAATATTGATTTTATTTATCACAAGTTGGGATCGGCTGGGTGAAGGGTGTCAACTGAAAAAAGGGTGGAGTTGAGTTTTAAAAAATAAAAAGATAATTATTTTCAACGACTAATACTTAATTTTTATGTGCCAAGGTTAGTCGGCGAGTTGTTAATAAAATGTGTAAATAAAACGTGTTTATTGTTTTTCCAGTGCATATTATTCTTAGTTCATTTTTAATACATGTCTCATGTGATATAATATGGCGCCCTAAGAATGCAGACGAGATATGAATATGGGAAAACCGTTAAATAACTTATCTTTTTAATTTAATTTTTTTTTTTTGGATATCTAGTGCAATTTTTACTAAAGTTTGCGACGCATTTTTCAAAGAGTTATTTCGCAACTTTCGTAATTCTAAGTGATTAAAATCTGATTCGCAAGTTGCCTATTAAAAGTATAATGAAATTATGAAATATTTGTGTATAAAGGGCGGGAAATGATTTTCCCAACATGTGATTTCTTTTTTATACATTTTTTTTATTAATATTTAATTTCCTCAGAAATTTTTTCTGATTCTAAAAATATTTTTAATCTGATTTAAATTTTATTTTATTTTTTTTAATAAATAATAATTACACAAAAGAAATAATTGTTATCTAAAACAAAGGTTATAAAAAAATGACCCTGGGAATCTTATTCTGCACTTAACATGCTATCCAGTGCACAAATTGCAAAGAAAACACACGATTATATTTCATTTTTCTCATGGATCACCATCTGTTATTGACCCTTCCACCTTTCTAACCCACAATGAACTCATCTAGTATTTTTTTTTCAAAATGATAAAAATCATGAACAGGACTTTGAACCTTAAACAAACACTTTTTACACCAGGATTAAAAATAATACTAAAAAAAATTGAAAAATAAAATTTTACTTGCCAACACCAAAAGGATAATTTCCATTTCCCATCGGATCATCGCTGAAAAATTGCGCCCAGTGTGGTGTTGCCACTGCAGTCACCTGTAGAGCCAAACTGATAACACCCAGCACACCTGAGCACAAAGGCAAAAGGGCTTTTCTGTTTTCCATTGTCCTCACATGTCTCAGGCATTTGACCTTCGAAATTCCATTATTTCTCCGCCCGGCGACGATTTCTGCCCAGTTCAGGTGCGCTTTCAGTTGCGAACAAGTGTAAACAACATCTGTTGATAGATACGGTGAGCCTGGAGTCGGTGATTACGTAATGTTGAATATTGCGAGTTCGTGCTGAATCGGTCAAAGTCAAAGGTGTCTGCGCCGAGTTAGGTGCTGCCAAACTACTCGGTGAATAGCATTTGGGGGAAGGAGGGTTGGCAGGTAAAACTCGCTTGTTCTGTTTGATACGTCAGTTCCTACTAAGCTCCGGAAACTGAGGAATGTGGATAGATGGGCTTGGTTTTTATGATAATGTTGTAAATTTGATAAGATTAAACCCACAACTTTCTTCTTTTGGGGGATGTTGGGTTTTTATTTTATTTTATTTTTTTTTATTTTTTTTTATTTTATTTATTTAATATTTTTTAATTAGATGGGTTTTTATTGAGTTTATATGGTATTATACTATTTTGTAGCTTTTAATTTTAATTGCAGCTTTTATTTCGGTGGTAATTAATTTTATTTGTAACGATGTTGTTGATGCTCATTAGCCGTAATTGAAAGATGTCACTTATCCCTAATTTTTCTTGTTGGTAAACTAGATGGGATTAGTGCGCCATCTGTTGGATTAGTTTCTAACTTTAAAAAACATGGTGAGTTCGGTATACATTTTTTTAACTATAATTTTTTTTTGAAATGAAATAAATAAAATGGCAGTTAAACTGATGGGGAATATTCTCCTGGATTAAAACTGCATTTGTAGAGAACAGAAATTATATATTAAAATTGCTCATTCAGTTTCCAGGGGAGTTGTGTCAATGAACATCAGTATACATCAGTATATTCTAAAATTATTTGTAGATCCAATGACCCCGATGTATGCGCTGTTATAAACTTCTACTGCACAATAATTCTTGATTGGCATAGACATCAGTACTGATAATAATAAAAAAAAACTAGTAAATCTTAGTTTAGGTGCATTCAAAGTTTCTGTTTTTGTGCTGCCATCAGAAGCCATAAATCATTGAAAGCAATTAAAACTGAAACCAGAACTAGAGTAGTTTTTGATGTTGTTTAAGTCAGCAAAAACCAAGCTATAAACAGCCACAACAGATCCGTTTAAAATTTCTATTTAAATAGTTTTTAGTGTTTCTGTAAACAGCTAAAACTAAAATGTAAAAATATAAAAAAAAAAAAAAAAAACACGTCCAACTATGAATGTTTGAGACGATTTTGTTTTTGGGTCTATTTACAATTTTAGGCTTAAAAATTGATCATCCGATAGGATGAGCGGGCTAACCTTTACTCATGTTTTAGAAGGCGGAAGCTTCGCCTAAAAACATTATGATTATTGGAAGTTTGGTTTTTGGCTGTTTTTGATGTCCATTCTGGTAAAAATGGCAAAATACAAATACTTTGAACTCACCTAGTGAAATAATCTTCCTCATAGTTATATAGTCATGCTTTTGTCGTGTCGTTGCTGTTTACAGGATGAGAAACATACAAAAACCATATAATAAACAGAAACTTTGAATACACTCAGTGTCACGCCTACTTGATATAAAAATGAAATTCAAATTCATGTGTGAAGATCAGAGATAACTTCGCAGCAAAGGGTGGCGTTTAAACGCTGGTTTAAGATAAACATAACCTGTCATAGAATATACATGAACTCAATACTCGAGTTATTATTTCCGCGAGAGGTTTATTGACTCTCATGCATGAGTTAGTTCACGTGATGGTTTGAGGAGTGTTAATCCATATTCCTCGATACCGGTACAGTATTCTGCCGGTAGTCCGAGACCATCAATTGGGCGCGGTTTGTATCCATCCAAGCTCGGCATCTTTGTCTCGTCACAACTAAACGCACTACTGCAATGCATGGTTGGATCCTGTTTCTAATAAATGTAACAATTGCCAATAGAAATCTGAAGTATTAAATTGCTAGTAAAAAGTTTGTAATAAAATTTAGTGTGAATAATGATTTTTTAGATTAAAAAGTAATCACAACAGATTGTTTGGATAATTGAATTATTCGGTAGAAAATTGTTAATTTCACGTTTTCGGCTGCGTAGGTTTTTTTTCTGAGTGTTTTGGTTATGAAATTTTAATCAAAATGTTGAAGCCTGGATGAGGAAACCATTAAAGAAGTTGAAAAATATAATTTGAATGGCTTCGCTATTCAATCAAGTTACTGGAAGTGGAGTACATTCCATTCCATGTCTAACAAATTCAATTATTGGTCTTTTTAAAATGCCAAAGTTATTTTATTTTTTAAATTTTGTTCATGTTGTGTAATTTTTGTTGTTGTTGACAGTTAAATAAGAAGAAAACTGTATTTTGGAATGCATGTTTATGACAACACAAACAGCTTTATTTCTGTAATCAGAAGACAACACAGTACAAAATATAGAGATTATTGTATTTTATATTAATAATAATATATCATTATTGTTATTTTAAAAAGTAAATAATTCCTATTTCCATTTTTTGGTTTGTGGTTTTTTTTTTTTTTTGCTGCATTTTATTCTTATTTTCTATTCTTTAATTATTTATTTATTTTAAAAATCAAAAACCTATTTGAAATTAGTCCAACTAAATTTGAATATAAAATATAAATAAAACAATAAAAAAACAATCAATTTAAATTCGATGGTTCAATATGGATACAATTTTTTCTTCTTCTAATTCGACAAACAAAATAAATTTTACAATTTCAGAAATAAAAAAAAATTAAAAAAAAAATATTATTTTTCTATTTTTATGAAATCAGTTTGCTTACATAAGTGTATGAGATACAGTATACATTTTTTCAATGTTGTCCTCAAAGATCTATTAGGTATGTCATTTCTTACCTGTTTGAAGACTAACACAAAACGGATAATAGCAGATTTTAATGTAGCTAAAGACATAATGGTAATTACTACATTGGGTTTTTTTTATGCCAGGTCATTTTTAAAAAAAATCATGTCTTTTTTTAGGGTTAAATTTGTATTTATTAATTTTAATTTAATTTTATAATTTTTTTTTTTTACGTTCAAGTTGGTTGAAGAGGAGGTTATACTGGTTAGTTAGATGTCAAAGCCCCGATAAAGAGATTGATAAATTGGTTTAGGGCTTTAGTTTAGGGCTACTGTGATTGCCTTGTCGCTTCATTATTTACCCCATTGCTGGAATAGGCCCATACGTTCGCAACGACAGTTTGTGCCCCAAAAGTTGCACCGGCAAGAGGAACTGTAGCAGCAGTCATTCGGTCGGTGGTCGCAGGAAGCTCCTCGTTTAACACAGGACCGCCTAGAAAGAAAGTGATTCAAGTG
The DNA here is from genome assembly GCA_949358305.1 of Strigamia acuminata. Classification (NCBI taxonomy): domain Eukaryota; kingdom Metazoa; phylum Arthropoda; class Chilopoda; order Geophilomorpha; family Linotaeniidae; genus Strigamia; species Strigamia acuminata. The sequence continues at coordinate 25,604,719 of OX442314.1, read as the reverse complement.
GATGTATGAGTATTTTATTATTGAAATGTGATTTTGAGATCAGTTTTTGTTGATAAAAGACGGATAAATCAGATTGCTTGCATATTGAAGCCTAACTTCTATATTTTATATACTCCATATATATTTTTTTATTTGATGGAAAATAATAGCTGAATTCAAAGTTTATATAAACAGAATGGACACCAAAAACTGCCAAAAACCATCACCAAAAAATTGGTAACACAAAAACAGCGCTGGAGTTGTTTTTGAAATGGTTTATGTCGGGTTTTAGTTTTTACAACCAAATTCAAAATGGCTGCCACGAAAGTTAAATCGAGGGGTCGAACTTCTTTCAGGCGATGCATCCGCCTTCGAAAATGTGAGTGATGGCCAAATTGTGCTCAAACAAGTGAGCCACAATTCGTTGGTTGATTGAAATGATGGGATTTTCAATCTCCATTTACTTGCAAGTCCGAGAATGCACTTTAAACGGGCTCAAAAACGAACACATTCACAGTTAGGCAAGTTTTTGCCTTCTGTAAAAACAGCAAATAGAAACAGAAACTCTGCATGCACCTAATTTTTTTAAAAAAAATTTTAGTAATGAGTTAGTCGGAAATTGAATTTTTTGCACCTTGATTCTTAGCAAATGAAGTTTATTTTCTGTTGGTTTTAGCATCATTAATATTTCAACTGGAAATTCATTTCCCTTAGATCTTCGGCTTCGCTGCAATCAGCACAAGCGCTTCATTTTCCCAATTATTCACCAACGTGTAATTCCAAAACAAAATAAAATTTATTACTTTTCTCTCTGTCAATAAATCCGCATTTAATCCCACATACGTAATGGCACTACCCTTTGTGCTTTATGTTTTTTAAAAAACAAAAAGAGTGTTTTCTCTGCATTCCACTGAGAAAAATTGCTTCTGCTACACACATTTGTCTTTGGCAGATGAAGATTAAGTGACTCCTCCTTTTAGTCTTGAATACAACAACTATTTGTACCACAGCAGTGAGAATGTGTCTATGAAGGATATAGGGAATAAAGAAGATTCCAAGCAGCATCAATAACTAACCATGATTTCTAGTTTTAACTGAAATCCCAAATTAAAGCGAACTTATTCAACCGTATTGCTAAAAAGTGAAAATGTTTCTATTCGAATGCATCTAATAGAACCACTAATTTAATTATGTTTACGAGAAGTTTTGCAATCAGACCAGATGAAGCAACTAAGCAACTGATCACGTTTCCACTTCCACGTGTACATACGAAGCAAAATGGGTCTCTAACCTCGGGAAAAAGTGGAGGGAAAAAGAAATAGATCATTATTTGTATTAAATATCATACCGAGAACTGGTGAAACCAAATACCACATGGATGGTGGCAAATGTTATTGTCATAGAGACAGACAAGACGAGAAACGTGTGGGATTCCCAGAGGATCACTACCTCCAAGTTTGTTTGTAGTAATTTTTTATTTTCAATGGAAATAACACAAAGATCTATACGCAGCGTTGCTTTAAATTGCACCTACCTTGGTGACACAGTTGTTTATCACGAATGGAATGAGTTACAGCGTTATTTAATCTTGTTTTAATGGTCCAACGTTTTAGTGGAAGTGGATACGATAAAAATTTCAAGGGACTTCCGATTCCGCTGTTTAAAGACTGCGGTGATATCACGAAATTAAGAAATACTTAAAAATCATCGTTTTATTAATTCATCGTCTTTCTCAGGTAGAAACAACATTTGCATTCATTAAATATTACTAACAAATAATTTAAAGCATAAAATCTAAGACATTTAAGGCATTCTGCCGCAATTATCTAACAACCACCAAGACAACTGCCATTAGTAAATAAAATAAATATAATATTTGAGGTTGCGACATGGTATAGAAGTATTTGTATTGTCACAGCCAGTAGCTATACTTCATATTAAAACGAAAAACATGTTTGGCATGTAAAAAATTGAATTAAATTGGGGGAACCACGTAGATGCAGAGTACGAAGATAATTGGTTTATATTTTTAAAAGGCTTTATTCTTTGAAAGCCTGTCAGCGAGTATGTAATGAAGATTCTAAAAAAGTTGCGATATTGCAACGAACAAAACAGGCAAGGAAAGGTAGCTAAAACAAAATAGAAATTGCGGTAAGCCACTTTGAATCAATAAACTGAATGAATGAACGAGACTAAAACATCAAATGTGTCATCACAATTACGGTAATTGGTTTGATGAACAAAAGTTTACGATGCTTGTTTGTGGGCATGCGTGTGATGTGATGCCACACGATAAATAACGTTTATTTAAAGCTTCCTTCGTTGGTATAATAGAATGCAATTTTGAATACAAAATAATCCATTATATATTTTCAGGATTGAAAACTTAAAAGTTAATATCGAAATGGACGTAATCTGGATCTAGAACTTCCGTAGTTTTAGGCGGTTGCCGTTATTTCCCACCAGGGCGACACTGAATAAAATGGCTCCTAAGAATTGTGTTGTTTACGAAGTAAGATAACTAATTTTGGATTAATTGGTATTGTTTCTTTATATTTTTCACAGAGAATTCTATAAAAACAGATTTTTCCGACGTTACCTTTTAGACTACAGTCACAATGCAGAAAAATACGGACATTTTTTGTTTTAAAAACATCTTGTAGTTTTCATTTATAAAAATTATATCAATATTAATTAATATTTCTGATAGTTTCTTGTTAAGCTAAAGTTATTAGACTTTTGTCACGGAATACCCGCCCGCTGCTAGGCTTAGCAATAATGAAATGAGTCGTGCAACATTGGAATTGCAAGAGAAAGCGCTGTTTTTTTTTTCATTAACGTTTTGTTCTTTTGTGTTTTACAGGTAAAAGAATGGATTGAATTTGAAAGGAAAAAGCCCTACCTTACTTTAAAGCATGCTTTGCTTTTATGGTTGCATCGTCTTAGTCGCGTCCTTTTGTATATTTCACTAGGTAAGGCAACGAACACACAGCATGCAAAATCCACGAAACAAGAGGAGTAAGCATGAGGGAAAAAGAAAAAGATCTTGGTCTGATAAAGAAGCCTACACAGAGTGGAAAATTCAAATGCTGCTCAATTTACATACAATTACTAAGGTAAGTGGAAAGCTTGAAATGGGGATAAAGTAAAATTAATTTGGCGTAAACAGAATGCTTAGTTCAGTGTTTTCGTCAAGATAATTTATGTATTTATTTATTTATTTATTTATTTTTATTTATTTATTCATTCATTCATTTCATTTATATAACGCTCAGAGTATGGTTAGTGAAGTGCACACAATTGTTAATACGGTCAAGATTGGCTCTGCGCATGCCAGTCCAGTATAAACTGGTATTCAAGCGTGTTGAACATGTGTATTGTAGTAGGCACATTGACAATGTGCACAATTTGACGTGAAACATGTTTTGTTTTTAAATTTCATGCACATGCCCATTTTGATCGAAAACAGATTAAATCGGCCACCATTTTTGAAGTTAAGGTCGAGACAAGAAGTTTAAAAAATATGTTGATAAAATTGCTGTTTAGTCTAAATTACTTTACTATTTGATCTAATTTATACACGAATTTCTTAACAGATAATGAGATTTGTGGGCAAGGAATGCACCAAATAGTAAGATAGTGTAGGACATAGGTAGGGTCCTCGAAAGTTGGTTAGAAAAATTATTTATTGTACTCCAAGAGGGAACTAACGAGTGATATTATCAGTAAAATATTATCAATTTAAAAAATTAAGACATTTAGTCACTAGAATTAATTGCATTTCTTACATCCGAGTAGAAATTCTCAATTTGGCTCTGGGTCTCCGATTTGTTTCCGAGACTGTAATTGGTAATTAAAGTTGCAGCCAAAGATGAGTGTCTGTGAGCTTTAATGGAGAGTTTGCACAATCTCTCGGCAAGGCGTAATCGGTGCATTAGAGCTCTTCTCTTTGATGGTATAAGCATCTAGTGCCATGATTCTGCAATGGTTCTTAGATGGTTTGGCTCCTAATAGATGTTTTACAATAGTGTCATTATGGTACACAATGATCACTAAATTTGGTTATTAAAGTTTAGATTTCCATGAATGGAAAGATTGAAAATCACTTTGGTGACTTTACAACAATTGTTAAAGCTGAATTTATCTATATGGAAAGTCCAACTTTTCCACACATCCAGAAATTCAACGTAAACTTGACTAAACGGAATTGCGAGAAATATTTCCGTAAGAGTTTTACAACTTTGGTACGTTCTAACTTCCAACATTGTACGATTTTGCGTTTTTGCAATTATGCACATGATTGGTGGCACTGATATCACGTGACAAATCTAACAGTAGAAATTTGTTAAAATTGCGAAATTGCTGCCGTTATTGAAATGTTTTTCCATGAGAGAAGTGGATTTTTGGTGTAGGCATAAATTATTGCCTAGATTTTACGCATGATTTAGCACAACATCGAGTGAGTTTTGCTCGTTTTGCTTTAAGATTGTGCCATAAGATTGATTTATTTGATTAACATAATTTTTTTTTACACAATTGTTTCAGGACTTCTTTTATTTCCATTGAAAAAGGGAAATCAAGAGGTAAAAAAACTCATCAGCTAAAGCGGTTTTGTTCATTTCCGCTTCTATGGAAACATGAAAGGCTGATTCTTGCAAACTAAGCTGAAGCGCAAATTGATAGTTCAACCAAACGAGCTGCTTCATTTTCCGTCTATACAATTTTCAGGACAGAGTCAATGAAAATATCATTTTTCTAAATTTTTTTTATGGCAAAACTCCAAAAACATCAAAAGTGATTGAAGTGATATAAATTGTGATCAACAGCGTAAATCAAAATACATTTTCTTTGAAATGTTGTTGAAATAGTGATCGAAAGCAGCACACAGATTGTAGGGTGAAAGGCATCCCTTTCACAAAAATTGCATCTCGGTTCTGCTAAGTTAAAGTGACTGAGTGACTAAAGTCGTCAAATCGTGAGTTGTTTATAGGGTGATAAAATATTTGGTTAAACCAATAAAAATTACGGAATGGCACCTTCCAACAAGCTGCAATTACCTATAGTAGTGACATAGAACGTCATTAACTTCATTTGATTAAAGTTGGTCATATTGTCACTTCTCAGCAGTAAAAACAGATGTTAGAAAGGACCTTGCTCTTTTAAAGGCCACAGAAGAGTATTTTTCTTCATTCAACTGTTGTTTGGACATTGCACTGTAATATTTTTGACACTTAGCAAACCCCCTAAGGGCTATGCAAGCCGCGATCTGTTGGACGGCATTCTTGAGGACCCAACTTTGCATTCGCACGGAGAACTGGGAAAACCGTTGAATGCGCAGTTGGTGGGTGGGTTGCAGAAGTTCTTGCCATAGAAACAGTAGGTGCATTCAATAACTCATAAACAGTCGTTTAAACCCGTTTGCAGGAACGTTTAAACGAGATTGTCGTTTTAAAGCTCGTTTAAATGGGTTTAAACGGGTTGAAAATAAACGACCTAAATAGGTCGTTTAAATCTCCGTGCAACGAGAAAACTCGTACAAATTGGGTATTGTTGGCAGCTATCTTGGATTTCCGTTAGATCGGTCGCAACCATCTCGATCGTAAGTACACTTTTGAAGCAGTTATTGTTGTTTAGAGTAAACAACAACAATAATGACCATCACTATGGTTATTATTTGGTTTGGAAACAATAGAAAAAGGCGAGGGAAGCAAAATCTTGGGAAAAAAATACCCGTATGCGGGGATATGACCTAGAACGTCATCTGGAATTCCAAGTCAAGTTTGGCAGTTAAACAATTGTTTATTTCCCAAATAAACGATTGCATTCAGAAACAAAACATTTCGTCTAAAAACTCGTGCGAGACAAAAATTTAGACGAGAAGTTATTGAATGCGCATCAGATGAGGACAACAACTGGGATTCCCAACAGGTCATTTGCGTTACCCAACCAAGTACTGACTAGTCCCAATGCTGCTTAATTTGTGTGTTCTGGTGGAAACGGGTGACTTTAATTAATTTGTACAAAACTTTGCAACTGTAAATTTTGAGTACGTATTTAAACATCATGTTAGCTCTAAAGTAATGATAATAAATTTAGGCTTCACTGTGCTACGTTTGTATCTTTATCTATTTCGGAGTAACACGAAGTTTAGATGCTAAGAATTTAAGAATTTATGTGATTTAATAAGCTTAGAGTTTTTTTTATAGTTAATTTAGATCTAAACAACAGGTAAATGAATAAATATTATGTTTTTTTGATAAGCCGTATTTGTTGACATCCCCAATCATATTTTTTACTCATTGATCCAAGATTAAAAGATTTTATCTTTTGCCACTTGTTTATTTAAATTTTCTGTTAATGAAATAGTTTTGACTCTTAGAATATGTGACTCACTGCAGCTAGTGGAAACCTACTCGCAAAGCGATCATGGATGTAATGCAGTAATGCGCACATACATAAGCAATAAGGGGTTGCAATAATGCGATGATTATGCCATTGAAACGATTGTGTTATTATGAGAATCAAGCGATTATCATTAATAGTATCGGGCAACAAACTTTAAAAAAAAATCGGTTAAATTGTGTAAAAACGAGAAAATGTGTAAAAACGAGCAAAATAAAAAAAAAAACACGTGTAAAAATGGATAAACATGTATAAAATGGATTACAGAGTGTAAAAACGTGTTTGATGCGGATGGAAATGGTTAAACATCTTTTAAAAATATCGGAATTCTAAAAACTTAAAGCTGGAAAAACGTGATAGCACTACAGTTCGCGCCCGGTATTCAAACATTCTGCGCATGCATTTAACATGGCGATTGTCAAGCTTGTTGAGCACACAGAGAAAATAAAACAACAATATTTTAATACTAAATTACTTTTAATGGTGAGTTTATTGTTTATTTACTTTATTTTAGCATTTTTTTGGCCTAATATTAGGCTTAATACTGTTAAATAACAACTGGAATTAGAAAATCGTCTGCGCAGTACAAATTTAGCATTAAGCCATCGGGCGCGAACAGTAGTTTTAGGCTTGCTCGAGGTTTTATCCAGGCCGGTAAACTTAGTTCATAAATGTATTTTAAAGTTGGGTGTTTAAAAACCAAATATCAGTTTATTGAGTGTTATTTTGTTTCTGCTTAAGCGTTGTTTAATTTATTGTGGACTCATGCTTCTATACACATACTGTATATTAAAAAAATAAATAAGAATTTGTCACAACAAAAACATGCATGGCTGTACAATCTAAATCGCATGCAACTTTTATTGGTGGTTAAATCAGTGAGGGCAGTACATACCTAAGAAGTTTTATAGGGTAATCTTCACGTCTTTTTACCATTAAATTGTCAGCCTTGCTGCTGATAAGGTTTAAAAGGAGAAAAAAAAAAGAAAAATGAATAAAATTCATTCTAACCTGAAACTGAAATGTAAAATAAAAAATAAAAAAACAAAAAGTAAATTAATATTTATAAGCTTTTGACATTGACAAGTTAAACCATGCCAATTTTTCTTGTTTTTTTTTTAAATCCTGTCACAAAGCAGTGAAGAAAATGAGAATTTTTTATTGATGTAAGTTACCACCAACCAGCCAGGTGGCTTTAATAGTTTTGCACTGTCAATTAAGTGAAATATGAGTGTCAAACTTACTTTTGTATTAACCTATCTAGGTTGTCATTATAATCGTCCGCAGTTTCTTCTGAAATGAAAAATAAAAAATAGTTAATTTCAAGAAAAAAATGATATTAATTGTATAACATCAACAAATAAATGATGTTATTTATGGCTTGTCTAGTTTATATCAGTACTTTAAAGAAAGTTCCGCCAAAATTTTCAATTCAACGATTAAAAATGGCAGCGGAAACAAGCGCAAACTAATGGAACGCGAGGTTAAAAACCAAAGGCGCATTCACAAAGTCATTTAAACTTGTTTATATAAAATTTAACTTGTAAAATTTTACATTTAAGTGTTATGTCTGTAGCACTTAACTTGATTAAATTACCAATTACGCTTAAATTGTTAATTCAAGTACCTTATTCTTACCATGTACGTATAATGCAATGTTGCTAGGCGATTTATGCGTGGCAACCGCCCTGTTAATCTGAATAAAAACTAGGCTTGACTCGTGAATGTGATAATGTGAATAGGCAACATTACTTTACTTCCTCTTTAAATATACAGGATAAAAAACTGAGTCTTCATGAATTCAGCCCAAATTCATGAGAGTTGAACCCACCCAGATTAGTGATTTTACATGTAGACTGGTTAAAAAAATGTCCGACATGAACGTATTATTTTAATGACGCGCTGTGATTGGTTGAGATTTATTGATGTCGGTTTGTTTCCTCAACGCACGTTTTCTCAAAACGATGTTTTCGAGATTTTATCTTATTTTTTTTCTTAAGGGGGGGCTTACACCCCCTCTTGTGTTTTATAGCCTCGATTGTTGGAGATTGCGATTACGATGTACTTAATTTATCATTTTTCCCTTACACTATTTTTATACTGTATAGTCTTTAACTGTAAGGGAAAAATGCATCCCGCAAACTCTCTAATTACACACATGCGCATTAATACAAAAAGCAAAAAGTAATATTTTTAATTTTGCATTTTAATTGATGCGTTTAGTGATTAATTTTAATTTTTGTATGTAATGTAATAAATAGATTTGCGTTTTAGAAGGTCAACTGAGGGAAGAATAGGGATCTTAATTGAAAAGCGTTTGGATTTCTGCTGATGACACAAACTTGGTTTATGACATGTTGTGGTTGTTGGCTGATTGCTTGCACAAAGGCAAAAAGCACGCGGTGTGTGTAGATTTTACATTGTGTTGTCAATGATTTAAGATTATAGTTGTTTGGTAATTAAATTTGTGTTTGGACAAACTACAGTATGTCAAAAATGTCAAAAGACAAATTTGACTACCGGTATTTCGATTTTGAAGTTATTTTTCTTTATATCTAGAATTAGTAAAAAAAAGAAATTTTTGTACATAAGTTACGTTGTTAAATTGCTGGATGCACCTCATGATAAAGAAAAGACACTTAGAGCACTCTGTTTTGGGTTTCATTATTGCCTTTATTCAGTTGTTAGGGGGTCAGTGGTCACTCTCGCTGCTTCCATACTCAACCATGGTCATGGCCATTGAGGATTGTCGCATTGCCACTGGACAGCTTTGGATGAGATCCAAAACCTTGGTGTGAACAAAGTATTATGGGTATCAGATGGTCACAAACAGATTTATGATTTTTTTGTGTTAATGACAATCATATTTGCTCAGTTTTGGACCATGATTTATTCGAACTGATAATGAGGTCTGGACGTACAGGCATTCCATTAAAGTGTCAAAAGCAGGCAAGTAAGATTTATTCACACGGACATTAAACCAGGAAATGTTTTGTTGAATGGAAATTAAATTTGTAAATTAGCATCTGCACAAGGGTTGCTGGTTGAAAGTGCATGGAAAATTCCTTATCTTAAATGACATTATTGTGTCATCTGGCGTGTTTTATCCTCAGTGGAAGCAGATCGACCCAGCCAGTCAGTTGTGATAATCGTTCTTTGAATTGCAATTTCGTAATGTTATTCAAAACATCCCTGTTGCAAGTTTTTACGACTACATTTCAAAAGTTTAGAAAGTGAGTGAAAAATTCTCTCACTTTTAATTTTAATTTTAATTTTAATATCGGCACAGGTATCGGTATCGGCCGATATTCGATTGTCGATTATTGGCATCGGCAATACTTCAAAATATCGATATCGATCAACGTCTAATTGAAATAAATGACTTAATATTGAATGGTCCTAAATGCAATATTAGGCCTAATATTATTAATGTGCAGGTTTGTGCACAGCTGATATATGGATATGTTCAACCGAGCATGTGCAGTCGCAAAATTGTTGCTTCAGAAAAGTTAAGGAAAATAAACGTACTAACCCGGCAAAATATGACGTAAGAAGTGTCATATCCTGATGTGAAAACGAGGTTATCAACTTGAAACATCTAAGTAGATTTGTCTTAACCAATTTGAACGCACCTAGTGACATTTCCGAACGTGCTTACTGATTTAATTTTCTCTTATGTCAAATTTAATGGGACATTACATTTTGAAATATACATTGAGAGCACATTTGGTTACGTGCAATGTGTATTTGCAATGTATATCGACTGATGCAATGATATCTGAAGTGCGCCTGTTTTATCCAATACTCTTGTCTATCCATCAAGGGAGAAGTTGGCCAGTAGCTGGATTCATGTTGCTTAGCAACTGAGGACGAGATGATGAAAGTAGTGAGAACGCGAATGAAGTTAGAGACCTCCCTTGATCCCTTCGTGTTATTTTCCTCTTTCTTTTCTTTGCGCTCCATATCAGTTGTTACTTGATTACTTGGGCGTTGTTTAATATTTTTCTTCAATGGAAAATGTCATGGGTGATTTATCTTTTTAATAAATTGGATTTGGTTTGATTCGAACCGTTATTTACTTTCCACTTTGCTTCAAAATTGCGGGATATAAAATCCTGCTATGTTGGAGGTTATTTTACTTGGTATTCAGCTGTCGTATTAGTTAAGCATAAAACCGACTGTTTTAAAGTCAATGCCGGTTTAAAATAAATATGTTAAAATGTATTTACTTATTGTTATTACAATGGAGCATTTCCGAGGGCGGTAAAACGATAAGCCACTCTTATTTGTATTTTATGCTGTGTTCTGCAAAAGCTGTTGAATAGTGTTATCGCCCTTGACATTAATTAATGCGGGGTTTTATGGTAAAGTTTGGAGAAATTTACTCAGTTTATATGAACCGTATACACAAGGCGCATTCAATAACTTCTTGTCTAAATTTTCGTCTCACAAATTTTTAGACGGAATGTTTTGTTTTTGAATGCAATCGTTTATTTGGGAAATAAACAATTGTTTCACTGCCAAACTTGATTTTGGATTCCAGATCAAGTTGTAGGTCATCTGCAAGCAGTGGCGTAGCTAGCATGGGTGACACCCGGGGCGGATATCGATGGTGTCACCCTCGAAAACAGTTAAAATCAACATTTTTTTTTTGGGGGAAACGCGATGCTATTTTCAATATCAGATGTTCAGTAATGTTATTCAATAGGAATGACGTCACGTTCAAACACGAAACGAGTTTTGCATACGTTTTAGAGTTTTTGAATGCACCCAGTATTATTTTTTGCTTCTGGTCCTGGCTCCATGTTTGTTGTTTTTGTTCTTGTTCTTTGGGGTGTTATTGTTGTTTTTGTTCTTGTCTTTTAGGGTGTTATTGTTGTTTTTGTTCTTAACCCTTGGTATTATTGTTGATTTCGTTTTCTTAAGCTGGGTTTTGTATGTAAATTTTTCTGTTTTTGATTAGGTTGTTATTAAGAAGAATTGTAAATTTATTTTGTACACTACTCGACGGAACGGCTCATATTGTAGCAGCTGAGTTGTATGGGAATAAAATATAACTAGCAGTCACCTTTGCTGCAAGCATGGTTAATTAAAACTGAAAAAAATTACATTTAAAAATTTAATTTAACATGTAAAACTTTAAATTTAGACTGGTTTAAGAAATTCAGAATGGGCACAGTAGTAACTGTGGTGCAATGTGGGTTAGGGATTGTTTGTTGTGTTTTTGGTGCCATCGCTTGATGGGAATTGCTTTCTATTGCGGCACTGTTTATTCCTGGAATTATTTTCTATAGTTGATTCTATTGTTGATTCTGGTCTAAACTTTGGTGTTGGTGGTGGTATCTGTAAAAACTGTTGTTTAAAAGTTATGAATTGGAGGTGGCGACATGTTTGGCCACCAGAGGGTCACTTCGGTGACCCACTATGTAAACGGGTTGTTCTATTTCGATGTTTAAAGGGGGGCGAAATGGTAAATTAGCATATCCTGTTAAAATAAAATTTTAGTGTTCAATGTAAATCCATTGCGTTCGCGTGCTTCTTTTTTCAATCCGGTCAAATCAGTTTAAATCCAGTCACATCCAGTTTCCAACGTAACTTTAATTATTTCCAAATACAATTCGAAGTTGCAACTGCAACAGTATCCTCTTAGATGAATATGATCAATTAAACAAAAATTGTTCCTACAGTTACTACTGTGTCGCAACTTAGAACTACATCTGGAGTGAGATGAAGGATTATTTGCTTTGTTTATTTAGATGAGGTTGTGGGAGTTGTGGGTGTAGTTTTGTTGTGGCTGTGAGAATTGGTTCCAGAAAAGTAAAGTTTAGTTTATCACTTTTCTGCAAAGCCGTGAACATGTAAACATGGTAACTGATAGCTTAGATAATGCTAATGCCGTAATCTTTCTTCGTGTTGTTTATTCTAGAATTCATTTGTAGTCATTATCTCTTGCTAGCGCTTAATTATTACCAAGAAGTTGAGTTTATCTGTTCGTAGTCTGTAAGTTGTTCCATACTTTGTGACTTATGGGAAAAGGGTTTATCTCCATCAACACATTTCTAGAGCTTGTATGAAAGGTTATCCAACATTTTCTATAGCCAAGAAAGTAATATTGTGAGTGGCATGGCTTGTTGTAGTCTCTTATCACTTTGCAGAACTAGTTAAAGGTGATATTGAATCACATGCTGTCTGCCTTGACAACTTTCACATGTTTTGCAGCACACTGTGACCTTACAAAATGTCGTTAAACATTTCTAATAATGACTACTTTCTTTGGAAGCTTCACTGCTATGCACTGTAATTAGGTTTTGATTACGTTTCACCCTGAATAACCTACTTGAACTTAGTAATCAAACGTCGTGCAACCAAGTTTTCATACTAATTCAATTTGTACACTTCCAACCAATGTTGTTGTTGTGAGTGTATTGTTAAATAATTCCGAACGAGTAAGCAAACGATTTAAAATTTCAGGAGTTAAGAAATTATGTGTAAATTGGAGCAACTCAAACTCGAGTTTTGGCTGTTTGCCCATATTGGGTCTTAAATTTCTTGAGTTTCATATAATGTGCACTTTATCAGAATCCAGTTTCTTATTTTTATGTAACATATTTTATGATTTTTTTTATCTTTATGGTACGCTGTTTAGTGGGCTGTACATGATTGGTTTAAGAACTGTGCTGCAGTTAGGATAAAGTTACTGCTGTTGTCTTTAAAAAAAATTGTGCTCATCAATTTCACCTGTAATTCGAGGATTTAATGGTGTTAGTTTCATTTTTTCTGCGTTGTGTCGATCGATTGTCTTCATTTGCTACAGGTGGGAGTGTAGGTTGTAAATGAACGTGTTCATAAATAAATCCAAGTTCTAAATACATTGATGTTGACTTTTGTCAACATAGAATTTGCATTAGCACTGTTTGTCTTAACTTTCATTAAAGGAAACTGACAGTTAAACGTGCCGAAGACCCGAGAGATTACCTGGGACTTTTTTGTTGATTACCAATTATGCGTTTAATGAATTTCCATGACAACCATGGAATGAGAAAGAAAAAATCATTAGGAGACTGAAGGCTGTTTTAGTAAGGGAGAATTGTCACACAGCAAATTATTTGCATACATTTTGTAAAGTATTTTTTTAAATATTTTACAATACATTGTTTTTCACTTATGCATTTCTAAGCGTGTAGCTTTTCGCATAATTAAGTTAGTACATTATATAATGCAATTAAAAATAAAATGCATTTATATTTGACACACGATCTCGATTTATTTCCAAAATAATATTCTTTCACCACTTAAGAATATTATTTGTATTTTAGTATTTCTTAATCCACTTGGTTTGGCATGCGACAAACCAAGTCATGTGACTATGTAAAAACTGGTGTTTTAAAAGGACATGCCAATTGGGGGGAATTGGAGGTGGTGCCATGTTTGGCCACCAGAGGGTCACTTCAGTGACCCATAATGTAAACGGGTTGTTCTATTTTCGATGTATAAAGGGGGGCGAAATAGTAAAGTAGCATTTCCTGTTTAATAAACAATCACTGTTCAAAATGTAATCCACCGTGTACACATGCTTTTCTTGCAATCCAAACTAATCGGCCAAAACTAAAGACCATCGGACTTTCAAAGGGGTTTTATTTGGTTGTCTATTATAATTGGAGTTGATAGAATCAACAGACTAGGGGAGTAAACTAATTATATTGGGAATGCATTTCATTTTACATTTTACAAAATGTGTTAACATTTGCAAACAAATAACTTGCGGGGCGTGTCGTCTAGCGCGACATTATCACCGCAACATCAATATACCGCGACTCGGGAAACTGCGAATACGTGTATTTTGTGTTATTCTTTTTATTTTCCCTAACAAGGGAGTCGTAGGTACCATTTTTTCGGATGGCTTGTCGTGGTACATTGGTGTCGCGTTAAATAATGTCGCGGTAAGTATGCGCCCTCGTATTTTTGCACCGTATGGGAATATGCGAAGTTTGGGAATTATGTTTTTGTAATTAAGAAAATATGTTTACAGAGTACTCGTACAACAAAATTCTGTCATTTTTTATTCAAAAATCCCTAAATTTTAAAATTCCTATCAGTAGTGGCGACTAGGCCGAGTTTAGTGAAGCTAGCAGGGAGTCTTGTACACAGCTCAAGAACCCTCCAATGTCTAAAAGTTTTCGAATTAGAAAAAAAATGCTAAAGTCGACAATATACGGTAGAAATATTCAAGTCATCCATTAGAGGATGGCAAAAATGTATGCTTGGTGCATTTGGTTGTATTGATTTTATGTAAAGACTCTTCTTCAGGCTCTTGCCTACAGTGTCGTGTTTGACGGTAATAAAACAAAATTGAATTGAATTTATGAATTTTATATGTACTGGTCCCGGCCCCTTCCGAAACCCCGTCAATCTTTTCATAGACGCTGGTGGTAACTAAGCCCAGCAATGATTTCTTGTTTTAAGTTCTTAGTACTTGCAGGGAAGCATTACTTCTCTAAATATGATATATCTTTTAAAGTATAAGTCCTGGGTTTGTTTCAAGCGATTTGATTGACTGAGATATGGATGACACGTGATTGACAGCATGGGTATAAAATGGATTAGGAATGATGGCATTGCTGTCATGGAGTTCTGTCATGGAAGTGTTGGATCCGTTTAAAGTATAAAAAAAAATAGTTTCTTGTTACAGTAGAATGCTGATTATCCGAACGATTTTTATTTTAATACTTGTATAGCAGACAAGTGTTATCACCTGTTGATGTCTGGTGTTTAACCTAGTGGCCAAACACAAAATTACTCACAATTTCAATTGCCAGCCTAGAGTCAAGGTCCAGTTTTTTTTAACACGACTGTACATAAACATAATGTCCGGTTGTGCTAATAAATTTTCTTTATCAACACCTATGTCTTCCAATTAGTTTGGATAATCGGAGTTTTACGGTATTTTTCTTTTAAATACAAAAATTGCTAAATATGTTAATGAGATGTTTAAAGTTGATGTCATTTTATAATGAATAATAAAACTGAGGTATTTATCTTTTTTTTATTTTTGGAAGTTTTAGATTAATTGAAAAATTAAGCACTGCTTAATTTAATGTCAACTCTTTTCAGGATTTCAGTTTTCAACCTTTAATTAAATCTTCTAAATTAGAAATGAAACCACAAATTATAATTCCAAACCCTAAATTTAATTTTTAATACGTTTATTATTCAAGAGCTTTTAAATATTATGATCTTAATGTTTGAAGTTGAAGGATCTACAGAGTGAAACAGAATAAAGAATAGAATACAATTTTAGATTAATTTTAAATAATGCTATCACGTTTTTATTGTTTATTTATCCAACAACTTTACAATAGACCATTGGAAAATTATGATGCAGTTTGGCTTCGCCCACAATAAGAAAACTACAAATTAACATTGTTATAATGTTATTTTGCAATAGTTTTTGTCACAGAAAGTGAGCAACCACTGTTACGATCACATGATTATATCATCTGACCTGATTTTTCCAAAGGTCTATTGACCTTAACCTTAACGATTTCGAATATAGAAACTGGAATTATGGTGATACATAACGAACTGCGATATAACGAATTATCGATATAACGATTACCAGTTTTTCTGCCGCACTTCGTACATTGTTGTTTTGGTTTTGGTTGGGTATTTTCCACAAATTTTGTTACATAGCAACCGTAAAGTAATCAGGTGCGATCGTGGTCCCCGTTGCTATAAAAACATCTTAGCGTTTTCTTTATTTATTGTTTCATATTTCTTATTTTTTGTTGTTATTGGTTTAAAAAAGAGCAGCTCCAACTTGGCGCATCTTATACTGCATTGTGACATGATAAAAAGGTGCGCCTGTATTCAGTAATGCTAAGCAACCAGTCAACGACTGCTTTACAGCATTTATTGGTCTAATTAATATAACTTTAGTTTTTTTTTATTATTTAATTAGCAAGATTTAGAATTTCACTTATGAAATTCAATAAACTTAGCATGCTTAACTAGGTTAGTAAAGAAGATAATTTATTCTATTTTTATTAAAAATGTTGGAGTAATAAACACAAGAAAAAATAAATGTTATATGGTTATGGCACTTTAAGCTTTAACCCAGGGTTAGAAAAGTCAAGATACACTTGGGACAGATAGAAAGCTTACTTCTAATTTGCAGTTGTAACAAGGAAACTCGTGCGCATGTGTAAACAGCAGGTCATGCAATTGCAACAATAAAAAAGATGGAATTTGGATATTCCTGAAAATTAATTAAAAATTTCACGCATTTGAGTTGTTTTGTTAAAATAAAGAAAATTGCTCTTTTGTTGTTGCGATGCTTCAAAAATATTAATATTGTTGTTTTAAAGGTATAGGCTGGCTCATTTTGAATTGTTGCATTTGTATAATAAGTAGAAATAAATTAAAAATTTAAATATTTTATTAAAAACAATTTTTATTTAGGCTGGCATGACAGTCATGTGGTTCGAATATGCATCGTTTGTTTGTCATAGCGCCTCACAGGCGCCTAATGAGAATATAGTATGGTAGTGCTTTCGAGTGGGAGACAAAAACAAAGGTTTCAAAACTATAAACAGACACAAAAATAAATAATCTTGCATATATTTATAGTTTGGTAGGTTGTATAAACACTAAAAAACACTACCGGTAGGCTCATTCAATAACTTCTCGTCTAAATTTTTATCTCGCACGAATTTTTAGACAAAATGTTTTGTTTCTGAATGCAATCGTTTATTTGGGAAATAAACGATTGTTTAACTGCCAAACTTGATCTGGGATTTCTAATCAAGTTCTAGGTCATATTCCTGCTGCAAGTCACATATTTTGCTTCCCTCGCCTTTTCCTATTGTTTCCAGCACAAATAATAACCATAGTGTTGATCATTATTGTCGTTTACTCTAAATAAAACAATAACTGCTTCAAAATTGTATTTACGATCGAGATGGTTGCGACTGATCTAAGGGAAATCTAAGATGGCTGCCAACAATACCCCATTTGCCTGAGTTTTCTCGACCTATTTAGGTCGTTTATTTTCAGCTTGTTTAAACCCATTTATACGAGCATATCGTGTAAAAGGTTTGTTTAAACGAGTTTAAACGAGCATATCGTGTAAAAGGTTTGTTTAAACGAGTTTAAACGACCGTTTATGAGTTATTGAATGCACCTACTAACAAAAACTTCAAAATACATCTAGTGGTTAAAAAGTATTTATTAACGCCAGTGAAGTAAGCTATGTTTAGCATACTTTTGTGATTTCTGCATGTGGTTTACTCTTTCTTTTATCATTTTATTCAAAATATTTATCGCACAAATTTAAGTCATTTAGTTGAATTGATGAGTTTGTTTTAATGAGGAGCTTTAGCTGATATTAAATTTCATTTTTCTTTGAAACAATAACACAACAACAAAGAGATAATGTAAATTTACATATGCATAAAAAAGAAAAAATATCTTCGTTGTGTTAATGACGTGGGAGAATATTTTAGTGTTTGTTTTATTGTTGTTTCTGAATTTAAAAGGGGAATTTAGACGTATAATTTAAATTGTTGGTTTTAAAGGTTAAGGGTCATTTGAATGGTGGATAACTCGTCTTTAAAAATTAAGTTTATCAACCGGTATATATGAAACCAACTGTGTTTTAACAATTGTTATTTCACGTGTCATGTATTTGGGACCAATTAAAATTAAACTTTAAATATGGTCACTCACTCATCAGTGCAACATCAAAATTAATGTAATTATGAAGGGTTGTATTATTAAATGTTACACCAAGGGCTGTCTATTTTCTAGTTGTAACTTTATTTCTCAGAAATGTTTTTTTTTTTTACACATAGTGATGAAGTCTAGTTCGTATTGGATTACCCAAGGTCTTGGATCAAATATCTGAAGGACTACCGTCTTCACGCTAAAATAACACCATGGTGTTGTATTCGAGTTTCTTTGAAAACTGCAATTTGTGAAACAGTGTTGAAAAATTCGAATATAACACCAATTCAGCTATAACACCATGATGTTATATTCAGATTTTTTATTGTTTTCAAATACAACACCATGGTGTTATATTCAGATTTGTATAAAAATATTTAAAACATATCAGTGTATCGTTGTTTTTGTTAATTTATACAGTGATTTTTTAATCAGCATAATGAATACAAATTAATAGAGTAAATAACAATTTTACTTTTTTGGCGAACTTACATGATTTTGGCTGAATATAACACCATGGTGTTGTATTTGAATACAACACAGTGGTCTTATTTTCGGATGAAGATGGTAGCAGCTTAAGGATATGGATTGATCAAAAACTACAATCCAGTCTTCGGGAAATGCTGCAAATCTTGCTCATGTTTTTGCCATCAGATTAAGATATAAGGCTCCACAGAATCCAAAGGCTATTTGGTCGTAAGAGGATTTTGATGGGTCTCGGTGGATCGCGTAATTCACAAACAAAATTCAGTTATTGAACTTTAATATTGAGAGATCTCGTTGAAAAGACGTTAAGGAATGGGAGTGAAGCTTGCACCATAACTAATACTGGGAAAATTATGTTTTCTGGGACTATAACTCTGAACTAACGTTACTTGTAGACCATGGTTGGGTTGCCAGGAAAATGCCCATTTTATTTAAAGAATGATCCATTTTAGTAAAAAAAAAAAATGGCCTACAGTATTTGGCAGTCAGCCCTTCGGGGTTGCCCGTATGTCAATCCGCGCTATCATCTTTATCACCTATTATTGACAGTGCGTTCAAATTGGTTAAGCAAATACTTGCAGTTTGCTTAAACGGATAAAACTGAGTGAAAATACCGGTAAGTGAAATAAGTGACTTACCGTAAAACTTCAAATTGGCGCTGGGTTCTGATAGGTTTTTTAAACGCCGGGGGGTCAGTGTAAAATTTTATGCAAAATTATATAAAATTATGTGTAAAATTGGTATACAATTTTATGCAAAATTATATAAAAATTTCTTTTTTTTTTTTTAGTAGTTCATTTTTGAAAAATGTAATGCACCGATACATGAAGTGGGACGCGGAAGATCGCCTTGCTTAAAAATGGGTCACGATGCTAAAAAGTTTGGGAATCCCTGTCTTAACCAATTTGAATGCATCGAGAAGTAGGCGTATATCTTATTTTTTTATTGTGTGATTGTAGCAATTCAATTATAATGCTTTCGGCGAGTAGCAAACAGGGTCTCGTGTACTTAATCGTCTTAGTATTAATGTAGAGACACGTGCACAAAGAAGGAAAGTTTATTTACCTTGCTCCGAGAATGGTGTTGCCACTAAAATTTGTGCGAGCAGTAGGAAAGCAAGGATGGTCAGAAGAATAGAACACTTGCCCATGTTTTTTATTAGGCCTGTGAGAAAAAGAAAACAAAAAAAAAACAATGTTATATAAACGCAATGTGTAATGCAAATTTCAAATTTCAAATTTCTTATTTTTTATCAACATGGTCTCATTCACCCAATGGTTACTCACACACACACACAACAATGAAGGAAAGACAGCCTAATCCAATAAAACAAAGTTTCATGTTTACTCTTTTATGTGAGACGAATCTCAAGTACAAAAAGTCGATTGTGTGATAACTTTGTACCATAGAATGGGGTTACTTTTGACAGCGAGGCATCTTTGGTCAAGCATGGCAAAAGGTTTTCTTGAGCACTATAAGGAATACCCTGGCCTGATATTGTAGTGCGTGTCCAAAGTAATCCCATTCTATGGTAACCAGATTTACAATACCTAATTAACAACATTTATTGTCAAGATGACTTAATTCATTAGACCAGTGCTGGTCTTCGAGCGAGAGGTTGTGGGTCTGCCACTTTATCGTTGAAACGCAAAGATTTTACAGGCTTACAAGGAAGACCGCAGGAGTGTGTCTCTCACAATTGTTTAATTTTTTAATAAAGTATTGTTATTATCTAAACAGTTAATACATTCATTATTTAAATGCAACGCTCTTTCACATTGTTACAACAGTCACAACACACAGAATTCTTTACTGTGTTTAGAAGCATCATTCTTTCACTTTTTTGAGTAAAAAGGTCAAGTGTAGCACTACACTTGGTGATTAGCCTCTGGAACCCAAGTAATTTGATATCACATGACATATGACATCACAACTTTGTTCACCAACATGACTGCCTGCATGAAGACAAGAATAGTTTGTAGTGGTGGCCCAGTGGTTAAGGCAATGGACTAGGAATCTTTTCCCACAGGTTCAAATCCTGTTGTCTGTGAAAATTTTTACTTTTATTTTTTATTTATTTTTAGCAGTAATGTTAATGTTTGTTATTTTATATTTGTTAAAAAATTAAAATTAATTTAATTAAAATTTTCTAAAAACAAATGGAATAAATATTTTATTACCAAATAAAGAAAATTTATCATTGTAAGCTTTCATACATATTTTCGCATGAATTTTC
The DNA here is from genome assembly GCA_949358305.1 of Strigamia acuminata. Lineage (NCBI taxonomy): Eukaryota > Metazoa > Arthropoda > Chilopoda > Geophilomorpha > Linotaeniidae > Strigamia > Strigamia acuminata. Next base: position 25,583,895 of record OX442314.1, on the reverse strand, counting down.
TTTTCAATAATAGTTGGAAAGTTGCTGTTTCCATGGTTGAAATAGTTTCTTCGATTGAAGAATTTCAGAAATGTATTGGAATGTAATTGGAAAGTGAATTGTGTGCCATTCTACAACTATTTTTCTAATTCTTTTTTACTTCCTTTTTAAATCTCTCGAAGTTATTTAAGCAGAACATTTTGAATTCCTGAAATGACATGATCAGGGATTGGTTGTTTGTTCCCAGTAATGCTCGACTCTGATAATGTTGGGAGCCAAAACTATGATATATGTTTTTCATGTCTTTATTTAATCGATTGTACTAACGTTATTTTTCATCAGTCGTTAACAACGGTGACTTGCATCTTGGTTACTGTTATTCTAGAATAGAGGATCGTTTGATCACAACAGTTAACATGCGTTTTTTAATCGGATTTAGGCGGATGATTAGTGTAGCGTAACTTAGCAATCGCAAAACAGCGAAATGTTTATTTTCTGGCTATTTAGCCTCGTTTCTAGGCTTTGCTGTCGTTTTTATTCAATCCTCTTCAGAGTTAATCGGAAGCCTCTACTTCATGTCAGTAATCATCATAAACTATTGCACATTGGGGCTATTTATTTTTATATTGCTTCGTTATTTTGCCTTTCGTTTTCATGTAAGAATGTGAATATTAAGTAGCGTGATTATGGAAATTATTTGTAATAAACGTTTATTGTAAATTTGGAATGAGGAAACAATCAATGGAAGTTGATGCAATGTGGGAAGTAGTTTAGGATTAGTTCTAATTTAAAGTTAATGAATCATTAAGTGACTGTGAGTTGTATCAAAATTAAAATTTTGAAAAATATATTGAGATTTAAGTTGTTGATGGCAACACGAAATAATACATTTTTGATTGAATTTTTAATAAATTTCAGTAATTTTTTTATTCTTTAGATATTTGACATTTGGTAAGGCGATGCTTCACTGCAGTGAAGCTAAAACTTGCAGTGAAGCTAACACTTGCAGTGAAGCTTGGAGTGATATGAAATCATTAGGGATTACGAAAAATTTGCTTAAATGTTTTACGTTGGTAAAGCCATTTTTACTTAGGGATATAACGTTTATTACGTCATATTTTACTTCGGTTAGCCCATTTATTTTGCATATATTTAAAAGCAAGGGGTTGTGTCAATTATTTTGCTCAGTTGAACTTTGAACAATCATTCATATCTCACTTGCCAGTTGCGCGCGCATTAGTAATAATAATATTTCATTTAGGAGCATTCAAAATAAGTATTTATTTTAATTATTTCACTTGTTTATATTCATTTAAGCAAACTTTAAGCATTGTTTTGTATTTGACTACATCTGCAGTAATTCATCAACTACTTTCATTCATTTTTTAAGAAACCAGTGATTAGAAATTACTTTACTCGCGGGGGTATAAATATTTAAATTTTAACAACAAACAGAATTTTAAAAATTATAGTTTTTAATTTTCTACGACTAAATAAAAAATTGATGCAATTTTAATAGCGACGATAAAACGTTTTGCGTTGCAACATAAAACACGGTAAAACACTTACGACACGCGCAGTAAACCAACAAAATTTTTACATTTTTCCCCTATTTCATCTTAAGTACTTTCACCGTCATTTCAATGTGAACACGCAATAAAAAAGCAGCAAAAAGAAATTCGATGTGCGAAGCAAAACCAAAAAATAAAAGAAAATAAAAGACAAAACATAAAAAAAATAGAAATGGGCTTTTATTTAACTACAGCACATTTCTTCCATACCGTATCGTAACCGAAAACGAGACATTTTCAGTGTGAACCACGAATAGCCATTCGGCCAATACACACACCATATGTTAGCGATTTTCCTCTCTTTTTTAAATACCACTTCAATGATGTTTCAAATCGCCCAAATAAAAAACTAAATTAATTAAAACTACAACTTGAAACGTGTTTTAATGTTTTCAATCATCATTATTTAAAAATAAAAGAAATGTTGAGTTATGCTAATGGCTATTAATCAAATTTACCACTACACAATACAATTAATCAAATTTTGATCGCAACACTTAATGCTTTAAAAGTCAATAGAAAAAAATGAGGTAAAACAATATTGACCTTTACCCACCTTTAAATTTTATTTTCCTTCTGTATTTGCCTCCAAAGTTAAACATTTAAAAATAAATATTAAAAATTTAAAAATTTAAGACATAAATATTTTTTTTTTAATGTGGACTAATATCTTAAGTGGACTATTAAGACTAAAAGTAACAAATTTTTAGTGGGCGATAAAATGTTTCATTTTCATCAAGTTAATTAATTAAGGGTTGGAACATACTCTAAGGCTTATATTTAATTATGCATTTTTAGCCTGTGTTTACATGGCCATGTGATTATGAGAGAGTCATCACTCAATATGGTACATCTCTACCGTGGTGAACGAATGTAAAATAACACAAATGCGGTTTAAAATGATCGGCTTGATGAATGTGGATTTACCAATGTGGAATTTTACATTTTTTTGAAAATTAAAATGGAAAAAAAAAAATTTTTGTTACCTGTGTTCGTTTAGTGATGGACTACTGGGAATGGAGTGTCTCTCTTTGGCTAAATTCCTTGTGAAACGAGTGCTGCCTTTTCCGATGCGTTTAAGCAAGATCGGTGAGCGAAATCAGCCCACACAACCGTTGCGTCATAGCCAATCGGAGTGCAGCGTGTAGGTGCAGTGAAATCTCCCAACTCCTTCCGCTACCTTTAGCTTAGGTCGATAAAAAGCAACAGCTGACATGAGTGCTCTCGAGCCGTATGGCGGTTTAGATTGGTTTGGTCGCACGGAGAAGGGGGGAATTTGTTTTGTTGGCTAGATTGGAAAATTACTTGTGTGAATATATATTCGGGGAGATTGATGACTTAGGGAAATGACCAGGAAATGCGGATATTGTTCGACATGGGGTGAGGTGGCTTCGCTGCATTTCACGAACAAATATGATTTTAAATTGGGTTTACTTTATGCTATTTTTTTATGATTAACGTTTTGAAAATCAATAAATTTTGTATTCAATTCAGGAGTTTTCAATGTGGAGATATGTTGTCATAGATGTTTGATGAAATCTTAAATTTTGACCATTGACGTCATTTGTCAGAAGAAAATTGGTTTTTAACTTACTAATGTTGTTGCCATTGATTGATTTATTATAAACTTTAAAAACTTCATTTCATCTCATCATCTCATACAATACCGGTTAAAACACAATTGGCTATATATATTACACGTATGTATTTTTTTTTAGTATTTTTGTGTAGCTAAAATGGGGTTTTGGACTCAGAACATTGAATTGGGGAGTTGGGGTGGACTTATCCTGCAAAGATCACGTAATGATTCTTTGGCTCTAGCCTCGTTAACACAAGCGACTAAGAAAATCTGTTTTTGCGGTCCATTGTTATTGCAGCACTATCTTAGGCCACGTAACTGGTAAACTAAGAATCAGATTGCACACCGATTACACGCAACATTACGTCTTATAGATGCCAGCAAGAGGGAACAAAATTGCGGGCTGCCACGATGCTATCCAACCAGAACTGCACAGTCGTGGACAAAAAAAACTTTCCTTCAGTTTAGCTGTTTTAAGTTTATCTACCAGGTGGCGTAAAAATCCATTGAGATTCAATGACATCAATCTAGACCTGGTCTCTCTTCTAGCCCTAATAACAGTATTAAAAGATAGACCGGGAAAATAATGAAATTATATGAGTTTATACGTTTTACAAAAAAATCTTTTTTCTCCGGTAATGTCGGATATCGAAATTTTCTGGTTAATGGAGCTTTACACTTACAATTTTCTGGAGAATGTAACTTTTAATAAAAAGAAAAGTGGATTTAAGCGAAGACATTTTTAAATAAAGGCAATTGGAATTAGCAAATTGTGCCGTCAAGTAACGGAACATTTATTTGTAATGTGTCTCTGCAATAAAGTTTAAGGTATTGAACTTTTCAATGCTGAGTAATACATGTAAGTATTGCAGGAAAGAAAACTGGGTCGATTGTATATGAGGAGCGGAAATGGAACTTTTGACGTCTGGTCTTAATCTTCTCTTTGTACGCAATGAAAGGAAGTCTAGACTTGTCTTAATCTTCTTTTTCAAAGAGATATAAAGTTACAAATAAGTCTCTTGCTGATATTGTGCACTTGCTAAGATTATAGTCACACTGGGACCAGCACAGATGAAGTCTGTTATTTTGTGGGCCATTGTAAACTAAATTGTTTAACGAACAAACTGCGAATAGCAGATAGTGAAAGATAACTGTAAATATGAACTCAAAACAATTCTGGTGACTTCTTTTGTAGAAGTTGGAAGTGATGACAATTTCATCATGACTATAATTCTATTTATTTTAGCGTTCTTGATCAATTTAGAAATTGTATTCAGTTGTTTTGTTCAATTTAGATATTGAATTCAGTCATTTTGGTCACTTAAAATTGCACTATACTCAAAACCACTCCAACGTTGATCTATTTAGCCTGTTTACGCCTAAATTTGTACTGTGTTCTACTACGTGGAAAAGTAGTTCTGTGTCAAAGCATCACCTTTGACAATGTTGGTAATCGAGCACAATGTCTGGAGTTCGATTACAATTCTGGTGTTTTGGACTACTTTTTTGTGCCACTACACCAGTGAAATAGATCAACGTTGGAGTGGTTTTGAGTATAGGTGCAATTCAATCCTCTAAAGACTAATTTACTTCTTCTTAAATTACCCGAATTTATAAATAGAATTTATAAATACTGACACTAGGTGGCATTATTTATACATCATCGATGACAAACAAGCACTTTTCTTCAAGCACCGATTTGCGATTTAAGCATGTTTTCATGTTTAGTGATGAAGGAGATAGTGATATTCTGTAACCTTTTTTTAAGGTTATTTCAATGAGATAAGAGAAATTTTTCACTTCTCTTCCTACGACCTATAATCTTCTTATTTGAAGAAAGAAGTTCTCCGTGTTGCCAACTGAATAATATCAAGATTATTAACATAACGCACCAATTGTCTTTCTTATCTTCCATGTAAATGTGAATTATGCATTGTGCATGCAGTTGAGTTTGTTTTACCCGCGCACACATCAAAGATGGAAGAGTAAATTTTTCTATTGTTTTATTTTGTTAGAGATGGGGAAACTTGACAACAGACATTATTTTTGCATTTGGATGGTGCCAGACTGCCAAAGTGTTTGTTTGAATAGGAAATAAGATTGAAGCTCGTTGGCACTTGATCCTTAATTAATAAACAGCATTAGAATTGATTTTTCCACCCGAAAAGCACATTTCTCCTTAATCTAAAATACAACACACATTGTACACAGAAAAAGGAAATGTTTTTGTAAGAGAAAGGTAACTCAAGTACGTGGTTTGGTTCTTACTTCTTTCACAGCTTGGCGCAAATGAACTTTGGTATTTCGTGCGAACATTTCTGAGCCAACGACTGAATTGTCTGATAAACTCGCCTCGTAGGCGTCTACGTGTAACATCAACACAATGCCAAATGGTTTATTGTTTTTGTTGTTGTTTTCTTTCATTTCGAGGAAATTATTTAAGCAAACATACTTTTATAAATAGAAATTAAATGCTAGCTAGAATTATTATCGGGTTCCGAGAAGTTTATCCAGAAAATGAGAATTCTTTGGGGGATAGGCCTAACGAGGTCTAGTAAATTTGATATGTGGCTGTATCTTTAAAAAGCAGCAGATGGTAAATTTCCTTCCTGGGCGTAATTGGAAATCTGAGTTGGCAGTCTTTTCGATTTAGCTTCGTTTTATACTGAATGACACGTGTTTCTGAAGATTCCCAGTCATGTTTCGTTGACTGGTCTCTCAAGATTTCCATTCAAATGCATTTTTTTTTTTGCCACGTGGAGTTTTATTATTCTGGCATGATTGCTTTGATATTGCAAATACTTTATCCGCATGCAAAGCCAGAATGTCTAGCCAGTTCTTTTTATTTTTGACACTTGAGACAAATTGGCACTATAGTCGGTGCACGGTATCTTGATGCTAAATTTGAACTGCGCATTGTGCGTCGCGCATCCACATCACGCATCACACAACTACAATCGTCAGCTGCATTAAAAAATAGTTCACTATTCGTACGCAAAATTTGGACAAAATTGAACATACAGACATTTTTTTCTTCTTATTTTATGTTTTAATAAACAGAAAATGTAAAATGAAATAAAATATTATGTATTTCTTGATAAAATCAAAGTTTTTAGTTTTTTCTCAATTTTCATTCAAAGATGGCCGAATTCCTGAACGATCCTGACGAGTCGCCAGTAAAATATTTTCGGAAACAAAATAAAACGTTACATTCAGGCACAAGACAAATTATTTTAAATATTTATTCAAAATTTAGAGAAAATGGGTTCGGTGGTATAAAAAAATGTGTAGCTTTGACCTCAGAATTTTCTGGAATTGGAAAATCGACAGTGGAGAGGATTCGTAATGAGTGGATTAATGCAGAAATATCATGTGAAGCACCAACATTAACGTCACCTGGTAAAAAAAGGCTAAATCGTGCATCTCGTTTTCATAATTTTGATGATTTTCACTTGGCATCAATTCGAAGAATTATCCATTCATCTTTTTTTGCAATAGGAATTCCACCAACTCTTAAAAAAGTAAGATATAAATTCAAAAACTAAAACTCCAATGTTTACAATAATTAATTTACATGCTCACTGTAGATAAAAGCAAAATTAGAAGAAGATGGATCATTTCCAAAGATTGCATCAACTTCTCTAAGATGCATTTTAACTCAAAAAATGGGTTTCAAATATAAACGCCGGGGAAGAAGGGCAATGTTAATCGAATCACAAGAAATAATTTTGCTTCGTTGTCGATATTTACGAAAAATTCGTAAATATCGTCAACAAAATCGTAATATTTATTACACCGACGAGACTTGGGTTAACGCTGGTCATGTTGTTTCTCACACTTGGACTGACAGCACTATTGAAACAGCTGCTCAGGCAAAAACAACATGCTTGACAACTGGATTAAAAAATCCATCAGGAAAAGGCAAGAGATTAATTATCACCCATTGTGGTAATGAAAATGGATTTGTAAATGGAGCACTGCTGCTGTTTGAAAGTAAAAACGATGGGGATTATCACCAGGATATGAATGGAGATGTGTACGAAAATTGGTTTTCTCAATTATTGACTCTCATTCAGCCAAACAGTGTTGTTGTCATCGATAATGCGCCATACCATACAGTCAGAGTTGAACAGATTCCAGCAACAAAATGGCGAAAAGCTGAAATACAAAAATGGCTGACAGAAAAAAGAATAAACTTCTCATACAATATGACCAAACCGGAACTCCTGCATTGTGTTCAAAAACATAAACATCGATTTTTGCGATACAAAGTTGATGAAATGGCACAGGCACAAGGACATGTTGTGTTACGTTTACCACCATACCACTGCATGCTAAACCCGATAGAAACAGTATGGGGACAAATAAAAAATGATGTTGCCAGAAAAAACACAACATTCAAATTGCCAGACGTGAAAAAATTATTTCTTGAAGCAGTGGACAATGTAACACCTGAAAATTGGAAGAATCACATTAAACATGTTCATAAAGAGGAAATTAAGATGTGGCAATTGGAAGGATTAACAGAAAACCAAGAAGTAAATTAAATGATGTTATAATATTTATTGTTAAATCCTAATACATTTAATTTTAGATACAACCATTAATAATCCATGTAAATAGTGATTCTGATTCAAATACCGAAAGTGAGGAGGATGAAAATGCAATGCTGGACCATGGTGATGACAGTGTTTGATCATCTGATGCCTATTTAAATTAGAATTTATATTTGTAATACTTGTTTATTATTGTTCATTATTTATATTCACTTACTTTTAATTTAACTGCCTAAAAATTTAATAAATCCATGTTCTACTTGACTCGCGCTTAAGCCTCATACTCTGTAACAATTGAAACTTTATTTCAGCTTAAAAAAAAGTACCTCTGGCGGACTGATACAATGCTGCGCACTAGGCCATGCGCAGTTAAGATTTAGCTTCAAGATACCGTGCACAGACTGTAGGTGAAACAGATTTTTCAAGAGCAAAAGTCACCATAAATTTTCATGTTTATCTTGTTTTTTTTTTATGTTTATAGAGAGAGAATTGCAATTTGTGGTTTAAAGTTGCATTTTGTTGAAGCAGTCAGTTATGGAGTCACCTGGTGGTGTAATTGAAGAGGGTCAGCAAGGTGAGGCACAGGCAAAGAGGAGTAAAGGTATTTTTAGAGGGCAAAGGGGCATGTAATATCACAATATTGGTTGAAGCACACACAAACAAACTCGTGTGATTGATTGACGCTGATTGCTGTTGTATGGAAGTTTAAATTCAATCAATAAAAGTGAAAAATGAATGTTGCTTGATTATTTGTGGTGGCAACTGGCAAGTTTCTTTCTTGGGTTAGAAAAATCAGTAGTTGGACTGAGAAGTTTGGTGCCTTCATACAATAAAGTGCAGTCAAGTAAAAATCTAATTAGGTTTGACTAGGATCTTACATGAACTTTCTTCGATAATTTCACGCTAGCAAAATATAAAAAAAAATAATAAAAAAAATATTTTTGATTAAAGAGGCAGAAGGAAAACATGATGAGTGATGATTTATCGAAAAAATGGCTTTTCAGAGCGTATTACTTGTACATGAAAGCATAAAAAAATGAAATGCTTTTATAGTGATTACTATATAAGATCAATGAGATTAAAAATAAATGTTTTTGGTGGAGAAATGTGAAAAAAAAGTAAGTTTTAATTTACTAAAAGATGGCAACAATAGAAGCAAGTAGAAACACAAATAGTAAATATTAAACTGAAGTTTTTATTGTAAACTTTATTTGGCTAAAAGAGTTCAATATTTCTTATTAACTTGCTGGCTTTATTGCGCATCAGAAAAAGTTCCGATAATTTGTTTGCTTTATTGATTACACTAGACAAGAGAGCTCCAGAAAAGAGTTTACTAGTATCATTTATGGTTTAAATGTTATGCCCTGTTCACACCTAAACCACTTTTGTAGAAAACCTGCCAATTTAGTAGAAAACCTGTGTTCACACTACCACAGGTTTTCTAGAACTCAAAACAAGATGGCGAACTTTTCTACAACTCAAGTTGCAGAAAAGTTTTCTTAAACTTGACGTCACAACTGCAAAACACGCCCCAGTTGTGTCATGTGACTAGTTTTGGGCTGACATTCACAAAAAAATGGCTGCCAACAAATGGGCCACTGAGCGGGTTACTGAGCTTTTACAAAAACTGTGAGTAATTTTTGTAAATTGTTAATTTTTCAAATGAAAAGACCACTGGCACCAGCAAAGACAACTGGCCGTATTTTAATGAAAAAATTAAACGAAACGAAAATCGGCGGGTTTTTTACGAAAGTGGTTTAGGTGTGAACAATTGATTTCAGATTTGTAAAACTTAGACTTTTAGAAAATCATAAGTTCTAGAAAAGTGGTTTAAGTGTGAACCACGCATTAGTTCTAACTTCTAAGTTTGTTTACGTTTCTTACTCAGATTTTGTTTTCATTTGTCTCGTGGTTGCTTAGCAACGACTTTGCGACTTGTAAAGGTTGCTGACCGAGTATTGAATTACACTTTGTCTTGGTGATGTAAAGTTGAAACATCGTTTTTGTTCTTTGTATGAAATCGACTCTTCATTTTACTAACAAGTGTCACAGTTCCGACAACTTGTTCATTTCTTGACACTAAGCTGCCATGTCTATTGCTAAGTCGTCTTGTCTGTTGCTACTGTAGGACAATTGTTCCTACTATGTGTGTTGTGATTTGCTGAGATAATCACCTGATCAACACTGGCAATGCAGACAGCCAATGAGAATTAGTGGATTTTAGGATTGTGAGCGTTTAGCGAGACGAAAATTTAGACGAGAAGTTATTGAATGCGCCTAGTGAAAGGGTTAAGATTCTCCAGGTTCCCTAACAGCTGTACTCTGTCCAAGTGTAACTTGGGCCTATTTCCGATTGGCTGAGTCTCGTAACTCACTCTGTGCTTCCACCAGGAAATATAGTTCAGAGTGGTTTTAAATTTGTTTGATGATTTTAATCATTGAAATGATGTGATGTTGTTTGTATTTTCTAAGAAAATGTATTTTGAAATCACTAAATAAAGATTTATGTTGGTTTATTTCAACAGTCCTGTTTATAAGTTTATTGCTTGCTTCTTCCAGGAAACAAAACAATTTTCAAATTTTTTTATTGGTTGTTTTGTCTGGAAAGCAGTAAAAATGGCAACCATTGTTTTGATCTATTTTTGGTATCACTACACAAGTGAAAAGGCTCAGCCAATCAGAAATAGGCCCAAGTTACACTTGGACAGAGTATACAGATATTTTACCCCGTATATAAAGAACCATATCTGAAAGGTAGACCAAAAGAATTGGAAGCAGAAATAACTCAAAAGAAAAAAGAAAAATATAAGGAGAAGAAGTAAATTATACTTGAAGTATAAAAAGAACTTGTTTGTAGCGAGGTTTTTCTTAGTTAACAATTTGCCCTGGGCCCCCGGGTGCTCTTATTGAGCTGATGCCGTATGTACGGGTTAGTGTGCTTAATGGATAATCTAGCTTTGTGCATGAGGAACAGGCTCAGTTAGAACCCACGGGGGCTCTCAAAGTCCAGGAGTTCTCGCGTTAGAAGCAAAGAACTGCAAGTGGATAATTAGCGTAACAGTAGGTGCGTTCATAAAGTCATGTTTTGCTGTTTAAATGTCGTGCGCATACCAATTGCGACTGCAAAGCGAAAACAGATTAAATCGGCCGCCATTTTTGAAGTTAGATCGAGACCAGCAGTTTAAATATGTTGTTTAAAATGCTGTTTAGTCTAATTGACTTTGTAAATGTGTCGAGTACTTTTTGTTTTTACAATATACGGTAACTGTGAATGATTTAGGCCTGTGATGTAAATAATAAATGGTAAAAAATATGTGCAGTTTGCATTTGTGGATTTATTTCAGCGGGTTCCACATTTGTGACTGGCTGGGGTCCCATTTCAAAGGTCGTGATGAATAGTGGTACTTTTACGAGAATAACATGTACTATTTCTGTTTGTGGCTGTCTTTTTGTAATGGTTGTTTGGTTATTTATAACACACTGATGTTTAATTGGTTTAATGTTACGTGATTTGAAGAGGGTTCAGTTATCTATAAGTGAGTTGGTTTTGAGGAGGATCAGGACCGGATTGATAATTTGAAGGATCGTTTGCCAATTAGTATTGCTGGGCCATTCTGCTGATATGGATTATCTCAGAACATTTTGCTGAGCTTCCACGACACTAATGTTTTAACAAAATACGAAAAAATTCAACAAAAAACTGTAAAAATTCATCCAAAAATTAAAAAATGCAGCAAAAAACTGTATAAATGCAGCAAAAAACAGTATAAATGCAGCAAAAAACTGTATAAATGCAGCAAAAAACTGTATAAATGCAGCCAAAAACTGTAAAAATGCAGCAAAAAAATTGTAAAAAAATGTAGCAAAAACTGTAAAAATGCAGCAAAATACGAAGCATATTTCCGTAGAAATAACTTCAGAACCTTTGTGAAATAATGCACAAAAAATATTGTTGATTAATCTTTTTTGTAAACAAAACGCTCTTGGTTTTCTGTTGACAATCTAGTAAGTGCTGTATAAAGTATAGAATGTAGAAATCGATAGAAGGTCAGTGGACTCTAGGCAATTTCACTGGAAATATCATCAACTCAAAAGGATCAATATTGATTTCCTATTGAGTGGAAAAGGCATTTTAAACGAAACCAAGAAAAAAAAGAAGAAAAAAAAAATCTAACAGAAATGGAACAAGTTGCACCACACCATGGCACCTTTTCTTTCGATATTTACTTGACCAACATTGCACAAACGCTCATCTAAAACAGACAGAGACAGTGTATGGTCCATTGACTTGATCAAAAGCACAAAACTTGTCGTCTGGTAATAAAACGGAAAATGCTGTGTGTGCCCACTCTCGTACTGGGTAATTGAACAATAAAATCCTAATGTACTCTTCTGGCTGATAAACTAGGGACAGAAAAAGAATTGGGGCGTTTTATTTCTAGTACTTATAATAAAAGGCTGTTTAACATTTAACATTGCTGTAAATTATCATTAGCGTCGTGTTGTACAATATGATTACATGGAATTAGTGGGGAGATAGGACGTTTCAACACTCGAGTTATGTTTCAATGGCAGTATGAATTGAGTTTGTTCACTTTATTTGTTGTGGTAATTCGATTTACTCAATTAGTGGATCAGCGTGGTAATACTACTGCAGATACATCCAAACTAATCTGATTGCAAATAACACTTTCAATTCCAAATACCATTAATTGGAAATTAGATAGATCAATCTTGGATTCAATTCAAAGAATGTTCATTAATTAATTAATTTATTTATTTATTTATGTTACTTAATTCGGATATGGATTAAATCCATCAAACCCTGTTTGGATAACTGACCCTCAACTGCATATATTTATGGAAAGGCCCTCATATTGCAATCCTCCTTTAATTGTACTGGTTGTGGTCAAAACTCTTTCTACCACAATGATAAAATTGCTTGAATGGAATTAATTAAAAGTTTTGAACAAAGGGTAATTAATTATTTATAGTTAGAATTTGGTATTGCACCAGATAAATTAATATTTTAGATCATGTTCAAAAATAACGCTGGGCTTAGTGGTCAGCACTTTAAATGTTTATCTCTCCAAAGTTGGTAAGAGAGAAAATCAATCAGACTTTTTTCTTCAAGACACTGAGCAAATGCTTTCTCGCACTGTTTTATTGCCAAATACAGTGTAAATTATCAACCTTTATCCACTCCCACGCCCAGTAAACAAACAGTGTTGTATGGTGTGTTCTTGTCTCTTTTAAATGCACGCGTGATCGCCATCTGGTGTCAGATACTACAAACGTTTATACAAAAAAGGCACTAAATTTTGAAATACACGCAGAGGGGTCACCCAAACCGTAGGAAAAAACCTAAAATCCGAAAAAAAAGAATAAATTTTTCATTTATAAAATGAAAACTAATAAATGTAAAAACTGGTGGATCAAACCGGATCCAAAAATAATGGCCATTGTAATGAATTGCACTCAAGCTGTCTAGTATATCTTGAACTATATTATTGAACACTGGTCACCAGTATTTGTTATTTGTATTCCTCGGAATGTTCGTTGCACTTCCACTCCGCTAGTTTATTATGTAAACACGCCACCCCTTGTTGGAGAGCTGCTGCGGTCTCAGTTTTCAACAGCAATAGCAGATTCAGTCTTGTTTCACGCTAGCATCGCACACAATCGTACCAACTTACTTCAGTGCAAGTATTTCATGGCTAATATTTACTTTTTAATTTTCTTAGATTGAGTTCATTATTTTTACATGAATCGAGTGCACATTTTAGAGCAAATCAACTCACGAAAAATCAATCATGTAAATATGATTGTTTGACAACTGTAAAGTTGTACGGAGTATTATTTTACCGCGAAAGGGTGGGGCACTGCACTAACGCGAAGCACAAGACTAACACTAACTTTTAATTGATTGTGAACCTAATTTCTAAAGTTGTAAAATCCATCTACTTTTATATTTACAATTCTTTATTAGTGAGTAAATCTGCTTTTTTCCAGTTATACCCTTCCTATATTAGGGAAATAAACAACTACTACAATATTATTATTATTATTATGAACTTTGAGGTATTGTGGCATTGCAACAATGGCCACAGAAGACAACAAATCACGTGAGTTACCATCAACTTCGGCCACTTCCGGACGACGACCATATCCACCTGAGAGTAAATATGCCATTTCAGAAGATCTTGGACGTTAGAATACTGATTGGTCAAGATGATTTGGCCCAATCAGGAAAGCCTTTCCCTAAGCAGGAAGTGCAGTCCTGATAGAAAGCCATTGATCTAAAAGCTGCCATTTTGGAATTTCGAAGGGACCGAAGAACGTTGTCCCGACGTTCTCGAAGACATTGCAAACACGCGCCAGACGATTTTGCCACCCAGTCGCGCTCGACAAGCCACAGATGCAATTCCAGTCGCCAGTACAACAATAGTCCAGGAACTCCAAATGTGCAAGAAGAACTGAGTGATTTGTGAATGAACTGTGCCATAAGAAAAATCCCAAAAGCTACATATTAAGGAAACTGTACGGTAAGAACTGAATTCTTTGCCATTATGCCAATTTAGCTTTGAACTGTAAATAAACTTTAATTTAATTTAATACTTGAGCTACTAATTTTGCATCCACACCAGACATTAGAACAGGATTTGATTACCCAACAGTATGCATTTTCACAATTTAATCTTGGTGAGGACACCATACATCACGTATACAAGAAGATTAAATGGTAACACTGCATCTCACAAACAAACCATTAGCTAAAAATAAAATTGAAGATAAGACCTTTGTGAGGTAAATGTCAGCTTAAAATTATCAAGTTTTCTTGCTTTAATTACATTTATCATTACTGTACTATGAAAGTTATCAACAAAAGTTTTCTACCATTAAGCTTGGTGTTTGCTTGGCTATTATTATGCAAAGTAGATGAACTGCTTGTCTTAATTGCAACAATTTTGCCTATTACTGTGTGAAATGTCAAGACGTCTAGTGCTATTGCATCACTGAAACCGAATCAAGTAAAATGAATGACTTACTAGATGAATATTTAATTTGCAGTTCATGTTAGGTTTTCTTCTTGTTTTGTTTTTGAAAAATTTATAAGATTTTTAAAGTGAAATCTAAATTTAATTTTTTTAATTTAAATATTCTAAATTACAGTTGGTTTATGTTGTGTTTCAAATAATTGTTTGATAACGTTAAAATAAAAATTGCAAAGGGACACACTGTGCCGCAACGTAGAACTACGTCCGGAGTGAGATGAAGGAATGATTGATTTGTTTATTATTTATTAGGTTATGCGAGTTGTGAGATGTGAGTTGTTGTTTTTATTTGATGTGAGTAATAGATTGTGCCGTCAACAGATGGCGTAGCTGCATATGTTGTTTCGCATTGTTTGTCATTTGTCATTTTCGGGTTCAGTCGAACCTTGTTATAACGAACCGTTATATTATTACGAATTTTTTGTTTTAACGAATAATTAAAAATGGCTTGGTTGGTTGGTCGGCCATAGAACACCATGTTAAAAAATTTGACATCCTGTAACGAACTTTTGTTATAACGAACCGATTTTTCGGGTTCTTTGCGATTCGTTACAATGAGGCTCGACTGTACTTAAACTGGTTTCGATCGAGCAGTCTAACGAAAAGAATGCCAGAAAGTGTTTATTAACAATGCCATCTATCGTTTGAGTAAGCAGGCAAAGTAGTTACAGGAAAAATGTGTAAAACGCTGCCGGACGAACACAGAAATACCGCAGCAAAGCAACGCAAGCAATGGGAGATGATAAGGCATGAGACTCTTGCGTGGTTCACACTTAAACCACTTTTTTAGAACTTCTGATCTTCTACAAGTCTAACAAGGAGACCGCAAGAGTGTGTAATCCACAATTGTTAAAATTGTTTGTAAATAAAGCATTCACATCACCTAAACAATCTATTTTTCTCATATTAAAATGCACCTCTCTCTCACATTGTTACAAACAGTAACAACACACAGGATTCCTTACTGTGTGTTGAAACACCATTTTTGGATATTTTGAGTAAAAAGGTCAAGTGTAGCTCTACATTTGGTGATTAGGCTGTTCAAACCTTACTCTGGAACCCAGATAATTTGATATCACATGACTTATGACATCACAACTTTGTTCACCAACATGACTGCCTGCATGAAGCAACAATAGTGTGTTGTGGTGGCTCAGTGGTTAAGGTAATGAACCAGGAATCTTTCCACACAGGTTCAAATCCTGTTGTCTGTGAAAATTTTTACTTTTATTTTTTCTTTATTTTTAGCAGTGAAGTTAATGTTTGTTATTTTATATTTGTTTTTAAAAAATTTTAATTAATTTTAATTTTTTAACATAAAAAATTAAAATTAATTATATTAATAAAATAACAAACATTAACTTTACTGCTAAAAATAAAGAAAAAATAAAACTAAAAATTTTCACAGACAACAGGATTTGAACCTGTGTAGAAAAATTCCTGGTTCATTACCTTAACCACTGAGCCACCACAACACACTATTGTTGCTTCATGCAGGCAGTCATGTTGGTGAACAAAGTTGTGATGTCATAAGT
This sequence comes from Strigamia acuminata, assembly GCA_949358305.1. Classification (NCBI taxonomy): domain Eukaryota; kingdom Metazoa; phylum Arthropoda; class Chilopoda; order Geophilomorpha; family Linotaeniidae; genus Strigamia; species Strigamia acuminata. Next base: position 25,567,620 of record OX442314.1, on the reverse strand, counting down.
CATGTGATATCAAATTATCTGGGTTCCAGAGTAAGGTTTGAACAGCCTAATCACCAAATGTAGAGCTACACTTGACCTTTTTACTCAAAATATCCAAAAATGGTGTTTCAACACACAGTAAGGAATCCTGTGTGTTGTTACTGTTTGTAACAATGTGAGAGAGAGGTGCATTTTAATATGAGAAAAATAGATTGTTTAGGTGATGTGAATGCTTTATTTACAAACAATTTTAACAATTGTGGATTACACACTCTTGCGGTCTCCTTGTAAGTTCTAGAAATCTGAAATCAATTGTTCACACTTAAGGATAGTTTTGTACAAATGTCAGATTTGTAGGGGTTTGCATTTTTTCTTGTAGCTAATGATCTATTAAAGATAGGAATTTCTACTTTTTTTTAAAAGAAAGAGGGATGCCAGTTTAGTAAACCGACATATATTTTTAATTTTTTTTCCACATTAAAAGTTGACAATTTTGGGGTAGAAACGAAAGTGCGCGATCTATTTCCACTCTATCGAAACGAACAAAACACATTTCCGTTCGTATTTCACGAACCATTAGGGCTAGAAGAACGTTCTTTTTTTTAAAAGAAAAATCGTTTTATTCTCCATTTTTTGATGTATTGTATTAATTTTTTGATGCATTTGAAAGTGCTTTATTTTAATGCCGAAAGTTGCCTTAAAAGTTTAATTGGCATCCATTTTATTTTTTGGATTTTCCTAGGATCAGTCACATGACACAATGGGGGCGTGTTTTGCAGTTGTGACGTCAAGTTTAAGAAAACTTTTCTTCAACTTGAGTTGTAGAAAAGTCCGCCATCTTGTTTTGAGTTCTAGAAAACCTGTGGTAGTGTGAACACAGGTTTTCTACAAAACTGGTGGGTTTTCTACAAAAGTGGTTTAGGTGTGAACAGGGCATCTGACCACTAGACAACTGAATAAAGGCTACACGACATTAAATCCAGTTTTTTTTTTGCAAATGGGTCGTGTGTCTGGCGCTTACTAGACCAACTTCAGCTTGACGACTTCTATTCATTCTGACAAAATTTCCAGAAGTTTGATCAAGGAAGTTGTGTAATTAGCTGGTCTTACATACGTATGACGTATCCTGATTGGTCAGCTGTTACTGACCAGTTGTATTTATGTTACTACTTTTGATTTGAATAAACACTTTTTAGCTTGACTTCACACTGACCTGTCATTCATTCGTCATTCCTGATAACACAAAAGTCCAGTGGACTATATTGTCTCTCCCCTGACCTCTTTGATGTTGAAATTAATTTCACTTCATTGATTTTATTGCGAATTAAGATAAAATGATTTAAACGATCCGCAATTGCTAAGGCCATCCAGCCTTAGCTAACTAGTAACTAAGGATTAATTAAAGAGTCTATTACGGCAGGTTTATTTGTCATGTACAAGCCTCTAGTTTTAACAATTTGCAAGTTATATGGATTAAATACAGTAAAGCCATCTAAACAATTGGTGAAAGCTTTATGCCCATACTTTTAGCGACCGGTATTATACCAAAAGTCTTTCCTACATTGATTTCTCAGCGAGTCGGAGTCGTAGTAGCAATATTCACCCGGGCAGCAGTTGTCTTTATAAATATTGCACGATTGTGTTCTTTTTCGACAGGGCGGCCTGGAATGATACGGTAGTCGAAAACCATTAAACTTTAGTGAATTGTTGATGGTTTATGATTAATAAATTCAATTATTTATTTATTTTTTGCTTTTAATATTAAGTGTGTAACATACGGTGGTGGTGGTGAACAGTGACATTCGGAAGCGTTTGGGCAATTGCAAATTAATGAACCACAGCAGCTTCTTTTACGAATACTGCAATCGGCATCTTTCTTGAGGCATCTGTAAGAAAGCGATTAATAACATGAAATGTTTTTGAGGAAAAAATAAAATTAAGACTATTAATTTATTTAAATTATTTCAATTACGAATCTATTTTGCAACGACAACTTGCGCCAAGGGAACAGTCGCATGCATCGTTTGCGTTGCAGCAGCCAAATCGAATGTCGCACACATCATTCCGGGCGGCACAGCTAGACCTGGAATTCAGGGAAATTAGTTAAGAATGAGTTGAATTGATTAACTTAGTTGTAGTAAGATCAGTTATTTTGTTGGGAGGTATTTATGCATAATTTTAGTGTGAAAATACAGTTTCTTACGGTGCATTTTTATTTGGTTTGCATACACAATTTTTATCTTCTGCGTCGCATTCGCAAGCGGCGCCCGTACAACAACTGTTTCGTAAGTTTGCCGAAGTACAGTCATTATTAGGCTCCACACACCTAAAGTAAAAGAAGATGATAGATATTGTTAGAATTTCTTCTGCAGAAACAATATGTTGAAAGTACTTTTAATTGTTATAATAGGCGTATTCAATCTTAAATGGATTTAGCTGATTTAGCTGATTTTCTTGATTTTGGGAGACCGGAAGTGACGGTTTTTAAATCATAGAAAGAAAATCCGATTTTGGCAAATCTAAGTTGATTTTCAGCCATCTTGAATTGCACATAGAGCGATCAGAAAAGTTATTTTTGTTTGCAATTTTATAATTACTATTGGGAAAATCGTGATATTTCGACCGCGTTTGAGCTCTCGAACGTGGCCGATCATGTTAAAATGTGTCGCTATATTATGGCGTGGAAAAATTGCGATATTTTGGCCATGTTTGTAAACACGAAGTTTTCCAATGGTTCTAATTGCGCATGTGCAACAGTTGAATTTTGGGAAATTTTAAGGTTGTTTAAAGTTGAAATCCAATTAACTTGATTTCTGAAAATCAAGAAAATCAGGATTTTGGAAATCCATTTAAGATTGAACGCACCTAATAATTTTAGATAAAGAAAGCATTCACCGAAATAATGTGACTTAAAGTACAATTGTGTTGAAAGAATTAGCCAAAATTTGTTGATTGAGTGAAAATTAAGGAATTTCAATTGGCTAAATTTGGCTCCGTGATTCTGGCATAGATTTTAAGCCCAATTATAATTACTGTAAGTGACTAGATTGCTGGTAAAAAATGTATTAACTTGCCCATATACTATTGGGGCGCTGGTGCCACTCCACACTAAAATTGGAAGAGGAAAAAAATTAGTAATGTTTGTGTCAATTTATCAATTACCTGAAATGTGTGACAAATTTTGTTTGGTTGTGATTGTGATTGAATCACGTGTGTTTTATGAGTTAATAAAAATAACTGGTAATTTACTCATTGCCACGTAAGCCGCTGCACTGTCTGCGAGTAAAAGAACAGCTACGAATGTCAGAAGAAAAGAGCGGTTCATGTTGTTTTCTTAAGCCTATAAAAATATGTCGTATAATTGCAGATTTTACGAAGATATGACGTAAAATATTAATTGTATGAATAACAAATAAATGATGTTATTTATGGCTTGTCTAAGTAAATTCAGTACTTTAAAGAAAGTTCCGCCAAGTGGTCGTGCCCTAATATAGGCATACACTCTCATTTATTTGTTTGAAATTTATTAGGTGCCTCCACAGTTTCTGTTTCTGCTGATTTTATTGTTTTTGTAAACCAAATGGATAACAATCAACAGCCGTAAGGCCATATCCACAAAAACAGCAAAATCAGAAACCATAACTTGAAGAATCTAAAGTAACAGCTGTTTTTTTATTTTAAAAACTAATTTCAAAATGTCTGCCACTGTGGCATTCTCGAGTTGCACGAGAAGCAGGATGGATGATAATGAGCAAAGACAAGCACAGTTATGGAAAGCAATAGCTACAGTAGTCACCAGTCAGTAGCAGCATTCTGAAAGTTGTTTTTCAGGAGTTTTAGGTGTTTTTGTTCAGTATCACAAATCACAAACACAAACATCCGAAACACTTATCAGACGACTTTTTGAATGCAATCACCGCTTCTTTTTCTGGTGGTCAAATTTATTCTTACCTGATTCTTCGAGTCCCTAGCTGAAATGCTTGTGGAAAAGCTTGCAGTTTCTTTTGTACACGTGTACAAAATTATAAAATATGAATCATCGCAACTGGGTAACAGCTTACAGCCAATGCTAATGACGTGTTGTAATTGTAAGGTGCCATTTACCAGGGCGGTGGATCTTCATGGCGATAAGTAGCCGCTACCATCAGGCATTATTTTTACCTGGAATTTTTTTTTCATCTTAAATTTTTTTATTGTTGAAGTGATCAATTGGTCACAAAAATTCTTTGATGGCGGATGAGGTAGATTTATCTGAATAAGTTTAGTTTGAGTCGCAGAGCAACTTGTGCTGCGACCAACGTTTATTTTACTTGAACAGGAAGTGAAGGGTGAAGGGGAAAAGGGGAGTGACCAGTGGGTGGTCCATACAAAATACGTCATGCTGAAGATGACTAACAAATATTCCAACACTCCTTCTCATCATAAGCAATGATAAAAACAAAACAAATTTCATTCAATTTAAAATAAATTTAACATCGTCAAACAATCCTCATGTTTTGGTTTGTAGAGCCCTTTAGTGAAAATGTCAGCTGCCATTTGAGTGGTTGGCAGGTAGTGTAAACTCATTTTCTTGTCTTCTACAACTTTTTTTGCAAAATGGAAGCGCATGTCAATGTGCTTGCTATTGTGGTAGCTCGAATGGTCTTGCGAAAAACAAATGGCGGCTTGATTGTCGCAAAAAACGTCGGTTGCCTCTTGTTGCATTGTTTGGCAGCCCAACTCAATCAGAAGTCCTCTGAGATGCAGAAGTTCCTTTGCTGCCTCCGATACCGCCATGTACTCAGCTTCCATGGTTGAAAGTGCAACGGTATGTTGCTTCTTGGCTGCCCACGAAATTGGGCTTCCGGCCAAAATGAATACATATCCTGTGGTTGATCGTCTGTCGTCGATGTCGCCACCCCAATCTGCGTCGGCAAATCCGTACAAATTTTCTTCAGTCTTCTCGTAGGTGATGCCTAATTTTCGCGTCCCTTTTAAGTATGAAAGTACTCTTTTCGCAGCTTTCCAGTGTGTTTCACCTGGATTTGCACAGAAACGACTGAGACTGCTCACTGCAAAGGCCAAATCTGGACGAGTTGAGTTCGATAGGTAAATCAACGCGCCAATTAACTCGCGATATGGCACGTTTTTCATTTTCTCCTTTTCCTCGTTGGTCTTGGGCGACATTTCTTTGGTTAACTTCAGTGCAGGATCAATTGGTGTGCTAACGGTGTTGCAGTTTGTCATGTTGAAGCGTTCCAAAATTTCATCTATATATTTGGTCTGAGTGATTTGCACGGTGTGTTCTTCCTCATTTTGGTTTATTTCGATCCCCAAGCAGTATTTCAGCGATCCGATGTCTTTCATCTTGAATTTATCGCTTAAGTCGGACTTAATCTTGTTCATTGTTTCGGAGTTTTCAGCTATTATGATTAGGTCGTCTACGTAGACTGCAATTATGGCAGATTTTTCGTCCTCCAATCTGTAGAAGACACACGGATCTTTGTTGCTACGATTTAACTTCATCTTTTTGCGAAGGTGGCGACTTAGCTTCTTGTGCCAGTTTCTTCCGGCCTGTTTCAGTCCATACAATGATTTCTTTAGTAGGCAAACTTTTTCTTCTTGTCCCTTTTCAACGAAACCATCTGGCTGTCGCATGAATATTTCTTCATCGAGTTCGCCCTGAATGTAAGCGGCAACAACGTCCATTTGGTCGATTAGCCATCCCTTCTCAACTGCATATGCGATGAGAGTGCGGATGGAGTTGTAACGGACCACAGGGGCGTAGGTTTCGTTGAAGTCAACTCCTTCTTTTTGCATGAATCCCTTGGCAACCAATCGTCCCTTGTAGCGGTCTATGTTGCCTTGTTTGTCCCGTTTGATGCGGAAAACCCAACGTGAAGAAATGACTTTTCGATTTTTGGGTTTGTCAACAAGTATCCATGTTCCCATCTCCTTCAGTGCGTCGATTTCATGTTGCATGGCTTCACACCATTCATTTCGATCGTCTCTGGACATCGCTTCTTCGACGGCAATGGGGTCTGATGGGAGTGAGCCGCGGACGAAATTGGCATGGTCCTCGTTTGGGTCGAATGCTGTTTCAGGATTTTCGTTTGCGAGTTGATTGTTATCTGCTTGGATTAAGTTGTATTGTTTCGACGGGCGCTCTGGTTTTCCGGTCCTAACGATTTTTGGACGTCCTGGGCCTTGTTTGGTTTCAGCAGGCTGATTTGGAGTCGGTATCTGTGCGCTGGCTTCATCGATAATTTCTTCTTCTGTCGCAATTTCGTTTTCATTGTTGCATGCGGGAGTGGCGTCTGGCAGCGTGATTTCGGGTTCATCGAAGCTGGGAAAAACAAAAAAATGAATCGATAATTGACTTTTTGCTATTATTTGAGACGGTGTCAGTTGACTCGAAAATCTTGACGTGGCAACTCTTAACATTTTTTTGTCGTTCGGCATCATAAAGTTTGTACGCTTTTGATTCGGTTGAATAGCCTATTAATGTCAATTCAGTTCCTTTTGCTTCAAATTTTCTCTTTCCAGGCCCTTGCTGCAATACGATGGCTTTGCTGCCCAGTCTTCTCAAGAAACCAATATATGGCTTTGTGCCGTGCCATACTTCAAATGGTGTTTGGTTCTCTAATGACTTGGTCGGGCATCGATTTCTGATAAAAACAGCACTGTCGATAATTTCAGCCCAAAGATTTTTCGGTAAATTTGATTCTATCATTGTACATCTCGCCATTTCGCACAGTGTCCGGTTCATTCGCTCAGAAACGCCATTTTGTTTTGGTGTGTACTCAACCGAGAGTTGGCGGCGAATCCCTTCATCTTCCAAGAATTTGGTGAACGCGGCGCTGACGTATTCCTTGGTATTGTCGCTGCGAATTTTCTTAATTTTTCGTCCGGTTTCGAGTTCGACTCTCCGTTTGAAGTTTTGAAATGCTTGAAGAATTTCGCTTCTTTCTTTTAAAATTGCGACTTCAGTGTAGCGGGATTTGTCATCGATGAACGTTGCAAAATAACGAGCTCCTCCGAGTGACGTGATTGGCATTGGTCCGCAAACGTCGGAGTGGATCAAATTGAGTACGTTTTCAGCGCGTGTTGACGACGATGGGTGTGAGCTTCGGTGAATTTTCCCCTTTGCACAAGTCTCGCAGTCGAATGTTTCGCTTGTAACGTCGAATTTCAGTCCATTTACCATTTCGTGTTTCTTTAGTTGCTGTAAAGCGGCCAAATTTAAATGTCCGAAACGATGGTGCCAAGTTTTCGAGTTTAGACTAATTTTCCCAGTGGCGACGTTTGCAATCTGCAGTGGTTTCGTTCATACGATGAACATGTCGCCTCGTCGCTCCGCCTTCATGACTGTTTTTCCCTTCTTGCTGATTGTTGCGGTTTTCTCGGTAAAAATTACTTCAGCGCCCTGGTTTGTGATGCGTGGTACCGACATCAAATTTCCGCTTAAGTCGGGTGCAAACATGACGTCCTCCAAAGCAATTGGTTTTTCGTAGTCGTCCACATCGAGGTGAATTTTTCCAAGTCCCTCGCTCTTTACGTACGTCTTGGAAGCGGTTCGAATTTGTCCCTTCATCGTTTCATTTAGGCTGGAGAACATCTCACGATTTTTGCACATGGCGCGATGCGCCACTGTCCAGGCACCATTCGACATTATTCAGTGCGTGATTGCTTTGGTAAGCGACGGCATAATTTGCTAATTTGGGTTGATCGTTTGTTACGTCACGTTCAGTCGGCGTCATTTTTCCGTCTACGATTTGATACGTCGATACGACGGTCGCGGTAAGTGCTTCAGCGTCGAGTGTCTTGTTGGTTTATTTGCCTGCGTGGCCTGGTTTCTTCCTACGGCAGTCTTTCGCCAAATGGCCCACCAATCCGCATTTGTTGCATTTTTCTTTGAATTTGAAAGAATTGTTATTATTATTTTTGACATAATTTTTAGCAGCCAAAGCGTTTTGAGGCGCTTTTTCATTTTTGCGCAAGTCCTCGTCCTCTTGCAACAATTTAATTTTTACTGCGGCGAGGTCGGGTAACGTTTCTCTCATTTTAATTGATGAGCGGAACAATGCAAACGTGTCGGGTAACGTGTCCATTAGCAAAATCACCAACAAATCGTCATCGAGTGTGCTTCCAGTCTGTTTTAAGTTTTGCGCCGTTTCATCGAAATTGTTCAAATGGGTATTCATCGTCTCGTCGTCAGATTTCCTCATGTTGATTAACTTCTTGAACAAAAACATCTTACGGTGCGGGCCCTTCGGTTGAAAGAATGCTTCCAACTTGTCCCAAGCCTCGGCGGACGTTTTTGCCGAGCTGATGGCGCCTTGGTGCGTTCGATTCACGCCCAATCCAATGGTTGCGAGAGCGATTTTGTCTTTCTCTAGCCATTCGTTCACTGCCGTGGTGTTTGGGGCTTCCTCTGTGGCTTCTGGTTTAATTGTTCGTTTGCACACGTACGCCCAAAGTTTGTTGCAAATTAACACATTTTTCATCTCGGTTTTCCAGGATTCATAATTGTCCTCACCGAGTTTTTCTACCTTAAATCCTCGAACTGATTCCATTTTTCGTTTTCAAAAGTTCAAAAATATTTGCCTGGCACTGTTTGAATTGCGTTTGGTGGTTACACGGCTTGATGTGGCTTGATGCACGTCTCTCAGCTCGGGTGTACACGTGGTCGCTCGTTCACGGCTTGACTTTTTGATTTTTGATGTTCTTTTGCAATTTTTCGGGAAATAAGTTCGTAACTCACTGTTGCGTAGTGGATGCAGGTGTTGGACCCATAACCTGATGGCGGATGAGGTAGATTTATCTGGATAAGTTTAGTTTGAGTTGCAGAGCAACTTGTGCTGCGACCAACGTTTATTTTACTTGAACAGGAAGTGAAGGGTGAAGGGGAAAAGGGGAGTGACCAGTGGGTGGTCCATACAAAATACGTCATGCTGAATATGACTAACAAATATTCCAACATTCTTCAATATTAGAGAGGTGGCAAAATTAGGATTAAAATTTTGAAATGTAAGTCTAAACGTGCTTTTTTTTCAAAGTAAATAAAATATAAACAAATTTTAATGACATTATGAATGCGCCTTGTGTCTCCAATCAAACAGTGGTTAGCATTGCCATCTATGATGGAGCATAGGCACAGTAGTTAAATAAAAAAAGGTGTAAAGAACTGTGACCAACTGCCACTAGTTGGCACAGTAAACGGTGGTCCTCAGCAGCTCTTAGCCAATAGATGGAGCTGCGACTCTACTGCGGCCAATAGGGAATGAGGGCTAGTAAGGGGTCAGTCTGGTTCTAGACATTCAGTCTAGACTGACGCAGCACAAGATTTGGTCAGGTCGTGATCGTGACCGAATGCTTTTAACCCTTGGAAGCATAAAGCTATACGGATTTAGGGACAAGCTCTTTCTTGAATAGGAAAATTTTTTTCCTATCCATTTTTTTTCGCTGAAAATTTGTGACTTTGTTTATCTGATAATAAAGTAAATCTCAGGTGAAATTTGTATTGATTTATCATTTATTTAAGTAGTTATTCTTCTTGCAAAATTAGTGTCTCTGAAAACTCCAGCAAAACTTTTAAACAGGTTTTGCTGCTTTAGTAAAGAGTGTTTCAGTTAACAGCCTTTTTGCATTTACTGGTAGTGTTTAAAGCCGCCACCAGATGGTTCAAAGTTCATTATTATTGCATTAACATATTGCACCCTTTATAAATTTAGTAAAGAACTACAAAAAACCTAAACAGCACTTCAACTAATCGACTTGAAAATTGTCCCTAAATCTGTAATGGCTTATACCATGTCGCGTCCTACCTGGTGATAGGTTTAAAGAGCTAACGTGTATTACTTTACCTGTGATTCTACTAAATATGTAAATTACCCAAATGAATACTAAGTATATGTAAATGAACAAACAGGTTTATTCAATAGGCGTAAGCCTTAAAATACACTCAGTATAAAACTAGAGTCGACTGGGTCAGAGTCGAACAAAGGATTTCCCAAGATGGCGTCGTCGGTTCCGCGTGGTCGGCGGAACAAAGGCGGCGTCTCGAGTTGTCGTTAATTCGTCACGGATTCGTCGTTCACGGACGCGGTGGAATGCTCTTTCGAGTCTTCTATCCATGCCTGTTGTCTAGGGGTTGGTTTTAGCGTCGCAAGGCTCCGTCCAGAAACGTGGAGTTTCTTACAGGGCACTCGGACACTTCGCAATGGAAATAATCGTGGGTCGATTATTTCGTGTGAATCCACAAGGGTTATTTTCCTGCTTTCGCGGGGAAATAACACACAGTGTAAATTCGTGAGAGTTACAGTTGCACTGGAATCAGCGGTCCTCTATCAATCCTAACTTTTGGTGGAGTTGGCCTGACGGTGAGGTAGTTGCTGTGTTCTTGGTGTCGTTTGTGTAAGTTCTGCTTGTAGGGCGCGAAACTCTACCTGATATAGGCCAGGGTGAGGGGCCTGGCTCGGCCAATGGGGGCCGTCCACGCATCACCTCACCCCCTCGGGGCACGCGCTTCCCAGGGGGGGGAAGGCGGAGCCAACGCAAGGGAACTGACCTTTCCTAGTGACTCATGCGGATGGCGTCCACTGGAGGGACGACCACCCGCAGGGTCACCACATGTCCCTCCCTCAGCTTCGATCATCGATCGGGGCGATTACCCTATCTGATCCCTCAGCGCGATGGTGGGCAACTTCCCTCCGCGGGGACGTAGGATTGGGAGATTAACGGCTGGCGGTGGCGGAGGAAGGCCCTCGGGCAGCGACGTGGTCAGATTCGTCGGATTCTCCGATTCGTTAATGAAGAATTGAGCGTGGCCGGGAGGTCCGTCCGTGCTGCTTCTTCTTTCATGTACCCAGATTTGGGTCGAAGCGGGGAAGCGGCCGGGACATCGACGCATCCGATGCGATTCCGGCGGTGTGAGGGGCTCTCGGTGAGCCCGCTGGAGTCGTTGATGGAGGATCGGGTCGTTGGTCAACCTGATTTCCTTCGCCATCCATTGCAGGAACGATTCACCTTGGCGGTGAGTGGCCAATAACGCTCGGCGCGTTGTCTCCGACATCTGTAAATTTGGATATTCTACTTCCAGTCGTAGATAGAGCTGGGTCGGCGCAGGTGCCGGCGTAGGCAGTGGCGGGGGAGACGGCGGTAGTGGAATCTCCAGTGGTGGAGTGTTCTCCTCTATGGACAGGGCGTCCATGCTCGTAGAAGGCGGCGAGGGCGATGGCAGCGGTGGAGTTTGGGGCCCCTTGCGCGATCGCTTCGGGACCAGCTTCGGTCGCTTATTCGTCCTTCGTTCCTTCGGGAATACCGGCTTTGGAGTCGGGATATAACTCCGGACGGCAGGCTCGGGAGGAACCGTCTCGGCCACCACGATGGGGCGGACGGCCTCTTCCTTAGCGGGCGCCTCTTCAGCGACCTTTCGTAACAACGTCGGGTGGACCCCTGGGTTTTTGTAGCGGAACGCCATCGAACGCATCTTCGCGAACTGGAAACTCGGGTTTTCCATGGAGCGGGCCAGCTCGAACCGGAGGTCGGCCGCGGCTGGCGTAAACTCGGCCCAAAGTTGGTAGAGGGCCCTGTTTAGAAAAACGCCCTCTCTGTCGATTATGGTCCAGGCGGCCATCGACTGTCGGCCGTCCAGGAAGAGGGCGGGAGACAGGATTTCGGACATCACGCGTGTTACCTCGGCGTTTAAGCTGCTCCGGCTGACCGGCAGGGCGCGGTTTGGATCTGCCGAAAACGCGGCGGATAGTTTGCGCATTTGGGCTATCGCCCAATTGATGTGCTCCGTCTGAGCGGCGTCAGCCTGCGTCAAGGCCCGTTCGGCGGTAGCAGGGTGCTCACATTCAGCCTGGTGGGCCTGTAGTTCTCCCAAGGTGGGATTCGCTGCCTCTCGTCGATTTCGGGCATCCCGCTCTTTCTCTTCGTACCACATGGCGTCACGAGCCGGCCTCGGTGCCTGAGTCGGCGGAGGAACTGGCGGGGGAGCCAGTCCTGGTGGTTGGTGCGGGACGTATTCTAGGAACGCCTCGCCTGGTCGTATGTTTCCAGGGGGCGTCCATCTAGTTATGGCTGGTGGTGGGGCCTCGAGGAGAGGCGGCCAGCTTGGTTGGACCGGATGGAAGGTTGGTGCGGATGGCGCGAGCGCGGTTTGGTCCGTAGAGGGCGTTGGCCGGTTCGCGGAGAATCCGCGAAAGGCGTTGGTGAGCACTTCGGCCAGTTCTCTTCGTGACATGGGCTGTTCCGTTTTTGGCCCTTCGTCCAAATCCATTTTTTCTTCAATGGTTTCGCACCATCCTTCGGGTCCCTTCTTCCGATTGGAGGACGACACGGCTGCGGGTTCGGCTCTGGGCGAGTCCGAACTACCGGCGGCGGTCGGCCTTTTCTCGGCGGCGGCTAGTTTTGTTAGCAGGGTTTGCATTCGTTGCCTGCGGCGGGCTCTGCTCTTCCGGTTGCGCCTGGTGTTGGCGGTTTCGACGTGCGAAGAGGTCACCGAGTCTCTTCGGATTTTGTACGGAGGTTCCGCTTGGTCGAACATGGTCGACTCTTCGTCCGACGGCCGGACGGTACGCACTAGGAAGAGAGGGCGCGGCTGCGGTAGCCGCTTGTCTCTCCTGTTCGTCGACTTGGTCGCTCCACGAGTTGGACGGTCCGGCTTCTGGATCCAGTCGCAATTCCTTGGAGGAGGCGGGTACGATCACAACTGAGCGCAGGCCTCCCGACTGGACGACTGTTCGAGTTCTTGAATCGGAACTGCTCGAGTGGCCGGGTTGCGTCCCACTCGTCGACGGGCCGCTCTCCTCGGTGGAGAGGGCCTGCCTAATCTGAGCGGGGCCGCCGTTTGAGCTTGAGGCCTGTCTCTTCAGCCTCCTGACTCGTGTGCCGCTCTGTAGGATACCGACACGGTGCAGCTGCCACATCTCGGCTTGAGTGGCGATAAAGCCGACGGGCGGCACCCATGGTGTTGCTTGGCGGTCTTCGCGGGCCTCTTGCAACCATTCTTTGATTTCTCCCGTCGAGAAACCATTTCGCTCCAAAACTCGTATTACGGCACTGGTTGCCGTTCGCTCTAGGTGAGCGATCTCTTCGCGGACGATTCGTCTCCGCTCTTCTGGCGTTGCGGCGTTGCGCCACCGAAGGCCGGTGTGCTCGTCCTCTTCGGTACCACCGTACCGGGCTCGAAGTAGCTCTGAAAAAATAGGGCTCGACGGATCGAAATCGGGATCGATCCGTGGCCCCACCCTTTCTCGTATTTGCCTGGGCAAACATTCGACCAGCGTCCTGGGTCGGTCAAAGAATTCTTCGATCGCTCGGGAGTAGCGTAATCTGAGGGCCCAGACATCGGTGTCCTCCTCTGGATAGGCTAACCGGATAAATTCTGGCATCGCTAGCCGGAAGATGTTGCCCTTGGTGGGCACTGTAGACGGCAGGGCGTCCCATGATTGTAGCGGGTCGATCTGAAGCATTAAATACATTTTAATTTCGATACCCTTTTTATAAATGTTTGGAATAAAAATTGTGAGATCGGCGGTGGCACCAAAATTTCTTTCGGTTGTGGCCGCTCCTCTCTGTCCTGATTATTCGCAGGTCCGCGGTGGTTGGCCGCTGGTGTAGCTCAGTCTTTCTCTTGCTACCTTTTTTAGATTCAGGAGGTCCGCTCAAAACAACGTCGCGTAATATAAAAGAATCGGTTGTTTTTGTTTAAGCTTTTCTACTCGTATTTAATTACGAAGTTTCAACGTTACTTTAAGGTTTTAGTTTTTTTTTTTTTTAAGTTTTAGCGACGCCATCTTGGCAAACAATTCCTTTGTCTGGGTTTGGAGATCGGAGATCTTCGAGCACGAAAAAGGTTTCCGCGCCCGAGCTCTGATTCTACCGAAAATCAACAAAATAAATACAAAAAAGAATTCATCAGTCAAGTTATCACGCGCCACAATCCGACATGGTGTCGGATGTCGGCGGATTACATTTTCGATCTTACGGGAAGATCTTATGTTACCTGTGGTTGTTGCTCCGGCTCATCCCAATCTTCTTCCTCCGCCTCGATGACCAATCCTTCGCTCTCGTCTCTGGAGGACGAGGCGTCGGGGTCAATTCTCGGGTTGCGTCGATCAGCCATCAAGAGAAAATCCAATTATTCGAGAGAAAAGAGGTTCTGAAAACGATTTCACGGGGAAATCGTCAGGAACGCGTGCTTTTCGTGTCAGCGAACAATCGGAAACGGAACTGATTGGCGCGGAGGATTGTGGGTCACGGACGCGTCTCGTTCGGTACGAGATTTGTCCGTGTGAGCGTGGAGCTACGGGGACGACGCGTGCGATCGAGCCGTGCGCATGTTATGCTACGGGGTTTCGACCGATACGTCATGTAATCTCGCTTTTCGATATTGACGGTGATAACTGATGACGAAGTTCGGACTTAGCCGAATTTTATGTCTCGACATGCGTTGCAGCTCTCGTAAGTGAATTTCTTCAACTTTACGACGCCGCAATCACATGTCTTGACCTTTTTATTTCTTTCTAGTTTCTCCCGGTGATTTTTCCGTCTTGGATGAACGGATTCTTCGATTTTTGCGGTCGAAGGTTGCGTTTTTGCTCGCGAGTGGTATCGGCTCCCACTTGGTCGCTCATCTCCGATGTTGCGGTATTGTTTACTTCTTTTAATTTTGTTTTTTCTTTTTCAGAAGTATTTTCTTCTGCTTCCTCCCTCTCCGAGACTGTTTGCTCCGCTTGATCGGGAGCATCTGTGGGTTGGGATTCGGCGTCGAAAAATTCGTCATCTTCGTCTGCTCCTTCGCCGATTTCGTTGTTATTTTGGAATGTGTCAACCACTGTGCCACCTTGGCCGCTGTGTGTCTGACCTTCCAGCCATATTTCTTGGCGAAATTCTGGTAGATATGGTTTTAATTCCCGGCCGTTGATCGACTGGAAATTTTTATTATCTGTTAATCTGCGCAATTGGTAGGCGTTGCCGCCGTGTTCTGCCACAATTACATAGGGTCCGTCCCTTTTGTCGGCCAGACCCGCGGCAATGCCCCTCGCAGCATTCGATAATATGTGTGTTTCCTTCCACACCAGGTCGTTGACCTTGAAATTCGTAAAATCTAAATCTCCTTCTTTTTCTGCGACTCTTTCCCGTAGGTCAAAGATGTGAGTCATTAGGTGCTGATATGTGTCGGAAATTGTCTGTTCCAAACGACATACGTACTCGTGTGGGTTGGCGGGGTCCAGTACATTCACTGCTTCCGCAACTCGTGGGTCCCATGGCATTCTTAGTTCGCGGGCGAAATTAAGAAACGCCGGTGAGAAGTCGCGTGTTCGTGATACGGTGGAGCGAATGCTGAACGCTATCTCACGTAGATACTCATCCCACCGATTGTGTACGTCGGTGAACACCGTCAAAGCGTATTTCACGTCTTTGTTTAGCCTTTCCACGGGGTTCGTTTGAGGATTATAAGTGGAGGTGTTTGAAATCTCCATCTTAAATTTCTTGCAGAACTCCTTGTATATTTTGGACCTGAATTGGGGCCCGTTATCGGAAATGAGTTTCCGAGGAAACCCAAATCGCAACGCCACGTCGTAAAGACACTCGGCGATATTTTCCGCCGAGGGCTTCGCGAGGGCGTACAACTCGGGCCAACGGGTCGCTACGTCCATAATTACAAGTATATACATGTTGCGGTTGCTTGTTGTGGGCTTGGGGCCCATCAAGTCAACACTCCAACAGTCGAAGGGAGCATAGGGGCCGAGAAACATTGTGTTTCTGGCCACTTTGTCGCGAGGTCGACATGCTTGGCACCGGGAGCAGTGACGAATAAATTTCGTTATTTTCTGGCGGGCTCCGGGCCAAAAAAATATCTGCTTCACGCGGTACAATGTTCTTGCTATGCCGGCGTGGCTAGCGAGTGGGTGCCCGTGCATCAGCCACAGCAGTCGGGTGTGTAGCGAGACAGGCGCCACCACTTTTATCGCGTTTCCCGCTCCGCTAAGGTCGTCCTGAAACGTCGGGTGATATTTGAGTAGCAACCCGTCGTCTATCAGGTAGCTGGTGGCTTCCTTGGCAAATTGCTTTCTGCGATGAGGATTTGTCATGTCGACCGGATATTCCCCTTTTTCTAGGAATCGAGTCATTATTTGACATTTGGCGTCGGTCGCCTGATGTTCGATGAACTCGAGTCTTGTTGGCGGCGCGTATTGCGTTTTCTTTTCTATTGTGGCCGTGAAGGCTCGCAGTAGAGTTTTTGGGGCCTCTGGGATGACCGGAGGTTTTGTTTCCGTGGTTGTGTCGGTTGTTCCAGCTGGCTGGTACGTCCGAGTCCAGAAACCACAAAAAGTCCTATCAGCGGGCTCCATCACGGGCAATTCGTTCGCTTTACGAAGGCGCCAAATCCGTCTGGGCGTCGGGCAGTAAAGTAGACGCGAATCGTCTTCGCCGTCGTCGTCCGGACCATGGGGGTCGGACGCCGGGGCTCGCGATAAGGCGTCGGCCACCTGATTGAATTTTCCGGGGCGATATGTTATTGTTATGTCGCACGCCATGAGTTCGAGTTGCCATCTGGCGAGTCTGCCGGATGGTTCTTTTAACTTCATCAACCAACTTAATGCTTGATGATCGGTCTGCACCTCGAAATTCGTATACTCTAGGTAGTCACGAAATTTCCGAACAGCCCATATTACGGCTAAGCACTCGAGTTCTGTAGCCGTGTAGTTTTTCTCGGCTCCCTGTATTTTTCGGCTTATGAACATACAGGGTACTTCTTGCTCCACTCCGTTGTACGTGTGTTTTTGCAAAAGGGCTGCTCCCAAGCCAACTCGGCTGGCGTCGGTATGCAGTACGAACGGTCGGTTTAGATCGGGTAGCGGCATTTTGTCGACGTCGGCCAGCATTTGTTTTATGGCGCTGAAGGCGGCCTCGCATTCGGCCGTCCATGCGAACTCGCGGTCGGTTCGCAGGAGGTCCGTTACGGGCGCGGCTACTTCTGCCAAATTGGGGAGCAGCCTGCCGAAAAAATTAATCATTCCCATGAATCTCTGGACCCCCTTTATATCTTCGGGGGCCGGGAATCCGTTTATTGCTCGTACTTTTTCGGGATCAATGGCGATCCCTTCAACTCCGATTCGATAGCCTAGGAAGGCAAGTTCTTTTCTACAGAACTTGCTCTTTCCGGGGTGGACATGGAGTCCAGCTTTGGCTAAACGGGAGACCACTCGGTCTATGTGCTCTATGTGTTCCTCAAAAGTGTCTGACGCAATAATGATATCGTCGAGATAAGCCCAGACGAAATCATGTAACATGTCTCCGAGGACGCTTTCGATTAACTTTTGAAATGTGCTTGGCGCGTTCACTAGTCCGAATGGCATTACGTTGAACATTAATCGCCCTATAGGCGAGTAAAACGCTGTTTTTAGCTTGTCTTCTGGTCGGAGTTCGACCTGCCAGTACCCTTTTGATAGGTCCATGGTGGTTACCCAATTAAATGGAGCCAGCTCTCGGAGAATCGCTTCGATGGAGGGCATCTGTATCGGGTCTATCACCGTTATCGCATTGAGCGGGCGGTAGTCGATACACAAGCGAGGCTCGGAGCCGGGTCGCATTACTAGGACGATCCTCATCGCGTATTCGCCCAATGCTTCTGTGACGATGCCTTTATCGAGCATGTCTTGACACATCTGGGTTACTATGTCCCGTTTTTGGGGATTCATTCCCTTGTATGGCACGCGAATCGGTTTGTCCGTTGTTAGTTCGATCTCGTGTACGGCTTCGGTCGTTCTTCCGGGCGTTTTGGTGAGGATCCGTTCGTGCTTACGAAGTATTCGCCTCAACAATGACGCTTCGTTGACTTGCAGAGCGGCCTCCTCGACTAACGTGTCCACCATGTTGCTTCTTTGCAATTCCAGAGCGAAGGCTACGAAATCGTAGTCTTGTACGAATTTTCGCAGTCCTCTCTCGTATTCCTCCTTATCTTGGGCCTCGTCCAGCAATTTTTGGGGTACTACTGGAACGGGCCTTTCACCTTCGGGGCTTATCCAATTCCACGATCTCGTTATCGGATTTGGCTGTATGTTTAGTTTAGCCATGATGTCAATTCCGAGGAGGAACACCTTGTCGTGGGATGGCAACACTAAGAAGGGGTGGGATAGGTTCCCTCCCCTCCAATCGATGGTGATTTTTATCACGCCCCTTGGCTTTACATAGCCATTAGCCGTGAGTAATTCCACATTCTCGTTCACTTTCATCATTTTGTCTTCGATGTCTAGGCTCTCGACTAGATCTTCGGATATGCAAGAACGATCCGCTCCGGAATCCAGTAGTCCCAGTAACTTTTGGTTTTCAATGGTCACTGGTAACATACAGAGTGTCTCGCAATGTGACTTTGAGACGTTGCAGTGGAATACTCGCAATTTCTGCGGTACGACGTCCAGGTCAAACGGGAGTTCGGCCCAACTATCGTCTGTTTTGGCCTCAGTTCTCACTTGCATGCCCCTCAGTATCACTTTTTCTTCCTTCTCCGGTGCGGATTGGGCTCGGTCTTTGACTTGCGCATCAAGTATGGCGTGACCGGCAGGTCCGGTATGGAATTTCTTTTTCCTTGTTATTTCCTCGGCTTTCGCAGACGAAGTCGATTCTATTTCTTCGACGACGCCTGCGCTTGGCAGTTTTTTGCCAGGGCGATATTTAACTCGGCCATCATCTTCATCATGGTCTGTGTCTCACTAGTGATTTTGGCTGTTTTTTCGCATTTATCGGAATAATGGCCGTATTCCCCACAGCTGTAGCATTTAATATTGCTTTTGTCGCCCGTGGGTGTGAAACCCGGTTTTTTCGGGACGAATGCTGTTGGGAACCGTCTTTTGAGGCCCGGCGCCCCTTTTTCCTTGGCGGCGCGGGCGTGAGCTCTGAATTGGGTGATGGCTAGCGCTCGGTGCGCGTGTCGAAGGTACGGGCCTTGGTCGTCGCACCCCGTCGATAAGTTTTCGAGGTGTTCGTGTAGGTCGTCTTCATCGCTCGATTCCTCTGCCGGCTCGGCGACCGCCGCGGGAGGTGACGCTTCCTCTGCTTTTGCCGAGGTGGCTAAGTCAGTCGAGGTCACCTGCATCGCCGTAGTCGTCGGAGCTTTCTTTGGGGCAGCAATCGGGTTGCTTGGGAGCGTTACACCGGTTTTTGGTGTCAACGTCCGTCCCGAAGACGCCTCAGTGAGGCTCATTATGCCGCTGAGGTATTCGCTCGGTCTCATTAATTTCTCGGAAGCTTTATGGCGTTCGGCGCTGGTTATCAGTCGCTTTTCGTGGGCTTCCGCCTCTTCGGGTGGCAGTGAGGCGTAGTACCTTTGTTCTATCTCCAGCGTATTGGTTAGGAGATAATTACTGACATCCCGATAGTCGCCAGTGCGGGGAGCCCGCATGTCCAGCAATATTCGTTGTGAATGTGCTGACAATCCCCCATAGAAAATCATCGTAAACCCGGCAGGGTTAATTTCGTACGGTGCTCGGGCGAAGAGTAATTTCGCTCGGGCGTCGTAGTCGGCGAGTGTTTCACCTGGGGCTTGACGGAGGCCACGCAATTTGTTGCTGATCTCGTCGGGTGTTTCGCCGTATCGAAGGTCGAAACGGACGAGAAAGTCGTCCCAGGTTGGATTTTTTAGCCCTTGGTACCACTCGCGGGCTGACCCGGTGGTTAACTCCACTAGGCCGTGTGTAAGCATATCGGCGACGGTCGCCTTTGTAGCTTTCTTAATTCTCATGACTTCGTCGAGGAAGCGGTCTCCCGCTTTCCACGAACCGTCGAATCGCGTTTGTACATAGTGTTGCCAGCGGATGTTGCCCGTGGCTTCGGCCGCTGGTTCGTTACGCACGCCATATTTGCGTTTGACCCTTTCACCGGCGCGGTTATGTTCATCTCCGGGGTGGCCCAAGTCGATTCCTTCCTTTCGGAAAGAGTTCAATAAGGCACGTCCCAGTTCAGCCATTGTATATTGTCGGCCGGCAGAGTCCTGGAAGTTCCCCTCCTGTATGGAAGGGCGAGAGCTGTGCGAAGATCGGTTGGAGGCATTCGGTCGGTCCGAATGGTGCTGGTTGCTGCCGCGGCTCTCTCGGTGCGATCCGGATGACGGTCGACTTTGGTCGTCGTCGCCCGATGAATCAGAGGGGTCGGAAGGGTCGCCTTGTGGGCGGTCTCTTGGTCCCTTCGGGGGGACTTCTTCGCCATCCCGTGATTTCTTCGAGCCTCCGGAGGGCGGCGGCTCCTTTTCGTCGCTGTTCCCGTAAAAAGAATGCCAGTTATTCTCTTCGCTTTCTGGGCGCTCGCGGTCCTTATTCGCGTTCTTTTTGTTAAGTAACGCGTCGATTGCGGCGCTTCTTTCGGATCGTTTCGAGGGGTTACGGTTTCTGGATTTTCTATCCGGTTGGTCGTCTTCCCGTGACTTCCTCTTTTTTGGTTCGGCGTTGGAACCGCTGGTGGGCTCTTTGTCCGCTTTCGGATCCTCCTTTTCTTTTCTCTCCGAAACGTCCTGCTCGTACTCTCTTTGGAATTTCTCTGTTTCCTTTTCCCAATTTTCGGCTTCCCATCGTTTTTGCTCGTCAATTATTTCTTTTTTCTTAGCTTGGTACTCGTCAGTCCATCTGTACCGCTCCCATTCTTCTTGTTCTTCACGAAATTGCTCCTTTTCTCTCCTTGCTCTTGCGGCTTTCATCCTTTCGTGGTATTGTTCTTCCCACTTCTGGTGTTGCCGCTGAGCTTCTTCTCTCAGTTTCTGCAATTTCTCGGCTTTTCGTTGGGCCAGGAGGGCTCGGAATTGGTCTTCGTAGTCTTGGGCTTCTCTGTGCCTTCCTTCTACTGTATTATTCCATTCTTTTCGTATTTTTGCTTCCTGCTCTTCCCTCATTTTTTGCACCATTTCTTCCGTTCTCTCCGTGGTCCTTTTTTCCCGCTGTAGTCGTTCCTCTTCCTCGTTCCAAAGTTCTCTCCTCTCAGCGCTCACTCTACGCTGACGATTTATCGTTTCCTGCCTCGATTCTTCTCGGGCTTTCTCCCGAGATTCGTGAAGGGCTTTGTGAGGATCGGGCACGAAGTTACCTACGTCACTCGGCGTTTCTTGCGCTACAGGCGTCTCCGCCGCTGGTCTTGCGACTGGCGTCGGGGCCTGTGCTGCGCAAATCGCTTTAGTGAGTATAGTAATCGAGTCCCAAACTGACGTTCCCGGCGGAATATCGGTTACTGCTTTCAGTCGGGCCGCTTGTTGCGATAGGTGAATTAAATGGGCTACCTCGGGGGAAACAGGGGCAGGTCTCGCCGAGGCACGGGAGGCCATCGGGGTCCCGCTCGTGTTTCTCGCCGGAGTTTCATTTAAGGGGGCCGAATGGTGGCTTTGTGCTGGTGATGGGTTGCTGTCGATTGTGGTTGTTCGCCTCGGAGTTTCCGTCTTCTCCTCGGCTACCAGTATCGGCACTCGTCCTGTTGTTGTATCGCGAATTTCTTCTTGATTTTCTAGGACTTCTGTATCGGTATCTTCGACAAAGGGCATATCTGAGGAGAGCGGCTCTCGCTCGGGCTCGGTTAGGGCCTCGAGCGAAGCAGCTGCTTCCTCTTTCTGCGCCTTTGCTTTCCTCCGATTCGCTCGGGCTTTCGCCTTCGCGGATTGTTCGGGAACCGGGCCGCCCGACCTTAAGTTATAGTCGGAGGTCCGTTTTCCCTTTTCGAGCGTAGGTCGCTCGTTATCAGACGCGGATTGTTCATCTTGGTCTGACATTTCTTTGAGTAATTCTTCGATTTGGGTTATTATATTAAATGAGAGATCACAAGTTCAGTTGAGATTTATTTCTAAATCCCGGACAGGCCCCCACGTGTCGCGTCCTACCTGGTGATAGGTTTAAAGAGCTAACGTGTATTACTTTACCTGTGATTCTACTAAATATGTAAATTACCCAAATGAATACTAAGTATATGTAAATGAACAAACAGGTTTATTCAATAGGCGTAAGCCTTAAAATACACTCAGTATAAAACTAGAGTCGACTGGGTCAGAGTCGAACAAAGGATTTCCCAAGATGGCGTCGTCGGTTCCGCGTGGTCGGCGGAACAAAGGCGGCGTCTCGAGTTGTCGTTAATTCGTCACGGATTCGTCGTTCACGGACGCGGTGGAATGCTCTTTCGAGTCTTCTATCCGTGCCTGTTGTCTAGGGGTTGGTTTTAGCGTCGCAAGGCTCCGTCCAGAAACGTGGAGTTTCTTACAGGGCACTCGGACACTTCGCAATGGAAATAATCGTGGGTCGATTATTTCGTGTGAATCCACAAGGGTTATTTTCCTGCTTTCGCGGGGAAATAACACACAGTGTAAATTCGTGAGAGTTACAGTTGCACTGGAATCAGCGGTCCTCTATCAATCCTAACTTTTGGTGGAGTTGGCCTGACGGTGAGGTAGTTGCTGTGTTCTTGGTGTCGTTTGTGTAAGTTCTGCTTGTAGGGCGCGAAACTCTACCTGATATAGGCCAGGGTGAGGGGCCTGGCTCGGCCAATGGGGGCCGTCCACGCATCACCTCACCCCCTCGGGGCACGCGCTTCCCAGGGGGGGGAAGGCGGAGCCAACGCAAGGGAACTGACCTTTCCTAGTGACTCATGCGGATGGCGTCCACTGGAGGGACGACCACCCGCAGGGTCACCACAACCAGAACAGCACATTTTACCCTTATGCCTCCAAGGGTTAACAGAGTAGGAGACGATGGTCAAAATGATGGCAAAATTAGCCACGGTTGCTCTTAAGTTCGAAGGCACTTGAACGCACTTTGGGCCATGCTGCAAAGTACGGCACGGGCAAACGTTATTTCGACCACGTTGCCAATGTGAATTTCCACTATGTGGTCGGCGGTTGGGCAGGGTTGGGTCGCAGCAATGCAACCCAACAATTAAGGCAATAGCAGGCTGAATGCACAACCCCTAGACAACCATGGTAATAAAGATATACTGTAACAATACAAAACTTTGCTTTTCATTGTGTGTGTTTGCAGCTAGTGTACAGAACGGCCTCAAGTGTACGCCCTATATATGGTAGTTGATAACTTCTAACAAATTAAGGAAATTAATGATGACTGCTCGAATTGAAGGTTCTACTTTGACCTGGTTTATATATTTGTCAAGTACAACACAAGTTTTACAGTTTGCATGTTATACGGGTTAAATTCAGTACAGCTATCTAACATTTAGGGAATGCTTTATTCTAGTACTTCTAGCCATCAAAAATAGATCGTTCTACACAATAATATATCATTTTGTCGTGGTCGAATGAGCAATTATCTCCAGGGCAGCAGTCGTTTTGTCGATGGTTACACAATTGTTTTCTTGGCACACAGGGCGGCCTGGAACGATACAGTAGGCAAATCATTAATGTTTGGTTAATTTTGGATGGTTTACAATTAAGAATTTCAATTATTCATTTATTTTTTGCTTTTAAGATTACCGTATTTCTTCGGGGTCCCATTTATTGGCCCACTAATTTTCCTGAGAATGAGTAGTAAGAATGTTCTTTTATTCTTACAACTCATTCTTTTGTTTCTTTTTGCTCTTTTCTGAAAGTTGACTTTTGAGTGAACTTTTACTCAACTGAAAGAAAATTTTTTTTCCAGCAATCAATCACAGCCAACCTGACCTTTGTCGCCATCGATTGCAAGAAACATCTCATTTTTAGAGATGTTTGTATAGGGGAAAAAGTACGTCTTAAGGTGGAAACACAAGGGAGCGGGTAAAATTCCAAAGTTTGTTAGTACAAGTTTAAAGAGGGAGTCATTTACAAGCTCACTTGACTCGCTTTTGGCTGGAAATTCACGCCAAAATCTCCTCTAAGAATTTCCTCACGATTCTGATTGGCTGTCAAAGTCACATGACCAAAACACCAACAAGCTTGAAGCTGGTAAATCAAACTCAGTTTGATCGGAGCGGGTGAGTAAAAGCTCGCTTCAAAACACAGCTTTGAATAAAAACGCAAGCTTGTGTTTGCTATAGTGGGCGAGTTTTTAGCCGCTTTTTCAAGTAAAAGCAAGCTTTGGAATTTTACCCGCTCCCTTGTGTTTCCACCTTTAGAATCGATGAAATGTGATATGTGCGCAACATACGGTGTTGGTGGTGATCGTCGTTGACAACTACAATTTTGCGGGTCTGAGCAATCGCAAAATAATGTATTGCAGCAGCCTCTTTTGCGAGTTGTGCAGGTGGCATTTCGCTTGAGACAACTAAGGGAAGAGGCGATTAATGACAGAAGAATATAATTGCCACAATTAATTTGTTCAAATTATTTAAATTACGATTGAAGTACGCATTTGCAACTTGCGCCAGTGGAACAGTCGCATCCATTTGTTGCGTCGCAGCAGCCAGTTCGGATGTCACATACAGAATCCCGGGAAGCACAGCGAGTCCTGAAATAAAGAGAAATTGGTTAGAAATGAGTTGAATTGATTAATTTAGTTGTGGGTAATGTCAGTTATTTTGTTGGGAGGTATTTATTCATTTTTGCTTAATTTGTGTTAAAATACGATTTCATACGGTGCTTTTTTTGTTGGTATGCATTGACAATTTTTATCCTTTCTGTCGCATTTGCAAGTGGAGCCCGTGCAGCAATGCTTTCGTAGGTCTGCTGAAGTGCAGTCCTTATTAAACTCCACACATCTAAATTGAAAGAAGAAGGATAGATAATGTTAGAATTTCTTCTGCAGAAACAACATGTTGAAAGTACTTGTAATGACTTTAGATAAAGAAAGCATCCACCGAAATAATGTGAGTTAAAGCACAATTGTGTTGTAAGAATTGGCCAAAATTATTTGATTGAGTGAAAATGTAATTGGCATTTACTTAGAAAATCTTAATGACTACGGTAAATTTGGCTTCGTGATTCTGGCACTGATTTTAAACCAAATTATAATTACTGTAGGTCAGGGGTCTGCAACCTGCGGCTCGCGAGCCGCATGCGGCTCTTTCGATGCCAAGGTGCGGCTCTCCAACATGCGGCGTCGCTAAAACGAGCGTCGCTAAAGTGAAGTACATTCATATAACTGGAAGAATGTACTTCACTTTAGCGACGCTCGTTTTAGCGACGCCGTTTTTTAATCTAATTAAACCTCACCTGACCTGACCTAACCTAAACAAACTAACCTAACCTGACCTAACCTAAACAAACTAACCTAACCTGACCTAACCTAAACAAACTAACCTAACCTGACCTAACCTAAACAAACTAACCTAACCTGACCTAAACTAATCTAACCTAGCTGAATCTAAGCAGCTGAAACACGGCGTCGCTAAAGTAATATACCGTACCACTCCGTTTAAACGCCCGGATTCAATAAAGCGCCGGCCCCGTTTTAGCGCCGGGCAGTCATCGGCGGTTCAATGAATTGGCGTCGGCCCCGAATAAGCGCCGGGCCCCCAAAAATTACCGTTTTTGGTAAAAAAAATTGATGATTTTTGCCGAAAAATCGCCATTTTTTGCGAAAAATCGGCGAATTTTTGGTTATGCGCCGGGTTCAATTTGGCGCCGGGTTCAATTTGGCGCCGGGTTTCAAATTGGCGCCGGGAAAGCGGCTGAAAAAAAAAATTAAACGCTTGGGCGTTTAAACGGTGGCTTTTTAAAAACTGGGAAATTATGTAAATTTTAACTTTTGGCTCATCTGTCTCAAAAGGTTGCCGACCCCTGCTGTAGGTGATTAGATTGCTGGTAAAAAAGTATTAACTTGCCCGTATACTTTTGGGGTGCTGGTGCCACTCCACACTGAAATTGGAAGAGGAAAAAATTATTAATGTTTGTGTCAATTTATCAATTACCTGAATCGTATGACAAATTTTGTTTGGTTGTGATTGTGATTGAATCACGTGTGTTTTATCAAGTAATAAAAAGAATTGGTAATTTACTCATTGCCACGTAAGCCACGGCACTATCTGCGAGTAAAAGAACAACTACGAATGTCAGAAGTAAAGAGCGGTCCATGTTGTTTTCTTAAGCCTACAAAAATATGTCGTATAGTAGCAGATTTTACGAAGATATGACGTACAATATTAATTGTATGAATAACAAATAAATGATGTTATTTATAGCTTGTCTAAGTTAATTCAGTACTTTAAAAAAAGTTCCGCCAGGTGGTCATGCCCTAATATGGGCATACACTCATATTTATTTGTTTGAAATTTATTAGGTGCCTCCACAGTCCACAGTTTAGAGTTTTTATAAACTGAATGGATAACAATCAACGGCCATAAGGCCATATCCTCAAAAACAGCAAAATCAGAAACCACAACTTGAAGAATATAAAGTAAACAGCTGGAGTTTATTAAGTGGCTTATACGACCTGGTTTTGATTTTTAAAACTAATTTCAAAATGTTTGCCACTGGTAGTTTTGAGTTGTAGGAGAATTAAGATGGAAGATAATGAGCAAAGACAAGGGCTCTTAAAGAAGGCAATAGCTGCAGTTACTATTCAGAATGCACAGTAACTGCATTTAGAAAGTCGTCATCAGATTTACTACGTAGTATAAGGCGTATGTGTTTTTAGTTCTGTATTTTTTAACATCACAAAACATTTTCTGATAGTTACCTGTTTCGAGTTCAGTGAGTGTCTCTGGATGGCTGAAGTGCTTGTGGATAGACTTTCTGCTTCTCGTCGTGTATATAAGTATAAAGTCATGCATGAATCATGAATCATCGCAACTGGGTAACAGCTTACAGGCAATACTAATGATGTGTTGTAATTGTTAGTTACCATTTACTTGGTTTGTGCTTACCTTTGAAGTAAAGAGGTGGTTGCATAAGGTTGCACACCAGATAGGGCCGGCAATTTTTTTACTTAAAATTTTTATTTTGGTTTTCATGTTTTATGTTAAAACGATCAATTTGTCCTAAAATTCTTCAGAATTGCAGAGGTGGCAAATTTAGGATCTAAAATCTTGAATAGAAAATCTAAACATGACTTTTCAAATATAATGCCTAATTGGTCATTTTAGGGCACGGAAATTCAGTAGTACCGATCGAGCAGTATAACGGAAACACGATGCAAATAGTTTCGTTAGCACTGCCAAGTAGGCAGGCAAAGTACCGGTGGCTAAAATAAAACCGGTTCGGCGATAGTAACCATCCTTAAATCATCGAGCCAGTTTTATTTTGTGACTGTTGGTCACTAATACATACTAATAGTTGTCTTGGGCAGCGTACCCTGTTAAGTGGCGCTGCCAGAAGTGGTCAGACCACCAATGGGACGCAGGATACAGCTTGGCCATGAGGACGTGAACTAGATGTTCCGTGATAGTTCTTTTTGGGATAGCTACGTGAATAGCCACACGACTGTACAGTCGTGTTCAAAAAAACTGGCAATTGAAATACTTGTATAGCAGACAAGGGTATACAAGTATTATCACCTGTTGATGTCTGGTGTTTAACCTAATGGCAAAACACGAATTTACTCACAATTTCAATTGGCAGCTTTCCCATCTTTGCCCTGAGATGAGAAATGAACAGGACCAGCTGTTTTGGCCTAAATGTTTCCTCTCTATTTTTCTAACAGAAGTAGATGCTTTATTGTCAGTAACCTGACCAACTGTCACTAAGGGAAAAAGATGGAAGCTGCATGCTGCTTTATACACTGTATTGTTGGCAATACAATGTACTATTTCAATGCATTAAAGCCTGCATAAATTCCTTGTGGTGTTAATACACCACAGCAGCATAGAGTGAAGGTTCAGTTTTTTTGAACACGACTTTCCATGTGGTGTAATAGAACACTTGCGTGATCTCTCAACCGCACACGTGTGCGCTTAATTAGAATTGTCATGAAATGTTCAGCAAGCTCGTGCAGAGGCACGGCAGAGGTCCGATCTTGCTGCCCATGTGGTCAACGGTTGATATTGGGTTGGATGCAATCCAAGCAAGGGAACTAAAGCGTATAGTACTCATAAAATCATCTGCTAACTGAAGTATACGTCCACAGACTTTTCTGTGTGTATAGACTTGACAAAAAAGCTTAGAATCATCTGGTAGCAGAACATGTGCTAGTCTGTCACGCCAAACTTTTTGTGGCACTCACAGCTCTATGCAACAGAAAAGAAATGGTGAATGGCCATGAAAAAGAAACAAGATGGATGCCAATAAATAATTTTAAGGCTACTTTTGGAGTTAGGATGAATAGGATTGCTAGTTTGTTTTTAATTTTTAATTTTATTTGTAAACTAAATAATCTATTTTTATAAGTAGAATATACAGTTGTTTGCATTTGTTGGCAGACCTGATTGCTGCCGTATTTGAGACCGGTTAAAAAAATTACGACTGGTCACAAATTGTCAAGACTGATCGCTACTTTCTGTGCCACAAAAGTTTCTGTGCCTGTAAACGAAGATCAACTTCCCGTTGCATCGACATGCCAGAAAGTTAATTTTTTATGAACATATCTCACAGACATTCCAAGACTGGAATGAAATTTGTGAGTAGTTTTTTCTGTAGGCAAAATTTCTGTAGGCAGACTGATTTTCTACGTAGGAAACTGCTTACGGTATGAGTACAAGCTTAACCCCTAGACAGCCGTACAACTAAAGGCCATAAACCAAACAAATATAGTTTCTAGTTCTTGCTTTCATCTAAGCATTCCTCTTCCCACATGATGTCCGTCCGTCACTCACAATTTGGGCCACCCGGTAGTTGAAGGAAAAATGTGTAAATCACTGTCTAACCTACAAAAGTAACGATTGACAGACATTGAAACACCCGCCGTTTGAGTGTGCGTTATTATTTTTTGTATCAATCCACCATGAGTGTTTATATTCGTTTTAATTAATTGAAATGTCGAAGTCGGGTGTGGTATGGTTAAAATAGCACCAAAATAACGTCATCAAGCAGACAAAAGGCTAATTATTCAAATCCACCAAAAATATCAAAAAATGAGTTAATATCCGTAATCATAGTTAGGCAATACTGTTGTCTCTTCCGACTCGCCATTTTCTATAACTGTGTAACAATAGCAATTCATAACACTGTATCGCGAGTTGCTAGGCTACAACTGCCTAGCAGCGTCGCTCACTCTTTTCTTGTGTCCAAAATGAGTATTCTTATGATGACTGCACTTCAGCAGTTGTAATAAATACAGATAATGCTTTAACTCGGTGCTTCCCAAACTTTGTATTGCAGCGAACCGGTATTTGTTTTTTTTTTCAATATATCATGGACCCGTATCATATAATCAGCTGCGGTTAAATAACAAATTCATTGGTGGACCCGCAATCTCTTGCTGGGATCCTCGGACCTCTGAACCAACTTTGGGAAGCACTGCCTTAACTAAATGAGGAAATAAATGACTGCTCCATGTAAAGGTTCTACAATGATTGTTTTATTTATCAAGTACAACGCTCTAGTTTTTACAATTTGCAAGTTTTAACGGTTATTCGACATATAGTAAAGCCATCTACATTGGTGAAAGCTTTATTCAAGCACTTCTAGCCACCTAACAAACCTTCTTTCGCACATTCAAATTGGCGCCTGACAATGTTGTTTGCGCAATAATCCCCTGGGCAGCAGCCGCTTTTATTATGTCCACACGGTTGTCTTCTTAATAGACATGGCGGTCTGAAACGATAAGGTAAACCATTAACGTTTAGTTAATTTTTGATGTGTAAAATTAAGTATTTCAATCGTTCATTTATTTCTGGCATTTAAGATTAAGTGCA
Source organism: Strigamia acuminata (assembly GCA_949358305.1). Lineage (NCBI taxonomy): Eukaryota > Metazoa > Arthropoda > Chilopoda > Geophilomorpha > Linotaeniidae > Strigamia > Strigamia acuminata. Next base: position 25,537,965 of record OX442314.1, on the reverse strand, counting down.
TGACATACGGTGGTGGTGGTGGGTTTCGTTTACATCGACATTCTGCCGGGTTTGTGCAATCGCAAAAAAATGACCCGCAGCAGCCATTTTTACGAGCTGTGCAGGTTTTGCCTTCCCAGAGACATCTACGGAAGGAAAGCGATTAATGACATTAATTCTTTCTAAGGAAAAATTAAAATTGCGACTATTAATTTTTTTTCAATTACTGATGACGGACGCATTGACAACTTGGACCAACGCTACAGTCGCAGCCATAATCTCCATTGCAGCAGCCTTTTCGAATGTCACAGTCGGCATTCTCGGCGGCGCAAGTAGAACTGAAATAAAGAGGAAATTAGTTGGCTTCGTTGATTAATTTAATTGTTGTGATATCAGTTGTTTTGTTATGAGATTTATTTATTTATGCGTTATTTTATCAGTGTTAAAATACGGTTTCTCACGGTGGATTTCCTAATGGTATGCAACGGCAGTTTGCATCGTTGCCGTCGCATTCGCAAGCGGAGCCCGCGCAGCAATGGTTTCGTATTTCTGCCGAAGTGCAGTCGGAATTAAAATCCATACACCTAAAATGAAAAGGATAAATGAAAAAGATAAATATTGTTATGATTTTTTCTGGCAGAAACAAAGAACTGCAGTTCTTAAATTTGGTTTCATGATTCTGGCGTAGATTTTGAGCTCAAGTGTAATTAAAGTATGTTTTTTGTTGATGATATTGTTCGGTGTGTCACCGTCATGTGGCGTACAAGCGTATTTGAATATATTTGTAAACTAGCAGAGAATAAATCTCACTTCCTGTTTAACATGCAAATGTAACACGTGTGTCCAGTTTTGTCTCCAACCATATCTTGATGCAAATAACCCCATCCAAGCATAATCTCAACATTTCTGCTAAAAAGATATTAACTTACCCGTATACTGATGTGTTGTTGCCACTCCCCACTAAAATTAGAAGAAAAAAATTAGTTGAAATGCAGGGGAAATTGTGTTTTGGATGAGTTAAAGAAATGTTTGTTTACTTATTGCCACGTAAGCCACTGAACTGTCTACGAGTACTAGAACAGCAACGAATGTCAGAAGAATAGAACGGTCCATGATGTTTTGTTAAGCCTACAAAAATATGTTGTATAAATATACTAATATTTATTTTAACTTGAAATGTCACCAGTCAGTAGCTGCATTCAGAAAGTTGTGTTTTTGGTGTTTGTGTTTTTGTTTTTCTAAAAGCAAAAAGACAAACGCTTCAAACACGACTCTTTTGAATGCAGCTACCGGTCAGTGTTGTATCTCGTCCACCAAATCGTGAACTAGCTCAAGTTTTTAACGACGAAAACGGCTGATTTCGCCGTTTTTGTTGTAAAAAGTGATCAAAATTGAATGTTTAAAACTGATGCAAAAAGTTACGTTTTTGCGACGTTTTCATTATCAAACATGGTGAAAGCAAACTTTGTTCAAGTTTACGAGAAGTGAACTAAGTTTGTTTTTTGCGTTCACTTGTAAAAGCGAACTAGTTCGATAACACACTGCTACTGGTAGTCAGGGACGTTTTAAGCGGGGGTGCGAGGGCCTAGGATGCGGCACACAAAACTGTGAACCCCGGCAGTAGATAAGCTAGAGATGCTCCTGCTGCTAGAGTGGCAGTCTCCAGTTTTTTTTCTGGTGGTCAAATTAATTGTTACCTGTTTCTGTATTAGAGTTCAGTGAGTGTCTCTGGCTGAAGTGCTTGTGAGGAATATTTGCTGCTTCTCGTCTTGTATATATATAGAAAATTATTAATCATATGAATCATTGCAACTGGTTAACAGCTTACAGCGATCGGTAATGCTAATGCGAGTGTTGTAATTGTGCGGTACCATTTACCAGCGCAGCGGCTACCTTTGAGGCAAAGAGGAACCAGACAGGCGGCATTTTTAGTCTAGAATTTTTATTTTACTTCTAAATATTTTGGCTTAAAATGATGAATTGGTCACTAAAATTCTTCAAAATAAGGGGGGGAAGAAAGTGGCAAAATTAAGATCTCAAATTTTAAATTTAGTGCCTAATTGGTCATTGTGTAACCAGCTGCCCCTGCGCTGATTACTTTCCTGCATGGCACAATGCACTGCGCGTGTGCCTGATGCAATGCGCAACCAGGTGGAGCTGCAGGCCCAGGAATGACCAAAAGGAAGTAACATGGGTCACGGGAGTAACCCAGGGAATTGTTAAAGCACCAGCAAGTGAATGATAACATACTGGCTGCCATCGCAAGTTACAACCCTTTTCCAAAAGTATTGAAATTTTTTATTTTCCAAAAAAAATACTTTTATGAAACATATTTCCTGTCTAATAAAGCTTAGTACTCAGAAGCAGTTTCCTACGTAGGAAACTGCCCATAGAAATTTTGCCGACAGAAAAAACTGGTACTCACTAGTTTTATTCCAGTCTTGGAATGTCTGTGAGATATGTTCCGTGGCATAAAAAATTAACTTTCTGGTATGTCGATGCAACGGAAAGTTGATCTTCGTTTACAGGCAACAGAAACTTTTGTGGCACAGAAAGTAACAATCGGTTTTGACAATTTGTGACTGGTCATAATTTTTTTATCCGGTCTCAAATATGGCAGCAATCAGTTCTGCCAACGAATGCAAACAACTGTATTTATAAAAATAGATTATTAGTTCATAAATAAAATTAAAAATTAAAAACAAACTAGCAATTCTATTCATCCTAACTCCAAAAGTAGCTTTAAAATTTTATATTGTCATTTATCTTGTTTGTTTTTCATTCACCATTTCTTTTCTGTTGCATAGAACTGTGAGTACCACAAAAAGTCTGGCGTGACAGACTGGCACATGTTCTGCTACCAGATGATTCTGATAGGCTTTTCTGTCAACTCTATACACAGAAAAGTCTGTGGGCATACACTTCTCTTAGCAGACAATCTTATGGGTACTAAGCTTAAGTAAAATAAATGAATAACTGCTTTATTTTATCTTAAAGTACACATTTTTAGCTACAAAATAGATTTTAAAACTTACAAAAATACTCAAGGTAAAAAAGAACAGTAAGCAAATGAAAAATTCTATCACAAAATTAAAATTGAAAAAATCAAGAATGGATAAAAGGGGGATCAATTTCCTGCGCCTCTGAATGTGAATGTTTGTAAATAACGTAGAGGCTGTGGCCCAATCTATCCAGATTTCCCGATACTTGCATTTACGACGTAAGGTTCATGTAAATGAGGTAAAAAAAAATTGTAAACCGTAAAATATTTCTTATATTTTTAAATATTAAGTTTAAATATAAAATATAAATTTTTTTGCAATAGAAAATGTTTTTTTTTTAAAAAACTGGTAAATAAAAATTCTCTTTTAATTTGAAAGCGAGATCATTTTCTCAGAACACTTTTTTTCACCGTTAGTACCATATGCTTAATTATATCATTACTGATGATGGCTAATCTGTTTTAAAAAAAATTCTACAAAGGACTAACTGTATGTTTAGATATTTAGAATATTTAAAAACAAAAAATCTTGTGAGATTCGGTAATTTTTTATCGGAATCTTTTAACGTTTTGACTATTTGAGGATTTGTTTTGGAACTGTTGCTTTTGAGGATACGTTCGCAAACTTGCTCGATTTCGCTGCGTTTAGTTGTTGAGTGAGCTGTTTCTGTTTGTTTGATCGTGTGTTGTTGTTGCAATTGGTAGCACTTGGTGGCCACGAGACGACATCTGGGTGATGCGCAAACATAATACGGAGGGTGGCAAAAGCTGGTTATCTTGCTCTGTAGAGTGTTACGAATACTGTAATTAATTCATTGATTGGTGTTTGCTGATATGAACACTGATAAACATGTAGAGAACAGATGAGGGATGGCACCATATAATGCTTCGTTGACCGTTAACTCAAGTTTGAAACTTTTGTCACCGCAGTCTTCTTTTGTGCCATGTGCGGGTTAAGCGTTATTGAATAGACAAAGAAAATGGAAAAGTTAGAAAAATTATTTATCTCACTTCGTCATAAATGTGTAAATTTAATTTATTCAAAAAATTGTACATTTAAAATTTTTTAATTTTTTTTTTTGGTAGGAGTTTGCAACCAATTGACGGCAGGTGGCAGAAAAATCATAGATGTAGATGGAAATAATAATGATGTGAGATTTTATTGTTTGTCCATTGAAGGAGGGGAATCTCATTGATTGATAGATATTTGCTAGGTATTAGGCCTAATATTTAAAAAAAATATACCGTATTTTACGGACCGTAAGACGCACTTTTATACTTCTTAAAGTCGACCAAAAATTGGGGTCTTCTTTTTTTTTATTAATTTATAATAATTAACAATTTTAATTTTTATATTTTTGTAAATGTTTTTAACGTAAATTTTAAATTTAGCACACACATTTTTGATAAATGGAAAGTGCCTTATTCACTGGGGATGGACACCACTGAGTAGTGAGTCAGCGATCTAAACCATTACTGCTGGTGCTATCTAGTGATAAAAATTTAAAGGCAATGTACCTTATTTTTATTGGGACGGCAGTGTTGCCAATCCGTTTCTTTTTTTGTTTTGTTGCAAAAACAGTCTGATGAAAATTAAAATGTATATTCAATTTTATTCAATTTTATTTATTTTTTACTTGGTGAAAGTCTCCAAAAATCCACCAAGTCTTGCGGGAAATTCGCAAAGTTTTAATTTAAAAATCCATGTACTTTCAGAGGCGTTGCAATCGGGATGCAGCGCTTGCAGTGACACAGGTTTCATGGAGCATAAAAAAAAATATTTTCATGAATAAATGTATCGAAAATCGAAATTCTATCGACGCCTCTGCTAAAGGGCCCATCAACTTAACTTGCAAAAGGCCCCATTGACTGTGTACTTTCTTACGTGCAACGTGTGAGTATGAGTGACTGGCTGTAGCCAATGGCGCATAAGCGCGCTCTTATGGCCTCAAAGACAATTCCCTATAAAAAAAAATGTAAACTTTTTAGAGGAGGTTCCTCAAAATCAGGTTGTGCTTCGGGGCCTCCTGATACACGACTGTCCCGATTCTTCGCAGTGCATTTGTCAATTTTTTTGCGAAAACGTATTTCCTCGCAATTGAGTGTCTGCAGTGTGTCAATGAAGTGGAAATTGCCACTTTTGCAACTGGCTATTGATCACACGTGCACAGAATCCACCCCTAGCTTTATTAATGTGGGGCGACAAAGCCAACCAAAGGGGGAAGTGAAACCCACAGGCCACTAAAGTTTGACTCAAGCGCAGTTTGTTATTATACCCCTCACTGATTACTAATGAAAGGTTATGTTGTCACTCAACTGTAAAACGCTTGTTTATAAACTTGCCCAAAACTAATTTCTTTAGCGCCGGTTTAAGCATTTAATTAAAAATATTTTATTCATAATTTTATTTTTTTTTATTTTATTATTTTTGGTCAATAAATAAGGAATAAATAAAAAAAAAATTTAAATTAATATTTTTTTTTGAAGTTTTGAAGTTAAATAAAATTTGCAATTAGTGAAGTGCGTGGACATTTCAGGTCAAGGAACTTTTACAGCTGCAGTTGTTGAAGATTAAAAGAAAAGAAAAAAAATGCCGTGACTTTTTACCCTCTATCTCTGGCAATAATCAGCAAACCCAATGGGTATTCGCGCTCAGCACGTGCCGCCGCTCGGTCTGCACTCTCACCTGGTGGCGCGTGCCAAGCGAGTGTGTGTGCCGCCCTCCTCCCTCTCTTTCTTGGTTGTTTTATCTTGGGTGGTTGTAGATTTTGCCGGATCATTTCGTAAGGGCGAGATAATGGCTGCGTGGGTTGGTGTGTTAGCAATTTAGTCTTGTTTCTTCTTCGTGTTTCGATCACACCTGGTGTCATGATTCCAGGTGAAAGATAAGGAGGAAAAAATTACTTGATACTGTTGAAGTATGCAAATAAAAATTGCACGCGCTTTTAATTGAATGGGTAGGTTTCAATTATGTGAAATGAGTTTTTTTTTTGTTTTTTTTTAATTTTTTTTTTTTTTTTGGGGGGGGGGGGGGGGGTGGGGGGGAGTGTTTTTATTTTTTTTTATTTTAAATTTTCTTGAAATGTTTGGATTTGAATTTTGGGTTTTGATTGACAACTAAAAAGAAAGATTAGAGTCAAGTGTCAGAATTGGTGAATTGGAATTAAATTATTTGAAATTTTCATTTTTTTTTATGGCACAATAAAAAAAAACTATACAAATATATGAATTTCTTATATTTATAACAAGGCATCGTGAGAGTGCGATTAGACTTTGTAAAAAAATAATTGCTGTTTTGTTTGTAATGATTTTCTAAGTGCATAGTTTGGTTTTAATTTGATTTTAAAATTTTTGGAGTATCTTTTTTTCTTTTTTCTTTTTTTTTTTCGATTTTTCTTCTTCTTATTTTGCGTAGTCGTCAAAATCGTCGCAGAAAGATGCGTAGTCGTCGAATTCGGTGTCTCTGTACGCCTAGGAAGTAAGATGTAAATGAAGAATAAAAATTTGAATTTTTTGGATTTTTGTTTTATTTTAGTTTTAAAATTGTACCATTTCCATAGATGTCCATCTGGTTTGTTGAATGTTTTCTTGTCCAAATTGAGTCGTTTGAGTTGACTGCAAATGAGAATCGGCTGCATCTATCATGTCTTGCATGTGTCCAATATATTCAATTGCTTTTTGCAGTGTCTTCACTTTGGATAATCTCTTGTTCCTGTTTTTGTAACACAAGAGTTATAAGTTTACAAAATGATGAGAAAATGATAAGAAATTTTATACAATGTTGTAAAATGAGAAATTGTATATAATTTTGTACAGTGATGAGAAATTTATAATAAAAGTGAATAAAACGATATGAAATTTTATAAAAGTTCATAAAATGATGAAATTTTTTATAAAAGACCATGTGTTGAAAACTTTTATAAAGTTTATAAAATGATGAAATTTTTTATAAAAGACCATAAAATGTTGAAATCTTTTATAAAAGTTTATAAAATGATGAAATCTTTTATAAAAGTCTATAAAATTCTAAAAATTCACAAAAAAAACACGAAACTTGACAATTTTTGTAACATCTCAATATTATTATAATTTTTGTAATTATATATCAAATTCACTTCATTTTTACCCATCATTCAAAACGAAAAAAAAAAATATTGCCTAGAATTCAAATTAGGCTTAATTATGCCCACAGAAAAAGTTCAATAAAGTTACAGAAATGTGCCCGCAGGAATCCCAAAGAGCCACCAGACGCCAAGTAATTATAAACTCTTCTTTCCCTTCAAAATACATGCAAATTAAACGTAATAAATACCCAACTCTACAAACCATACAATTTAAATCATCTCTCCCCCCACCCCCTTAAAAATAAATACAAAATAAATTCCAAAAAAAAAAAAAAATCGACCATTTTAAAAATAAAAAAATACTTTAACCTTTCTAATGAAGCCATCAAATAACTCAAAACACATTCTTACCTGTTCTCAACCGGCACACATTTCCTCAACTTCGCAAACGCCGAATTGACAGCCTGAACTCGCCGTCTCTCCCTCGCATTTCTCCTCGCCACCAAATGCGGCGGTTTGTCCTTATGTGGCACATGCTTATACACAGACTTGAATCCCTTCTTCGGGCTCTTTTTCTTCGACACACCCTCACTATCATCTAAACCAACATCTCTTTCTTCGCAACTCGTATCCCAATTTCCATCCTGCATCCCACAACCGTCGTCCGTGGTGGACGACACGCTCGTGACGGTCCCGTGACCATCGAACGAACCCGCATCTTTGCCCAATTCGTACATGCACGGCGCGTAAGACGACGAGAGACGCGGCAAATTCATCGAGTCTTCGACTACCAATTCGTATTTGCAAGGCTCGGCATCAATGTGCAAATTAAGTGGACGCTGCGTGCATCTTTTCACCTGTCCGTTGCTTTTTTCTTCCTCTGCTTCGATATTAATCACCGACTCTTCTTCCCATGTGACTATTTTCTTATTTTTTCTTGATTTTTTTTTTTTTTTATCTGAGGTACCAATCGTATAGTGTGTAGTCGATGTTGGCACGAAAGCGTCTGTGTCTCTCCGCGTGTTATGAGGCTCGTGGAAACCGGGGTTTGGCCAGGTGCATTTGCCAGTGTTCTAGCGTTGTTCGCCCTCCTACCTCCGATTCTAACTCTCTCTCGGTCTCCCCTTTCCACGTGTTTGAGTTGTTGATGTCGTCTGGTTGTTGGTGTTGCTGTAAGGAGGTTTTATCGGGTGTGCACAGCCAATCAGAGGTCGAGTTTTGCTCGTTTTGGTAATGCACTGTTTGATTTTTGCGTGCAGCGGGGTCTGAAAATAGAAAACGGTCGTTGTAATAGATGGAAATCTATCAGATCTTTGACCTTTAATAAGTGTACGGTGCTAGGGTCGTGGTAGGTAGTAAATAAAACACCAATTAAAACAACAAAACGGTTATTTAATTGTACAAAACTATGAAAAATGCTATTTAAATATCAATTAACGATAAAAACCTGGCTTAAATCCCGTTTTATGGCGTTTTCTGTGCTAAATGTTGATGCTACAACGTAAAACGATTGTTTTATGGTCTTTTTGATGCAATTTTGTATGGTAAATTGTGTATGGCGGTTTGTTTAGGATGTATAGGTGGTCAAATGAGTCTTAATAATCCATTGATAGCCAAAAGAGATAAGAGGGTTTGATTGTAAACAAATTTCCTCTTAATCTTTGATTGTTCATAACCCCCTCCGTTGAAAACACCTGGTCATGGAGTTTCAGAGGCGATGGCTTGAGAACTAATGAGCCCTGAGTGAATTTGTAATTTTGACAAGCATTTTATTACATTCCAGATGTTTAAAAAAATTTATCAAAATAAAAAAAATTTATATACATGTAGATTTTAATATATCTCGCAAATCAAGTAGAATTGCACCAATTAATCACATTCTTTATAGTTAGAACAATTATTTTGGAGATTTAATGCTATTAAATATGGATAAAGTAACCACAAAGTAAATAAAACACATAATATTCGGGGGGAGGAATTGTTTTGTTTGACCTAGGTGGAATTAAATGAAATAAAATGACTTGATCAAAGTGTTCTAAGGTGGAAACTATAGGATAAATATTAAGTGGTATTTTGCTATTGAAGGAATTGCTTAATCACGCGTCGTATGGCATAGTAATCGGTGAGCAAACATACAATCCTCCTCACCGATTAAGTCTATAAATTGACTAGGCAGGTGCGCTTGAAAACAAAAAAACGCTGGCGCTTTGACGTTTCCTCCTGTTGTGACTTTGCAACCCAGCTCGGTGGTTGGGAATTAATGGAACCCTGATAGTAAGGCTGCATTGACGGGAACTAAGATTTCAACTGGTACCCACATGTGGATAAAAATACTAAATATCAGATGCAGGTTGTGAATAATCAAATATAAGGAAATATTACTCGCATTTGACGTGTAATTTTTTGAAATTTCACAATGAGAAGTAGAATAATTTTTTTTTTGGAGGTGAGGGTTTGTTTTGGTTGGAAATATTTGTTGGGTTGTTGATTTTATTGTGGGATTTTTATTGATTGATTTGTTTTCACCTGCCGAGTTGTTTAATAGGGGGTTAGCTGTTGGTTGTTGGTTAGAAGTGCCTGTGTGGCACAAAGTGCATCATTTCCTCTTTTTCGTCGGTGCAAAAGTGAGCTTTTTAATAATTCAGTGCAGAGATTATGTCTATTCCAATTTGGCTTCCTCCTCCATTTGGAGTTTTATCACGTCAACGATCTCACCCGATGTGACATTTGCAAACAACACGCAACTCGTATTGATTAGCACTTCAAACGTTGATTTTATTACGTAAATATATCAGCACAGTATTTATAATCCGCGGATGTTTGTTTTTCGCATTTTAGAGGATAAAGTTTGCGGGGATTGATTTAAGTATGAAAATTAGAAAAATAATATGTTCAAGTTTTTCTTTTTTTTTTTTAGAGAATTTTTTAGAGAATTTTTTTTTGTTTTTTTTAATTTTTTTTTTAATTTTAATTTTTAAAACTTAAATATTTTAATGTTAGTTTCGTTTAATTTTTAGTTTCGAATTTGGAAACAGCGCTTTAGCTGCGGGATTTTTAATTCAACGACGCTTGTCCTCACAGACGTTTAACCATTGGGCGCTCAAAGGTCAGTTAACTTTCGTGTTTTGCCGCTACGTGGCGCACATAATCAGGTGATGTTTTACAGTGAAGTTAACATTATTTAACAAGGGGATCTCAGGTATGCAGCAATGAAAGGGGCAATTTAGTACAAGTATTTAAAAAAAAAATTGAGGATTTGTTTTAATTTATAATATTTATAAATTTTGAAGAAATAAAGAAAATTAGACGAGAAAAGAAAAACTGATCACTTGAATGGGCACAGGTGATTGACATTCCGCGTCCGTAATTGAAATTTGTGCATCTTTAATAATTATTGTAATAAGCGCAGACGGATGCATCAAAACTTTGACGACTTAGCGGTTGCCCTGGGAGTTAGACTGAATGACGTCAAACTAATATGGAATTCATATTGGCTATACCCAATTTCTAGGTGTTGTGCCGTCGTTCAGTCTAACACCTAAGGCTATTGTCCTTGTGATTTAAAAGCGAGTGCAATTTATCATTCTGATTACCATATTACGATATACCATACATTTCATTTAACATTCTGTGTACTCAATTTCATCGTTTTTTTAAAAAAAACTTTTTAAACCTGCACTAAAATTCATATTTTGGACCTAAAATTTATTTTTTGGACCCAAAATTTATTTTTTGGACCAACAATTTATTTTTTGGACCCAAAATTTATTTTTTGGACCAAAAATTTATTTTTTGGACCAAAAATTTATTTTTTGGACCAAAAATTTATTTTTTGGACCAAAAATTTATATTTTGGACCAAAAATTTATTTTTTAGACCAAAAATTTATTTTTTGGACCCAAAATTTATTTTTTGGACCCAAAATTTTTTGTTTGTGAAAAATTGAACCAAAATGGCCATTATCTTGCATTTTTTCTGGGCCCATCTCTGCCAGTGGCACCTTGGGGCACCTTGGGGCACCTTGGGACGCCCATAGTCGGACTATGTACTTTTTTAAAAAAATTTAAATTCAAAATGCACCGTTAATGTGGAAAATGGAACCATTTCAGTTAGGAAGATGCACTTTTCCAAATAAAAAATTAATTACTGACAAAATAGTGGAACTGCGGGGCTCCGATGCAGATACCTAATTAGTAATTTGGCTCATCTGCCCCTGAGAAAAGCCCCACAACGTTCTCACAAGCTGAAAATGCTTGAGGTCAGATAATTGCTCCTCCCAGACGTTTTGGAATAATTACATTGTAAATATTAACAGCATGGAAACCGAAGTAAAACGTAATTTTTATTCGTACAGAAATTACATTTTGCGCAAATTGAAAGCAAAAATAACAAAAACAGAATTCTCAAATTAACTTTGCAGTCTAATTATAATTCCAAGTAAAATGAAACGTCAAATTCCATTTAATTTGTTGCAAATTTTTTCTTCTTCTTCTTCTTTTTATTTTTTCCGCTTGGTTTCCTAGGCCAAGGTGAAGCTCCGCTGCTATCCCCTCATCTTATCAATTTACTGCATCTCTGGCAACTCAGAACTGTCGCTGAAGACATTTTATTTTTTTTTTTCTACATTTTTTTTTTATATATCCCCAAAAGAATTAAAGAATGGCTTTTTTCCGAAAAATAAAGGAAACCACTCATCAAAAAAAAAAAAAGATAACAAAATAGCACGGTATGATGGGAGTCAAGTTGAAAATGTCTTTTGGGTTGGTCATGCCGACCACTTACCAATTTGAACCATTGCCCGTCGGCTTCGAGTTTTTGCTTCTGTTGTGCGAAACATTTTCCAGCATGTTAACTCGTACACACGTTCATTATCACCCCAGCATGAAAAATTCATGAAAATTTACCATGACTATATCGAGAGAAAAAATAATTGTTTTGACCTAGACTTATCGGCCTTGGGAGATGTTTTTATTGGGAAAGTTGCCTAATCGGCGGTGATTAACGTGGAAACGAGATTGTTTATTAAATAATTATTTCTTGTTACATCGATTATGAGAAAACTAAACGCGGGTGAAATAAATTTTAAGTTTTGTCGATGGAGTTTTGGGGTTTTTTGGAACGAATTTGTGCATCGTGTAATTGATATGATCTCATCTAATGGGCGTGTTTTGTGACTCACAGTGGTCACAAGTGATCGGTTTCTTCGCTGTTTTATATTTGAAATTCTGGCACACAATTTATTTTATTTTTATTTTGTTCAGAAATATTTGACCTTTAACTGTTTAATCTCTTGCAGCGCCACTTGTGCTTTAAAAGGAATAAAGTCAGTCGTGTTATTAAATTAGCGTTACGTTTGTTTTATTACTCCATCGTCTATGTTGATTCAACATTCTGAATACCACTTTAAGTACATTTAAAATGTAATGTAATTTTACGTTGAGCCACGAGATTTAGCACGACAATCTCGTGTAAAATCTCGTTTTGATCCTCGTGGTGTGACAGAAATAGCACGTGCCACGTGTTTCATCATGTTTATTCCAGGCAATTATTGCACGAGACAAGAGAATCTTGTGTTAAACTTATGCTAGCACGAGTTACATTCAAGAACGTCAATTCGTGTTAACAGGTAGTATATTCGGCCTACTAATTTTCGTGTTGTGTCAATTCTTTATTAAATACCGCGAGGGTTAACACAGGATTTTGT
>OX442314.1:24901566-24925017 GCA_949358305.1 Strigamia acuminata | reverse complement strand
ACAAGCGGTGCCACGACATTAAAATACCGCGGTTTGTTTGGCACGATTATTACAATGAGCAAACAGGAAGGACCATTGAGTCTTTACAACGGTTTAAACGCCGGTTTGCAACGCCAAATGTGTTTTGCGTCCATCCGAATTGGGTTATACGACAACGTCAAACGATTTTACATCGGTTTATTAAATTGTAATTTAAAAAAAAAAAAAAAAAATTAAATTTTAATTTAAATTTTTATTAATTTCATGTAGCTGATGCTGGAACAGCTTCGAATATCGCAGTTCGAGTTTTAGCAGGAATTACGACCGGTTGCACGGCCGTTGCTTGCGCTCAACCGACCGACGTGGTCAAAGTGCGAATGCAGGCTCAAAATCGCAGTTTAGGGCAAGGACGATACACTAGCACATTTAACGCATATCGTACCATTGTTACCGAAGAAGGAGTTAAAGGCTTGTGGAAAGGTAAAAAATTTTTTTTCTATTTTTTAAAAAAAATTTTTTTTTTATATATTTATAAAAAAAAAAAAAAAATTATATATTTTATTTTTTTGGATTTTTTTTCTTAGGTATTATTCCAAACATGGCGAGAAATGCAATCGTGAATGTGGCGGAAATAGTTTGTTACGACGTAATCAAGGAGAATATCATCAACTATAAATTAATGGAAGACAACGTTCCGTGTCACTTCGTCTCAGCGGTGGCTGCGGGCTTCTGCACGACCGTGATTGCGTCACCAGTCGACGTAATGAAAACACGCTTTATGAACTCGCGTCAGGGTCAATATAAAGGTGCTATCGATTGCACGGTGAGAATCTTCCACGAAGGCGGCGTCAAGGCATTTTATAAAGGGTATATAAAAAAAAAAAATTTTTTTTTTTTTTAAAAAAAATTTATTTTTAATGTTTTAAATTTATTTTTAGATTTGTGCCAAACTTTTATCGATTTGTATCGTGGAATATTTGCATGTGGATAACGTACGAACAGCTCAAACGATTGATGACTCACTTGAGGCAGAAGGATAGCTGATATGAATTGGAATTAGAATGTGATAGTATTGGTTTAAATTGATAATTTGTGATTTATATAATTAATTCATAACATATACATTATATATATATATATATAGCTATAATATACAAATTTGCAGGTTTTTTTTGTTTTTCTTTTTGACATTTATTAATGTTGTATATACTGTTTTATGTGAGACTAATATTATTATTATTAATATTAATACCGAGGGTACTTAAACATTTGTAGATAATGTATTTAATAAAAGTGAAAATTATTTTTGTAAGCAGTGTATATTATCTTGACGATTGTAAAATAAAATGTAAAAAAATTAAATGGCGTTGTTGTTATTATAAATATAATTTAGAACAAAGTCTGATCAATAAAAGGTTAAATAAATCTCGGTCATTCGATTGATTTTGTTTGTAGTAACCAGGATGTTGGAGGGGAAAAATAAAAGAAAAAATATATACAAATCAATTATGTTTTGTTTTTTCAGTGAAAAAAAAATATTTACACGGCAGGCACCGGAGGGATTCGAACTCTCGATCTCCTGTTTACTAGACAGGCGCTTTAACCAACTAAGCCACGGCGCCATGTTGGATTCGTGCTACGATAATAAAATACATTGTCGATAAATCAAAATATTTTGTTGGTGGGTTCTGAGCTTGAATTTCATTGGTTTATTGATCAATACGATGAAATCACGTGTGGATTTGTGCAAACGTCTTTATCTGGAGATTCTGTATCTTGTTTCTCCGAATTTGCGTGTGGTTTATTGCTTTATTTATTGTGAATACAACAATTGAATGTTTGCTTAAAATCGTTAAATTATTTTATTTGCTAGTTGAGCTTATGGTGTTAGTGGCCGGGAAGGGTTAGGGTTAGGGTTTGGCTGATTTCAATTGAGTATACAAAAAAATTAAAAACATAAAATAAAAATTAATTTAAAAAATGTACAACATAAAAAAAAATTATGATTCAAAAATGTACAAAAAAATTTTAGAAAAAAAATTTATTTAAAAATTCGAATTAAAAAAGAAAAAAGAAATCACATGGCAGGCACCGGAGGGATTCGAACTCTCGATCTCCTGTTTACTAGACAGGCGCTTTAACCAACTAAGCCACGGCGCCATGTATCAGAAATGGGTTAAATATAAGATCAAATACTTTCAATTGTATTTTATATATATAAAATTAAATATATCACGTTTCGAAAAAACGATATAAAAAGAACAATCGGACGTGAAGGCACCGAAGAGATTCGAACTCTTGATCTCCTGTTTACTAGACAGGCGCTTTAACCAACTAAGCCACGGCGCCAACTGACCATTCTTCAATTACGACTGCACATAAACCAACAACAATTTCCGTTAAAAATAATTAATTCACACGTTCCTATGTAAATTAAAATATTTAAAATTTAAAATTTAAATTTTTACAACAAAAAATTAATTTAAAATATATACAAATAAAAACAGTGGCGCCATCTGTTGGTCAAAATACTAAACCGTGTCCCAGTCCCATACTAAATAATAAATAAATAAATCAAATCAAGAAATCACAAAACAAGTAGTTTATTGCCTAGGATGTCGTCGGAAGGAATAATAACTTCAATTTTAATTATATGCAATAAATATTAAAAACTGCGTGACTGAAATAAACTAAAATCTGTAGACTATCACTTTGTAACAAAGCAAAAGCGTCATAACGTCATCAAGGGAGATTTACTTCAGTCTATAATTACGCCAATTGAAAACGCTGTATATTCGGAGTTAGTTCGAGAAAACGTAACTGTTCCAACTCATGATCCGGTTGCCATCTAGCTCTCGGATAACAATTGCAACCGTGACAAGTCATGTAACGGCGTAGAAACTGTATGAATCTTTGCACACAACCTTGTCTACTTGGTATTGGTGCTGATATAACTGCAAAAGTTAATTAAAAATTGAATAAAACTATCTATTCGTCAAGCAGGCGCATTCATAAAGTCATTCAGACTATAAACAAAAAAATGGCGGTCGAATTAGTGGGCTTGCGCACGACTTTATGAATTATTAGTGTAAAGTAATTTTAATTTTTCACCAAATCCTGAGCTCGTTCTTCGTCTTTGAAGAGGATCATTAAAACGAACATCTGTTTTTGGTTTTTCTACGCCGTAATAATTTTCCATTTGTTCTAACTGCCTTTGCAAATGGGTGACAATAGACTTTAAATCATTGCACAAAGTCTCCTCAATAGAAGCTTCCAATTGAAGTGCTTGCAATGCTCTAGTCGGAGCAAATTGTAACTGGAAGTTTGAACAAGTGTTTTGTGTTTATTTATCTTTATTTTTATTTTTTCACTCACTTCTCTCAGTTTGCGCTCTATTGCGTGCAATTCTTGCTTGGCAACAGCCAAGGATTCCAATTGACACTTAATAATGGATTTCATGTAAGACAACTGGCGAATTATGTAGACGTAATGACGGAATTCGTAATCAGCATCAACTATTTGTTTTAGGACTGTTATGTTTTTGTGCATGGCTTCCAACTGTTGAGAAATTGAAATAAATAATATTTAAAATTTGATAATTTGCGTATTATTTGTACAATATCACCTTTTTGCGCTCGATTTTTGATTCGATAACCATCTGAATCAATCTCTGATTTACATTAAAAATGTTTACACCTGTGTCATCTATAAATATTTTTTAAAAATAATTGAGAAAAATTAGATTTTAAAATTAAATTTTACTTTATTTACAATTTAATCCAATACTGTGTAGTTCAATCTTCCAATCTACAGGTGGCGCTTGCCGAACTGTAGTAAATTGTGTATGTCGACCTCTATGAGCTGTAAATTTCGAAAATATTCACGATGAAAAATTTGAATTTTCACTTTAATTGACTTACCTATCATCTTTTTTATGTTTTTAAATTTTAATAAAAATTCAATTATATTATATATATGTATATGTATATACTATATAATAATATTAATTGTACACAACCGGTGTATATAGATATATAATGCGAGTTGTCTTCTTACACGTATCTAGATATTTCTATATCTTTTCATTTTCACTTCCCTCCATGCTGAAGCCATTTGGTTTTTCTTCAATCACTAGTTTTCCTTTTTTTTAGTCCAAAATGGTTTCAGCACGGAAGGTTTATCTAAACCCTCGCAAAATTCGAGCTCGTCATTTCAATGTAATTGCGATTTAATCGCGTCAAAATCTTGTTCAATCTCAATCAGCTTAAGCCTATCAACTCAAGTAAATCATATTGAGTTAACAACAATACGGAATCTGGACAACAATAACACATTATTTAACGAAATAAAACACAATAATTTGCATATATTTCTAGCATTTTTATTTTTTATTTTATTTATTTTTTATTTTTTTAAATATAAAATATTGTTTTATGGTGTAATGGTAGTATAAAATTAAGTGACCAACCTTGAACTAGAATTTACTTCAATTGGCATTTGTCAGTTCAATTTATAATTCATTTTACGCTCACTCACGCCTAAATGAATTTCCTAGCAGGAACACTGTTTTTTCTACTTGTAAAAAGTGGTAATTATATCAATTAATAACTATTCAAATGCATGTGCGTACCGGTATTTGTAAATAACTTTAATCACAATTTTTCAAGTTCATTAACATTTCCGGTTATAATGAGCGTTTAATTTTATTTTTTACTGTATAATTACTAATTGGGCATTTGTAAATAATTGTTCGTCAGGGTTAACACTCGTCTGCTACAAATGCAGCAACCTTGATAATGAAAAAGGCTGCCAAGACGATGTAACGGAGTGTACGACGAGCGACGTAAACCCATTTTGCATGAAAACTGTCGGGCAGACTAAAGATAGACGTAAATAAAAGAATAAAAACTGAAATTTACAATTTACAAACCCAATATTAACTCGCGACTGTAAATAATTTGATTTTAGAAATAATTTTGAAAGGATGCGGAGGTTTTGCGCTGAGAAAACCCGTAAACGAATGCGGAAAATCGACAGAAATCGCCGGATTAAGAGCCACTATGTGCGTGTGCACCACCGATTTATGCAACAATGGCAACACCGAAGAAACGACTAAATCGCTCATTATTTCTCTCATATTCGTGGCTGCTTTAATTCACTATATTTGACGCTAAATTATATTAGATTTATGATGTTTATAGAGTATTCGTGTAAAAGATAAGTAAATTATATCGCGTTACATATGCAAATTGAGTCCTAGGTTAATTTCTGTAATCACGTGGGTCACGTGACCGCCCAAACAGGTATAAATGTGTAGGTTTTCTTCAATTTTGATCAGTTAGCTCCGTTGCTTATTGTAGGTTACTTATTATTAAATCATTATGGAAAACGTAATACCAGTTACGAAAATGGTATACTGCATTGGCTGCAGAGAAGCAAGAAGTCCGAATCAGCTAATAGCTGCTTCAGGAAGAGGGCCCCAGACAATTTCCGCCCCAGCCACCTTTGAAATAAATTGTCCATCGAAGAAAAAATGCAGTAACTGATAAGATATCATTTACGGTAATGTAAATTGTAAATCCACATTATGTTTTTTTTTCCTTTTATTTTTTTTTATTTTTTAGGCGTTTGTGTGAATGACGTAACCGGGGCCACGATGTCGCCACCACCAGACAAATAGTGACCATTAATTTTAGTAATTTTACACAACATGATTTTTGTTATTTGTTATTTGTTATTTCTTGTTTCAAATAAACAATTCTTCAGATTAAAATCATTCATTGAATTGCAGATGAACATCGTATGATGTCATGCACACTTTTAACCTCGGTAATTGCACGTTGAAAATGGGAGCGAGACAATTTGAATTTGAGGGAGAGAATGGTTGACTCTTTGGTAGTAAAAATTATTTTCTGAATGAGGATAATAAGTTTTTGACTTGCTAAGGAGGCTATAAATAAATAAGCGTCGTGGCTTGCTTTAAATCAGTAAATTGGCGTTGAATATTCCACATTTCATCGTCTGCAGACTGCAGTGCTCCAAAATGAAATTGATTTTATCGGCAGTGTTTTTGTTCGTGTTTCTGCCTAATGGTGGTGTAAAATAACAATCAAAAGGTGCATGTGTATAATTTAATTGCTCTTGTGTAATTTGTGGATAGGTTTTGCTTTAACGTGCTACGAATGCGACTCAACTTTGGATCCGACATCGTGCGACAGCAAAAAATTTACTAGGGAATGCGGAGAACAACAAGTTTGCTTTAAAACCGAAAGATTAATCCGCGATGAGAGTAAGCTTCGTATTTTCTGAATTTTTGTGTTGGTGTTGTTAATTTTAACTGTGGGTAATTTATACAAGTTATTATCAAGGGTGAAAACAGATGAAAACAGCATAGTTTTACTTTAACACTTAAAAATAACTCAAGGAGGGAAAATATAATTTCGAAAAAGAAAAATATTAATTTTAAAATCCGAATTGTAATTTTTAAATTTAACTTGTTTATTTATTGTTTTCTTTTTGAATTTTTTTTTTGTTTTAATTTTAGAAATCATTAAGAAAGCATGTGTCGATGCTTCAGATGAAACCAAATGTGAAACACACGACGATGGTCGAGGAATGGTGGAAACCATATGCAAGTGCGATGCAGATTTGTGTAATAACGCCGACGTTAAAACTACGAGCAAAGCGGTGATGTTTTCTCTAATCGTTATGGTCTTTTTCATGCAGTTTACCTAAACCTGAATATGTTTTTTGCTCTTAAAAATAATTAACATTTTATTATACCACATACAAATATATTTTTGTGTAATTAATATTTCCAAATTTTCAGTAATAAACATTTTATTTTTGTTTTCTGTTCACCGGAAACAGTAAATTACATTTAATTTACACACACTCAAATGCTATTGGAGAACTGGAGTGTTCTGACTCCATTTTGTATTTGCGTACTTTATGACGCGCCCGCTTACGCGAGCGCCCTCTGTACTATTTGCATTTTTATTAAACACACTTATGTTAATTTCCAACTAAGACATGGCTGCTTATTTCGACCACTCATAATTTTATCCACTTTCATCAATTATTCGACGATAAGAACACATTATTGGCGACGAGGTATGAATTTCAACAAAGAATCCACGATCTTCTGTGACTTTTTGTGTGTTTTTCCCGTCGTTTGATGTCAAAAAGGACTTGACCTTCGCCAAGGCGCTCGAGGCGGCCACTTCTGCAGAAATCGCCGGAGCAGATGTTTCTTCCTTCGTGGATCCCCAACAGTCGGTGCATCACGTTGATAAGGGCGGGAACTCCTCCAGAAACGTCGCGAATTCGCCTAAAAGTGGCAAACGCTCCTCGAGGGGCACCACAGGATCATCTCAAGAGCAGTCGGATCGTCCCCAGTCGCAACACGAAAATGTCAAGTGTAAACATTGCGGCAGGTCGGGACACCGCCACGATGAGTGTAGATTCCGCAATGCAACGTGCCATGGCTGCGGCATTGAGGGGCACATTAAGCCCATCTGTCGGTCCACCAAGCTTTCAGCGTCCGCTCATCACACCACTGTGTCGGCACCTCGCAAGCTGACATTTTACACCGTTCGTACGAGGAAGCCTAAAACCCCGATCGCGGTGAATGAAGTGTCCATCAGGCCGACCAAACCACTAGTTCTCGAGCTTCGAATCGCTCAGACGCTGTTATGGATGGAAATTGACACTGGAGCTGGCGCCACAATCATCAGTCGCGCGATGCATAATAAATATTTTTCTCAGTTCCAGATCCAACCACTTTCCACTGAATTTTCGTCGTACGATGGCCATTCCTTGCCGATGACGGGCGTGTGCATCGTTCCAGTTACGTACGACGGGAAAACACGCAAATTGCCGTTGTGTGTGGCCGAACACGGTCAAGTTCCGTTGCTCGGACGTGACTGGATGGACGAATTCGGTTTGCTGCACGCTGCTGGTGCGGCCCTTCGTTCCGTAATTCATCATGCTGCTGCCGGTGTTCCTCCGAAATTCGCTCGCAAACGTGCGACTCGACAGCGGGCTGCAGACCCAAACAACTTGGAATTGGCCGCCACCATCGCTCCTACTCGCGAAATGGAAGCGTTTCCTGCGCCGCAAGACGATCCGTCTTTGCCGTCGACTGTTGCTGCCCCTGCGTACGAAGCGGCTTCTCCTGTGGCTGCGGCAGCTAAAGATGCTGCGCCGCAGTGCTCTGCCAGTGCAGCTGATCGCGAGACGTTGCGGACGATTTTGGACAAACGTAAACACGTTTCCCACGACGAAATTGGCCGGGTCAACGTGGCACCGCCGGCGCTTGAAAAGGAATTGCGTAAACGAATGGTAATTTCGCCTTCTCGCTCAATTGAAGGGGATGAGCGTCATTCTGGCCCATTTGTTGTGCCTCAGAACTCCACTGAGATTCCGCCAATTGTTCAAGCTCAACCTCAACTCGCGGCTCCTGACCAACCCCAGCCAAATATGCTTATTCCAATTCCTAACTCACCTCCGAGATTTCCTATTCCGTTGCTTCCTCCTCTTCCGCCGTCACCTCCTGCGCTTCAGTCCTTGCCTTAATTACCTCCGCAAGCAGCTCGCATTGTACGGCCAGCCAGGAAAAGAAAGCCAACGCGATTTTACGGTTTTCCAGTGAATTTAAATTATGGATTGAGTTTGTAATTTGTTTAGTTAATTTGTTTTATTGTAATTCGATCTTAGTATGTTACATTTGTTTGTTATCACATTTGAATTTATTTGTATTTGAATTGCTCCCTTGTTGGTTCTCAATTAAGGGGATGATGGAGTGTTCTGACTCCATTTTGTATTTGCGTACTTTATGACGCGCCCGCTTACGCGAGCGCCCTCTGTACTATTTGCATTTTTATTAAACACACTTATGTTAATTTCCAACTAAGACATGGCTGCTTATTTCGACCACTCATAATTTTATCCACTTTCATCAATTATTCGACGATAAGAACACATTAAGAACAACCAATGCAGCAAAGCTCAACGGTCAAACAAAAATTTAAAAAGTCCAGATTTTCTTTTGTTACGTTGTCCTACGAACTTTCCAGTCCTGCTGCAAGTAGTGACATCTTTCAAAAACCAGTTAAAGTAAAGAAAAAAACATTTTGGATTTGGACGTGCCAAACTAAAGCAGCCAAAAAAAAATAGTCATTTTGTGATTTGTAGAATAATTTTTTTTTAAATTTTCATTCAAATACAGTGAATCTTCGTGTAGAATTTTTATTTTATTTTAATTATAACACAACGCAAAAATGTTATCTTCTACCAATTCTGCCAGTCCGGTACAGCGAGCGCCACCTTTGAGAAAACGGCTAAAACAAAAGAAAAAAATAGAGAGAAAATAGAACATTTTGGAGGTGCCAAACAGGAGCAGACTAAAGTTAATTACTAAATTCAAGAATTACCAAACGAAATGAAAATTCTTATAATCGGGATATTCTTTTTGACTTTGCTGAATTATGGTAACTAAAAACGAACTGACTAATCAACACGCGCATTCATTAATCTCTTTAAACGATTGAAAATCATTTTTAAAAACGTATAGAAATATTTTACATTCGTTAAAATACTTATAAATGCATTCCTTCTAATTATCTACACATTTTTCAACAGGCTTTCCACTTAAATGTTATTTTTGCGACACCCATAGTAATTGCGTGCGACAAAAACTGACGCCCATAGAGTGTGATGAAGGTCAGGCTTGTCTCAAAACTGACAAAGTAGTCCACGGTGAAAGTAAGTTTAAAAATATATTTTTATTTATATATATATATATATATACGCAAAAAGTTTATTTTATTTCCATTAATTTTAGAACTTGTGTATAGAGGATGCCTAGCCGTACCGAAAGAGCATCGTAAAAACAAATGCGACACGGAGATCGACCAT
Organism: Strigamia acuminata; assembly: GCA_949358305.1. Classification (NCBI taxonomy): domain Eukaryota; kingdom Metazoa; phylum Arthropoda; class Chilopoda; order Geophilomorpha; family Linotaeniidae; genus Strigamia; species Strigamia acuminata. The sequence goes on along the minus strand of OX442314.1, from coordinate 24,915,120 downwards.
ACAGGAAAAGCAGAGCACCACTGCGTTTGTATCAAAGATTTGTGTAACAATGCCGACGTCAACACTAAAGACAAATCGCTTTTGTTCTCATTAGTATTTATGGCTACTTTAATGTGGGCTATTTAGCCTGTCGCGGATTACGTAGATCAAGCTTAAACTCTTAAACTTTGAATCGCAATAAAAACATTTGATAAAACCGCTTTGATTTTGCTATTTCAGAAACTCTTGTCGTGTCGTGTCGTGTTACGCATACGCAAGATTGTAATCTCGGCGGAGTGAGATGAAACGTAGTTCTACGTAGTGAGTCGAATGATAGCCGAGTATCATTCTAACGATGTATATCGGAGGAGTCACAGGAGATGGCGCACCTGTCCGGGTCACGTCAGTCTTAAGAAGCTAAACAACTATCTGAAAAAATTAGATGGGAAAAAACGTAGAAGAAACTTGGAGTGCACAGGCCAAAATACAGCGATGAGATCGCTGAGCGCAGTCGCACTGCCAAAAACAAAATCGGGTGGGAGTAGGTGGGTCCTGTGACTCCTCCGATATACATCGTTAGAATGATACTCGGCTATCATTCGACTCACTACGTAGAACTACGTTTCATCTCACTCCGCCGAGATTACATTCTAACTCTGTAATCTCCGGAGTCCCAGGAGACTTTAGAGCAATAGTTGTTTAGGAAAAAACAAAAAACAAAAAACCCAACTCCGGAGAGTGTGGCATCGCAGTAATAATTTTTTAAAAGGTAAGAAAAAACAAACCAAAAATAAAAAAAAATCAAAAGTCACGAATATTATTTATTCTGCTTATTAATCGACAAAATGGCATTTTGGAATAAATTTTCGTCCACTATTGGGCGATTATAAAACTTAGCAAAGGTGGACTCGGAAGTCCAACCTGCCGCACTTAGAACAGCCTGAATAGGCACATGTAGGGCCGCCGCACTAGTCGAGGCAGCTCGAGTGGAATGAGCGCCAAAGACATTGGTATCCACACCAACTGTTCGTAGAAAAACTTTGATCCATCTACGGATCGTGTCGGCGGTAGGCGCCGAAAAAGGAGGGTTCTGTATGAGAAAAAGGGCCTTCCCCTTTCTCACCTCCTGAGTCTGCTCAAGAAAATCCAAAAGAGTCTGAAAAGGACAGATCCTCGTGTCCGCCGGATACGCTGCTAAACGTAAAACTGGGTGAACCCCGGTTCTGGACGTCTTTTGCAAGGCAGCTGGTCGGATGATAGCAACCCCTTCCGCAAGTTTCACATCAGCCAAGGTGAGGGACTGTAAGGTAGCTACCCTGGAAGCCGAAACTAAGGCCATAAGGACCACCAGTTTGATCTGTAACTTCCTCCAGCCTAATACCCCGTGCGGCCAAAGTTGTCGTAAGGCAGTCAGCGCCAAACCCACATCCCAGGTTTGGTTGTAGCGAGGAAGGGCTGGGCGAAGGTTGTAGACTCCCCGCAAGACTCTCTGGACATCCGCGTGCCCCCGAGTTTTCGGGGTAATAAGTCTAGCTGCCGTAATGGCCGCCAGGTTACCGTTTACCACGGAGTAAGAGAGGCCCAGATCGAACAGGAAGGCCACAAAATTTGCTGTCAGCACTACAGGGTCGAAATTTGGAGGATCCGATCGTTGAGATAGAAACATCTCCCACCTCTTAATTCCCGCTGAATATGCGGAGATGGTGCCTGGCCTCCAGCTTTCCTGGAAGAGGAGGGAAGCGTTCGCTGAAAACCCTCTTGCAGCAAGGGATCCCCCGAGATTTTGCAGCCAAGGAGGACCAACTTGTGGTTTAGGCGGGGCGTTTCTTCCGGGCTGTGGGCGAGAAACAACCTGTCCTTGGCCGGAAAACGTACAGGAACTGCTACCAGCATTTCCAACAGCCGCGAGAACCAAGTTTGGGTCGCCCAAAGGGGAACCACCAACAAAATGGTGGCCTTCTCGTGATGAGCCTTCCACAGGATCCTATTAATTAAATTGAAGGGAGGAAAGGCATAAGAAAAAACATTCCAAGGATGGGCAAAGGCATCCACCTTCAGCGCCTCGGGGTCTGGCCCCCAAGAGAAAAATTGTTTCAGCTTACAATTTAGACGAGTGGCAAATAAATCAATTTTAGGAGCCCCAAACAAGGCAACTAATTCTTTAAAAATTTTGTCATCCAGACTCCACTCCCCATCAAGGGAAATAAAGTTCCTGGACAATCTATCCGCAAGGACATTTTCCTTTCCGGCCACGTGTACGACGGTAAAAAGGACACCAAGTACTTGGGCATCTTCCCACAACCTCCTGCCATATGAGTGCAGCAAATGCACCATGCTTCCCTGGTTTTTAAAAAGGCTCACAACCGTAGAGTTGTCGCAATGGAAGGTAATCGACTTGGCTCCATTAAAGGGCAAAAAAGCCTTCCAGGCAAAAACCAGGGCAAGTAATTCTTTCACATTAATGTGTAGGGCTTGTTCCTGGAGTGACCATTGGCCGTTGGCGGAAACCTCACCCCATGCCGCCCCCCAACCAGCGTTGGAGGCGTCAGAAAAAATATCTACAGTGCTGGGAAGTAAGCGTAGAGATTTAGGCTTAAAATTTTCCTCATTAGTCCAAAATTTTAATTCCTCTTTAATATCGGGATAAAGGGGGACCAGGGCCTCGTAGTTGGAATTATTTCTAACTAACTGGCCCGTTTTAAAGGCTTCTAACGGTTTAATAAACCAGTAGCCATGGTGGAGGGCCGGTTCGGCCGAAACTAAATTGCCAATAAAGACAGCCAAAAGCTTTATAGAAACCTGGCCGCGACTCAACAAATCCTCAGCCAAGCTAATAATCTTGGAAACTTTACGCTGAGGCAGAGACACAGTCATCAAAATGGTGTCCAAAACCAAACCCAAAAACTCCATGCGAGTTTTGGGAGACAGTTCAGATTTTTCCCAGTTTATAGTTAAACCTAGCCACTGGAAAAACCCGACAGCAATGCGACAGTCTTCTAGAGCTTTAGCAAGGGATCTGCACAAAAAAATGCCATCGTCTAAGTAAGGCACACCAACTAGCCCCCAAGTTCTCAATTGAGCATAAACAGGGAGCATTAGTTTAGTAAAAATGCGAGGTGCACTCGCCAAACCCATGGGCATGACGTTATACTCGTACAAAACCCCATCCCAAATGAAGCGCAAAAATTTTTTAAATAAAAAATGCACGGCCAGGAGGTAATAGGCATTCTTAAAGTCCACTTTGAAAAGGAAATCACCTTCTCGCAATAAGGCAATGGCGTCTCGAATCGACGCCATCTTGAAATGCTTGTATTCCAGATTTTGGTTAAAGCATTTCAAATTAAGAATGACGCGTACCGACCCATCCGGTTTAGGGACCGGAAAAACTGGGCTTAAAATTTGACCCTGTAAGGGCTCAACCACCGAAATAATTTGGAGTTTCAGTAAATCTTGGATAGCCGCCGTCATGGCGACAGAGTCCGAAATGGACATTTGATAGACCGACCTGGGATCGGAAACCAACTCAGCTGAGGTAAAGTCAAACGAAATACCTTTTAAGGTATTCAACAACCACCTATCAGTCGAAATTTGGGCCCAATTTTTGACCTTAGAGGCCAAACCACCGGGCGAAAAAGGAATGCGCAATTTTTCAAATTCAAACATTTTATTTACCAAAACAGTAATTATTTCTTCTTGTTCATTTGGTCCTTTGGTTGCGACTTCTTGCCTGCAAGGACAAGAGTTAGAGGGGTTTAAAGAATTGTTTAATTGCAATCTTATACCTCCATACGGTTTTTTAGCATCCTCTCTCGATCGGTCAGAGCCAAAGGAGGGGCGGAAAGCTGGTCGAAAAGGGCGGCGAAAAGGCGGCGGTTGGAAACTCCTACGCTCCGACTTTTTATCTTCCGAAATCCTCGCCATATACTTCGCCGAGCTTTCTAAATCGTCCATGCGCTTTTGGACGTTGGGGCCAAATAGCTCGAAAGGAAACGATTCCTGGTCCAAACATAACGGTTTGTATTGTTTCGCCAGCATGGGCTGTAAATCAGCCCTTCGCTTCCTGTTTAATTGGGCATTAGTGCCTCCCAGGATTACCAAGGCGTCCGACATCTGCTGGAAAATTTTGGTCTGCAAGGGACCTGGTGGAATTGCGGTCGAGATGTCCACCATCGTCTGGCAGAGGGGGACTACAGCGCGTAGTGTGTGCGTTTGAATCTTCCTGGAAATACCGTCTTGTTGTTTAAGCCCTTTTGGCACATTCTGGATGAACGCGCTCTCAACTGGAGGCGGGTCCAAATAGCTCAAATTCGCCGGAATTATATATTTCTCTAGCGTTTTGGTACGGTAGGCGGCAGGGACTCCAAAAAGTCCGTTGGAAACCCATTTCTCTAAATCGAGCGGAATTTCAGGCCCAAGGGTTTTAGGAACCACGAGAACCGCCTTTTCTACTGCCCCGAAATCGAAGGCAGGAGGGTTGGCGATCGGATCCGCCAACGGTGAAGCTGGCGGAGGGATCAAAGGTGGCGTGAACGGGGCTTGAAGACCCACAGCCAGAGGAGCAGAAGACTGCACCCCTGTATTCACGTTGTTTTGTAGAAGAGAGACGGCATCTTTCAGTACCTTCATCTCCTGCAAAAGCAAATCCATCGCCGACGCTTGATCGTTAGGGTTAACGATAGGGTTAGGGTCCGTCTGGTCCACGTGGTCAGCTAGGCCCGACGAGGGCGTTTGATCGAAAAGGCCGTTGAAATTCATCGAAAACGGTAAAATTTATGCGATTCGAGCAATCAAAACTAAAAAATCAAATCAAATTTCAGAAAAATTTCAAAATTTTAATCAAAAATACCTGAACAGAGATTTGAGAGACCGCGCGACCCGCAAGGTAGAACCGGAACTGACGTGACCCGGACAGGTGCGCCATCTCCTGGGACTCCGGAGATTACAGAGTTAGAATACCCCGTAGGTTACCCCCTTCTGTGCCACACACAATCTTGAGGGGTCGTTTCCCCTTCTGTGGCCCAAAAGGACAGGTGTGTACCCTGAGGGGTGAAATGGGTGGCGGACGTTGACAGTCATTGGTTGCAGCCGTCACCTGACCCCACTGTATAAAGCTCTGGGATTTTCCAGCAGCGCAGTGGCTATTTCTACTGATATTTCAGGGGAAATAGCACACAGGCTATTTCCGCTGATTTGAAAAATTTGCAGTGGAAATAGTACGGGGGTAAAATCAAACTATACGGAACCGTCCAAATGTCGAGACAACCATCGTGAATCAAATCACAGAATAGTCAAGTCCTGGGTATCATTCGTCCACAAGATGCCAGAGCGTTTCCATAAATTCAGATTTCAAAGATTGAGCCTCAATCCTCGAGATGACAATTCAACGGTGTAAAGCATACGACTTATCTTTTCTTTCCATTCGATTTATTGTTTTTATTTTTGCCGTAACTTAGCAACGCAGTTTGAAAAATGCACATTGTACAAGCACGCGCGATCAGCCGTTCGCTTCGGAAAATTGTTCTGGGCAATTCTAAAAACATCTAAATGAATTTCCTGGCAGAAACACTGCTGTTTCTACTTGTAGAAAGTGGTAATTATACCAATTAATCAAGTTCAATATCATTTCTGGATATAATAAGCGCATAATTTATTTATTTTTACTATATAATTGCAATTGGGCATTTGTAAATAATTATTCGTCAGGGTTATCACTCATCTGCTACGAATGCAGCGATCTTACGAATGAAAAAGGCTGCAAAGACGATGTAACGAGTGTTAGACGAGCGGCGTGAACTCATTTTGCTCGAAAGCAGTCGGGAGTCTAAAGATAGACGTAAATAAAAGAATAAAAACTTAAATTTATAATTTACAATGCCAATATTAACTCTCGACTGTAAATAATTTGATTTTAGAAGTCGTTACAAAAGGTTGCGTAGGTTTTTCGCTGCTAAAACCCAGAACCGAATGCAAAGAAACGACAGAAGTCGCCGGATTAAAAGCCACACTATGCGTGTGCACCACCGATAAATGCCACAATGTCAACACCAAAGAAATGGCTACATCGCTCATAATTTCTCTCATATTCGTGGTAAAAAAAGTAAAGATAAAATTATAAAAACTGAAATTTAAAATTTAAAATGCCAATATTAAATACCGTATATCCTCGCGTATAGTGCGAAATATTTATCGCGAATTTTGGACCTCGAATTGGGGGGGTCGCACTATACGCGCATAATAAAAAATAAAAAATAAAAAGTTGTCGTACACGTAACGTATTGTCTATGTGCATAATTCCTACAAAGAGAACTTCGTTTATCCCGTTTACAACACACAATACGACCAACCGACAATCCAAATAATGCAAATTACGCAACAATCCAGCAATCCGTCATCAAAATATAAGCAAAGAGGAAAAAAATTTTTGATTTTCAAGTTTCCTTTTAAATAAACAAACTTATCAAACCACATTTTGCAGTGTTGTGGTACACAAATGTTAATTCGCATTATACGCGCATACACCACTTATTAGCAAATATGGCGCCTAAAATGGGGGGGTCGCATTATACGCGGGCCGCATTATACGCGGGCCGCATTATACGCGAGGATATACGGTAATTTGATTTTACAAGGAGACCGCAAGAGTGTGTAATCCACAATTGTTAAAATTGTTTGTAAATAAAGCATTCAAATCACCTAAACAATCTATTTTTCTCATATTAAAATGCACCTCTTTCTCACATTGTTACAAACAGTAACAACACACAGGATTCCTTACTGTGTGTTGAAACACCATTTTTTGATATTTTGAGTAAAAAGGTCAAGTGTAGCACTACATTTGGTGATTAGGCTGTTCAAACCTTACTCTGGAACCCAGGTAATTTGATATCACATGACATATGACATCACAACTTTGTTCACCAACATGACTGCCTGCATGAAGCAACAATAGTGTGTTCTGGTGGCTCAGTGGTTAAGGTAATGAATCAGGAATCTTTCCACACAGGTTCAAATCCTGTTGTCGATGAAAATTTTTACTTATATTTTTTCTTTATTTTTAGCAGTAAAGTTAATGTTTGTTATTTTATATTTTTTTTAAAAATTTTTTTTTATAATTTTAATTATATTAAATTAATTAATTAAAATTTTTTAAAAAAATATAAAATAACAAACATTAACTTTACTGCTAAAAATAAAGAAAAAATATAAGTAAAAATTTTCATCGACAACAGGATTTGAACCTGTGTGGAAAGATTCCTGATTCATTACCTTAACCACTGAGCCACCAGAACACACTATTGTTGCTTCATGCAGGCAGTCATGTTGGTGAACAAAGTTGTGATGTCATATGTCATGTGATATCAAATTACCTGGGTTCCAGAGTAAGGTTTGAACAGCCTAATCACCAAATGTAGTGCTACACTTGACCTTTTTACTCAAAATATCAAAAAATGGTGTTTCAACACACAGTAAGGAATCCTGTGTGTTGTTACTGTTTGTAACAATGTGAGAGAAAGGTGCATTTTAATATGAGAAAAATAGATTGTTTAGGTGATGTGAATGCTTTATTTACAAACAATTTTAACAATTGTGGATTACACACTCTTGCGGTCTCCTTGTTAGTTACGATGAAAGATTGCGAAAATAATAATCCGTTGAGAAAATTTACCATCGGATGCAAATCGGAAGTAAACCTTGGAGTAAAAGTCGAAGTTGCACGTGCACCGCCGATTTATGCAACAATGCCAACACCAAAGAAACGACTAGATCACTTGGCTTAGCGTAGCAAAGGGGGTGCGGTGGGGGCTTGAATCATTTTGTTTTAAAACCTTTATTGATGCTTGTGACAATTTAAAATAAAATTTTAAAATTTAAATTTACAATTCCACGGCAAAAATAAAATTTATTGCCAAAGTTTATACAGATTTTTCCTCGATAATTATGGGTTGTAGGTTTGATATTACACAACAAACAAGCATTATTTTATCCATTAAAGGAATTAATTCAGTTGGAATTATATTATTCAAAATATTAAATGTTTTAATTCTTTGGATCACTCTCTCAACATGGATACGAACACTTGTTTGATCCATTTCCTGCTCTGAAAATTGTGACGAGCCACCGGCAAATGACGGCAGCACTAAAATAGCATTTTGATTTCCAACTAAGGTTTTAATACCCGGAAAACCTTTAACAGCTAGCAACTCATCGCCTGATTCTAGTTTTGACAAAATACCACATTCTGTAATTATTAAACTATTTGAACTGCACCCTCCATATCCGTTTGAAATAAATGTTACCGTTCCATTTGGAGCAATCCCTATCAAATATTTCACAGTAAATGCTCCTTTATATTGTGAGTACAACATATTTTGCTGCTCAACAGTAGACGGTTTTTCTGTTTTCATCTCAGTACAATCTATTATTACTCTACAACTTGGAAAATAGTTTTTGAATGTTTTAGGCATGGTGCCCTGAACAGCATGTCTACTCAACCATGGGATCCAACCCTGTGTTAAATCAAACAAATCAGCTATTACAGAAGAAAAAATTCTAGAGATTGTACGTCGATTGACACCAAACAAAACTCCTAGGGAAGTGAAACTAATGCCTAACTTTAGTTTCATAATTGTTATTAATAATTTATCCTCTATTGACAGCTCATTTGCCCTTCGTTGTGATGGTTTCAAAATGTTTACAAATATGGCAAATACATCGGGCGAAATTGAGCATAAATCATTAATAGCTTGCGGATTATTCTTAACGCTAGCAAACCCACCAAAATAAGGTCTCATATAAGCTGATCCAACTTGTACATCGACTTTCTTTATCTCTGGTGGATGGTTGGCAAGGGTGAAAGCATCTTTTCCGTTTGTGCCACTAATAAAAACATTAAATGGTGCAGTGGAATAAAACTCCGTACATGCTTGAACTCCAACCTGTAAAATGCTCATGCATTAATGTCTAATTATTAGCTCAAATTTTTTTTTTATACACACATCTGTCATTATTGATTTCTGGAGTAATGGTTCCAATATTCCAAGAATGTGGTCATGATCACAGGTAACTGCATCACATTGAGTGTCATCATCGGCACTGGATTTGCAGTTTGTGGCAGAATTATTATCCATTTTAGCTCGACGTCGTTTTACTCTTAAATTGTAAATAAGCGTAAAGATTATTGAATAAATAATAAATTAATCGATTTTTGACTTTTAAATTCATTTTTTGGCTTTAAAAATCATTATCATCGTAATACCTTTCAAAACGAGATGATGCTGAATGAGTTTGTAGAAGCCATGATACGATGCACGAAAAATCAAAATATATTCCGACACGCAACTAACTGTATTTCGTTTTGGACATCAAATCTCCAAATACAACTGCTATTATCATTGGAACAACTCACAATTAAAGATGGATTCAAGTTAAATACCTCCAAACCGAGAAAGATGTCGAAATTACCGATAAAAGTCCCGCAATATTGACTGTCAAATCCCTTGTTAGAGCACGTGTTCGTGGTTAGAGTTAGGGATAAGCCATCATGGTGGTGCTTATTTTTACCACGAGATGTCTCGCGCATACCCCAGCAAACACACCTGCCCGGATCCGAAAAAGCGGTATATTACCAGCGACAGATCGGGCTTAATGAGAGAATCAAAGAACAAAACAAAAAGCAAAGATCTGGGAAAAATCCAGACCGGAGAACAATAGGGATTAGTGGCAACAAATTGGACACAAGAGTCCATGGATTCGCAGGTCATTCTAGGGATTAGCGGGTTCGGACCTTGCAGAGCACTAGGTCCAAAAGTGTCCAATTGGTACTTTTGAACAGGTAAGTATTTTTCGGTACCGTAGTTATTATTAATTGATATTGATTCTATGGAATCAATACCTTAATAATAATAATAAAGCAAATAAAGTAGTATATTTATTTGTACACACTTAAACTCTATTCCAAAAAGTATTACAAATACTCCCATTGGTTGGGAGATTCACATTTTGTCTCTAGTTCAGTTGTGTCTTGAATATGATGCTGTTTTCAGATTCCAGTAGACTTGTGCGAAGATTTTTAAAGTGTCTTGTTTTGGGTTAAAATTTTGGTTTGGGAATTTTAATTCTAACATTTCTAGTGTAGTTTTACCTGCTGATTTCATTTCTGATGTTATTTTAATGATTTGATTTAATGATTTGATAACCTGGTGTTATGAATCTCCCAACCAATGGGAGTATTTGTAATACTTTTTGGAATAGAGTTTAGAATTAATTACACTTGTTTTATTTCATTCGAAAACTGTGAGCTTATTATCAAACAGCGCCATCTGGTGGTAAATTGCAAACTATACGGTTTTATAACCGTCACTAGTGTCGAGACCACAGATTAGGGGTCGATACAACCATCGTGAATCAAATCAAAGAGAATAGTCTATAGTCCTGCTATCATTCGTCCACGATGTGCCAGAACGTTTCTATAGATTCAGATTTCAAAGATTGAGCCTCAATCCTCGAGATGACAATTCAACGGACGTATTAACTCAGTTTGAAAAATGCTAAACAGTATGACATATACACATTGTAGAAGCACGCGCGATCAGATGTTCGCTTCAGTAAATTGTTCTTGGCATTTCGCAAAAAGACATCCGTCAACAAAACGTTAATTCATCGGCAAAACGAACACTTGGCGATAAACCATATCGCAACCACCGAAGAGATTCGAAAACACACAATTATTTAAAAAATAAATAATTGAATTCAAAACTATTTGTAAGCTCAAATTATGTATCGATAAGTAAACCTAAAAAAATATTTATTTAATAAATAAGGAAGAAAATAGAAACGAACAAATACAGAATCTTTATTTTGATCAATAAAAAGGTTTATTCAATAATAAACACATACCTGATTATACAGGGTGAACAAAAAGTCTATCACTATAGTAAATATTTCTGAAAGTGCTGACAATTCATCTGATCTAATGATGGTAAAGTATTAAAGTTGGGTGGGGCAATCTTTTGGTGACCCGAAATTTGACCTTGGGATGTTTCTCCAAGGTCATTTGGAAATTATCTCGGAAACCGTTGGAGATAGACAGAAATTTCCAATTGTAAACTTGTAGAGCAACATTTGTTTAGTCTAAAAATGACTAATTCTCAAATCTTTTGTACTAAAATTTTTTAAGAAAATTGCAATTGAAAAAGTAGTTTTGAAAAGAAAAAGTCATAAAAAAATTCAGTTTTCTGCCCACCGGTGTCGGATATGCAAACTCCGACCAGGGGAATCGATTTTTTGGGTCATTTTACGTCTAATCAGCACTTTTTAGGCACTTTTTCAATTTTGGCCATGTTATCTTTTGACTTGTGTCTACTTTTTCAATTGCAATTTTCTTAAAAAATTTTAGTACAAAAGATTTGAGAATTAGTCATTTTTAGACTAAACAAATGTTGCTCTACAAGTTTACAATTGGAAATTTCTGTCTATCTCTAACGGTTTCCGAGACAATTTCCCAATGACCTTGAAGGAAGATCCCAAAGTCAAATTTCGGGTCACCAAAAGATTGCCCCACCCAACTTTAATACTTTACCATCATTAGATCAGATGAATTGTCAGCACTTTCAGAAATATTTACTATAGTGATAGACTTTTTGTTCACCCTGTATATTGTAACTATTTAGTATGGTTAGAAAACTATCCAAATATAAAATAGAATAGTAAAATACTGTTTAAATTTAGCGAAGAATTAATTATCCATCGCTTCGTTGCTTAGCAACCACGTGTTTCGCAGCGAAGTCACCCATTGGAATAATTTGACGCGCTATCTTTGAAATTGTTGGAAAACAATATCACCTTCGTTAAAGTCTGATTATTTGATGAAATAAGTCCTACTTTACTTTAAGATTGTGAATAACTTTTACAAATTTAAGACATGTTATATTCTTAATAAATACTTTTTAATAAGGATTTACATACATATGAGAAAAAATAAAATTTTTCATTTAAATTTATAATTCATTGCGTTTTTTGTTTTTATATTACTATATTACATTACATATTGCTATATTACATTACATATTGCTATATTACATTACATATTGCTATATTACATTACATATTGCTATATTACATTACATATTGCTATATTACATTACATATTGCTATATTACATTACATTATTTTTATTTATTTATTTATTTATTTTCAAATATTGAAAATAAAAAAGTTATTTTAACTAGAATCGTCGAGTGTACGTTCTCGTTACGTCCTGTTTTCGTCACCCCTTATGCTTTTATATATAACCTTCCCATCTCATTTCTATTTCTATTTATCTCCGGTGTTAGTTCGCAAGATGCCGCACAGGAAATCAGCATCGAGTCTGGAACAATTGTGTTTTGAAATGGTTTGCACTAATGTCGATAGATTAGAAGCACAACTGATGAATCTGCCTTCTATGTTTATTTCCCGCATGTGTCAACATATGGGGCTGTTATTTATCGGGGATAATACAAGACGACGCATATCTCCAAAGGCTTTCATTCGCCCTGGCACCAAGTCGGTTTGTCACATTAATATGTTTAATTTGCCCTTGTATCCTGATATATTAGATAGAGTAGGACAATTTGGTCGAAACCTTTTACATTTAGACCTAACCAGATGTCTGATGTCTGATGTGAAAATTCCACCTGAATACATGGTCAAACTGCTGGAGCAATTGCCACGACTTCAACGGTTAGATTTTGGAGGTCATACGGAAGTATGCACTAAAGAAGTTATCGTTGCAATTGGTGAAAATTGTCTGCAATTGCAACATCTATCGTTATATAACTGCAAAAAGGTTACGGATGATGTTCTCTGTCATTTAGGAAATTGCCAAAAACTGGAGTATTTGGGAATCTTTAGCACTAGAGTCTCGTGCGATGGGTGTCTTTTCATTTTAAATCAACTACCTCTCTTGAGAGTCTTTTTTCATAGCAGGTGGGAAATGTTTTTTAATCGGTTAAAACAACAGTTTGAGTCGGAGGAAAAGGTGCGCATTTATTCCCTCGAAACAATCGGCTTTCAAGCAAGTCTACAAAATAATGAAGATTTCATCACTGCGACCACCATTTTCCCAAACTTATCAAGCCTAAAGGTGGATGCATCGGTAGCATCGACTACTTTGGATTTGAATATTGTCTTGGCGCGGGCACAACGATTGACCAGCTTACAATTCTCTCATTTTAAATTAGTTGATCTTGAACTCGTCGATTATTATTGCCCATTGTTAAAAGAATTAGGTTTGGAAGATTGCAGTATTTTGAACAGTGCTGCACACGATTTAGCTTCGCAAAATTTGTTCAGAAACCTATGTAGAGTAAACATAGATGGGGATGGAATTACTGAATCACAGATGTTAGTCTTATTAACTCAGAGTTTAGAATGTTTAACTTTTATGCAATGTCACACACTCACTGACAAGTTTATTTTAGAACTAGGTAAATCGCATACAATTAAAGATCTTAGATTTGTTTCGTGCCACTCAATTAATGGAAGCATGATTGTCAAGTTAGTAAAAATGAGAAATATAGAGTATTTAATGATACT